>OX411544.1:45846072-46246072 GCA_948146395.1 Fragum whitleyi
TATTTGCCTGGCTAAAATTAATTCTGAACTCTAAACATTTGTGTTAAGGTTCATGTAAAGTGTTTGAGATCCAATTTTAAAACACTGTATTTGCCAAGAAAAAGGCAAATGTCCAGGTACATTATATATCAAATTGAAGCTATTTATTAGTGCAAGCAATTAACTAAAACAAGACTGCCATTGCTATAGTGGTATAGCAAAACATGGTGGAAAAGGGTCATTTTGTACAGAACAAGCAACTGCATGACGGTTGGATAAAATTGGCTCATATTTTAGCAAATTACAGTCTAAAGTATGACCCAGGTACTACTACAAACGTTGGTATAAAACTCGAGCCCAAAACGTAGTTATGCAAGCAATTTGACTTATTTTATAAACACATATGTCAAATATGCCATTCTAATTTTGTAAACGTGTAGATCTTTTTAAGGTAAGGTGTGTTATCACAACATAAATGGACATTAATAGTTTATTTACCTGTAAGGTTGTTTAGCAATTTATCAATTTCTATTTCACTGAATGATAAATCTATAGTTATCTATTATAGATCATTAAATTCAAAAACTATAATTTGAAATAAATTGCAGAAAATATTTCACAATATTAAGGTGTGCTGTTGCACCATACCTAGCATCTATTTTGAAAACAGACCAAACCGGTTTGGCAAGTATGTTGACAAAATAAATGGAAATTGATTGTTTCAAAGAAGCTTTTTGAGACCGAGTTTTATATCTAAGGTTGTAGTAGTACCTAGATAGTACTTTAGACTAAACTTTGTTAAAATATGAGCCAATTTCATCCAACCGTCATGCAGTTGCTTGTTCTGTACAAAATGACCCTTTTCCACAATGTTTTGGCTTTACCGCCGTCTTATGCTGCTCGACTGCTTGTGCTCAAAAATAGCTTCATTTTGATATACAATATACCTGGACATGCTGCTTTTTCTTGGCTAATGAAGCGCCCTTAAATTTGGGTCTCAAACACTTTACATGAACCTTAACTTCTCTATCCTTCTATCTCTTGCTCCCCAATACTTTTTTTAACGCCATGATATACACGCGACTGCGTGTAAGCTTACTAGGGGTTGCGTCAATGTCTTTCGAATTACTTTCGTATTCGTATTTGAGCCTGTAAGTTCATCTGACCATTTTTTAGACGGATAACGATATCATTGCTTACGACGACAATAAGAGTAGCCTACCTTCCATTGTCTGCGCAAGTCAGATTTTCCATATATTGACCCGTCTCAGGTGACGCGTTATTTTACTCAATTAGAATGCCGCATACCAAGAGTATGTATGGCAAACTTTGATGCAATGTCTGTAAGTTCCAGAAAACACCAAAAAAAATGACAAAAACGCAAAAAGACAATGTCTCTAGATATAGACCGAAATTTACATGTACATGTATAAGATCTGAAAAAAATGCTTGCTCGGTTTTCCTTTAAAAAGTTATGTTCTTTTTGAAGGAGGTTTATGATTTGTTTTAGATTCGAAGTTAATTGTGAGATGGAAATTTATTTTACATTTTGAAAAAAATATGGTAGGTATTAATAGTAATCACATTTAACATGATGTCACTGTCTGTTTTACAGTTCCCATTTGGTACTATGCGGTGACTTTTTAACCTTGCTTTTATAAGCAAAAAAGGAAAAGCATAGGACGAAATTATTCAAGAATGACCTTTGCTTTTTTTTGTAAACATAGCAAAGGTTAACTCTGCAAATTCACTATATGTTACACACAGTATTTGGTTATTGCTGAAAAGTTTCAGATATCAAAACACAAAAACAAAACCTAGTATTGCATTTTTTTCCATCTGTAAAGAGCAAGGAAGATATTGTATAACTGGTCCGATATTTGCTAAAAGATTACAGTAATTTAAAATCACAATGACGATTTATTAGATATAAATCTTGTAAAAGCCTTATCTTATTGAAAAACAAGCTATATTTCTTGTTTGTTTAATGGTTTTTCACTCCCCTGCAGTTCGTCAAGGTAATTAGGGCGGAATAGCACGTACATATTAAAACGATCTCGGGTTTCGTAAATTGCTCTTTCCTATCGTAAATGTTGAATTACGGTGATCTAAAATCACTGATTGAAATCAGTTTACGATCGATTTATACTTGATTTTTTTTTCAAAATATTGGGGTTATAAACTGTTAAGATGAAATCGGATCGACATCAGTAGTAGTTAGGGTAGCATTTCAATCCCAATTTTTCGGATACATATATGCGTAGAAGAAAATTGAACGTTCGGTGTAAAAACGCGTTAACTATTCGGTTGTTTACCTGTAACATACGATCTTTATCGTTTTATGACTTTCGTCTTGCTTGACTGGCGATTTTACAGCCCAACAGTAAATCATTTAAATTTCATATTGATATTTCGGTGACAAATTTGCGTTTGATGCGAAAGTCGATTAACAAACAGCGATACGGCATTTTTGACACGCCTATAAGTAATTACATTTTAATTGACTTCTAATGTATAACCAACGTTAAATTAAACTTGATTGCTATGGCATGGGTGATATTCAAATATTTGGCGTTGTAGATTTTTATCAATATTGTCATTTATTTATCTTTGATCTACAGAAATTGGAAGTTGTTGTAATTCAAGATGGGCTGTGATAAAAGGAGTATCTTTATCGTTTTATGACGTTCGTCTTACTTGACTGGCGATTCTAAAGCCCGAATGTATATAGTTTTAATTTCATACTGATATCTTGGTGACAAATTTGCGTTAATGTACTGGTCGAAATGATTATCTATGATTGTAAAGCCTTTACAGACTTTACGATTGAAAAATCGCAACATTTAAGCTTCCAGTTTCATTTAATATACCGTGACTTGGAATTGTACGTCGGTTCTATACGTATGAAGGCTCAGTGATTTTATCGCTTTACGCGTGATGGCAATAATATGCTTGAATTGTGCCAAAACATTTGAATCCCAGGATTCTTTTGATGGACATAATTGTCAAACAGAAATAGAGTAAGTCAGTTAATTTTTCTTATTAATGTCATATTGAATTCCACTTTTTTGATAATTATAATTATTTACATTTTGTTCACTGCATGACTTAAAATGACACATGTAATAATTTCATTATGAAATTGATTTTTATTTAAAATGTGTGTTGTTGTTGTTGTTGTTGTTGTTGTTGTTGTCTTAAAGGGATGTGCGTAATAAATAAATCTATTCACTTTATTTCAGGAGTTCAACCTTAAAAAAGAATGGAACTAAAAATGGAAAGAAATTTGATTGCACCAAATGCGGGAAAACGTTCTCAAGAAAATTTGATCTAGAAAGACACGAAAATAGCTGTAATGAAGGTATTCGTAAAACAGACATTACGAATTGCAGGCAATGTCAAAAATCATTTGCTTCTTATAGAAGTAGACTCAAACATGAAAAGATGTGTAAAAATAAGTTAACGCGAAAAAGTGAAAATTCTAAATCTAAACCAGTTTTCACCTGTTGTACATGCGGTGATAACTTTTCTTCTGTGAAAAAACTCGTTGACCACCAAACATTTATGCAACATAATACGGCTGGTACAAGTGATGGTAAAGTTGAGGAGAAGAAGCGAAAATTAGAACAAAACGAAGAAGCATCTAGCAAGCGTCTGCGTTGTAGAAAATGTCTTTTCACGTGTAACAATCATTCCGAATTATACAGACACCGTAATGTTAAACATTTTCAAGATGAAGAGAGGACTTCAGCTTTTCAAGCCGACCCTTGGAGCAATTTACAAAATCAACCGTGGATTCTGGATGACGGAAGAGTTAACGATGCTTTGAAAGAAACATACCAGTTGCACAGACATTTGATTCTAAAGCCGCGAAAGTCACGGTCAAGTGCGTTAATCTCCCGTTACAATTTCCCCGTTACAAATGATTTAACTCTTGATGAATTGACTGAGCAGATTCAATCTATTTATGACGATAGTGATAAAGCCTTTAAAGTTAATTTATCTTTCGGGTTAATTTTAGTCCATATCGAGACTGGAGAATACAGATACTTTACTCCTTTCTCAAACGAAAATCTGTTCGATTTACCAGTCCTCATTTCGAATAGAGCTGACATTAGGAGATATAGAGCACGTTTATCGGAAATGGATGTCGTGAATCACGTGACTCGCCAGCGTCCTGATACTAAATATAAGGTTATTCTTTTAACAAATATAATGTATCATGTTTATAAAACTTCTTTCGCTCTGGGGAAATCAGTCGATCTTCCAAACTACATATTGAAAAATAAATCTATAATTTCACTCCATCGTTGTTCTTCTACAGGGAGATATTTCGACGATGAATTATGCATGTTTAGATGCATCGCTTTTCATAAAAAAAAATCTCAGTGGTCCGAAAAACTAACAAAGCATTTGTACTCACAATGGTTAGACTATGTTTCTAAAAATAGGTTGCGTTCGTCCGAGGTGACGATGACCAATATAATTCATGTAGAATTCTGTTTTCAAATAAATATCAATGTTTATAGTATGAATGAGGACAAAACGGTCGACGTTTTATACAAGTCAAGATTACTTTTCCCAGATGAGAGTACTAATACTATGAACTTGAATTTATATGAGGACCATTTAAGTTACATTGTAAATCTTGCTTGTTTTTCGAAGAAGCTACAATGCAGATTTTGTCCAACTCTTTTTCCCACATTATTTAGATTGAGAAAACATGAAAAGGGCTGCGGTTTGTCAAGGAAGTTTAAATTTCCAGGGGGCTATTTCAAACCGCTTAAGACAGTATTTCAAAAGCTAAAAGAATTTGGTATCGAGGTGACAAAAGACAAAATTTTCTTTCCTTATTTCGCAGTTTTTGACATGGAGGTCATTTTGGTGCCATTACATACAGACGAGAGAACGGAGAGAAAGCAATGGAATAGTATTCACTTGCCTATATGCATCTCCATTTGTAGTAATGTACCGGGATTTGAAAAAGAGAAATTTATTTTAAATTCCGATATCGACTGCTTATTAGCAGAGACGGTAAAATATTTAAATGAAATATCCGATCGAAGTTTCGAGTTAGTTCGTGAATACTGGGGTAGTGTTTTCGAATCGTTGTCTGATTTAGAACGTCAATGGCAACCGATAACGAATGATGATATCGAAGAAGAACATAGACATTTTAACCTATCTAATGACGGCGACAACTCTGACTATGACGTCGATAACTCCGACAATCACGAACACAACGTCGATAACTCCGACAATCACGAACACAACGTCGCCGAATTTGTTGACGACGACTGTGACGACGACTGTGACGTCGACGTCTCCGACAATCACCACGACGACGACGATGAGGATGAGTTTATGGAAGATATTAAAGTTACAAACGATTGCGAACCTCCTTCGCGTGAATTCTTAAAAAAAATTTCCAAGGAAAACGTTTGGTATAAATTTTTGCAGAATATTGACCAGAATGAAAATACTGGAATTGAATACAATGACTGGGATGACGATTCAATGCAAGACAACGTCACTTTTTCGAAACCATCGACGTCGTTGTATTCAACTGAATCGCACGTGCCCTCGGACAAATTGACGAGTTCTTCTTATGATAAGAACATCCGTTATATGCGTTGGAAACAAATTGAAAAAATGAAAAAACAATTTGTTAAATATTGTTCGCAGCTTCCAGTTTTAGGTTTCAATTCGGGGAAATACGACCTTAATTTGGTTAAAACAAAGTTAGCTCTGCACTTAGAAATGTATGAAAGGTTGCGGGAAAAATTTGTTGTAAAGAAGAATAATAATTACGTTTGTTTAGCAAATGAAAAATTGAAATTTATGGATTTGATGAATTTTCTTCCACCAGGGACCTCGTATGACGCATTTTTGAAAACTTTCAATGTTTCCGCGAAAAAATTTTTTTTCCCATATGAGTACATTTCGGACAAATCAAAGTTGGAAGAAACTACTTTACCACCGAAAGAAGCCTTTTATTCGAATTTAAAGCAATGCAATACTCTAGAAAACAGAGAGAGGGTTAAGTTTGAGAGGTTAATAACAAATGAAAATAAAACCGAAGAAGAGGCCTTGAAAATTTTAAATCTTGATTCTATACCTTCTTCAAGTATAGATGAAAATTATCAATATGTTCAATCTGTCTGGGTGGAAAGAAATATGAAAACCCTGACGGATCTTCTGCAGTATTATTCAGAATTAGATGTTGGTCCACTGGTTACTGGAATTGAAATATTTAAGAAATTTTTCGAAGAAAAATCCTTGGATATCTTTAAAGATTTTCTATCTATCCCCGGGGTATCTCGAAAAATGCTGTATGATGCAGGGATAAAGCATGGGGCTTGTTTCTCTCTGATAGATAAGTACGATATTGATTTATATAAGCTTTTTATGAATAATTTGACAGGTGGACCGTCTATCGTCTTTACTAGGCACCATAGAGTAGACGAGACTTATATCCGGGGAAATGAGAATAAGCCGTGTCAGAGTGTTTATGGCTATGACAGCAATAGTCTGTATTTATACTGTATGTCAGCTTTTGATATGCCGATAGGGAGATATATTAGAAGAAAACGCGCGAACAGTTTCCACCCTAAATTTGAAGTTAAGCGCTACTTTGCTATGTATGACTGGATGAACTGGGTGAGCTTTTCCGAAGGCAAACAAATTTGTCACAAATTTAACTCGGGTGAAGAATTGAATGTTGGCCCTTTTTTTTGTGACGGATGGGACCCTGAAAATAATGAGATTTATGAATTTTTAGGTGATTATTTTCACGGGTGCCCATGCATAAATTGGAAAGATCCTGAATTACAAGAGAAATATAGGAAGACATTGGAGCGTCTCGAGTTTTTGAAAGAACAGGGTTACAAAGTTCGAACTATTTGGGAGTGTGAGTACCGCGCACAATTGAAAGAGAATGCTGAAATGCGAGAATTTGTGAACAAGAGTCAACCCGAATTTTTCAAATCGAATCCGGGGTCTGCTAGCGAACTTCAAATAATCGATGCCATATTACACGATCAATTGTTTGGATTTATCGAGGTGGATATAAGAACCCCGAATAATTGGGACGAGTCTATTCGGAAGCCCAATACAAATTTGTCACCTCAGGAGTATTACGAAGAAATGTCACCTTTATTCTGTAGTACCGAAATCCCTTTTGACTCAATAGGTGAACATATGAAAAAATACGCGAGAGACCATCAGTTTTCTGAAAAACCTAGATTCGCTTTGGTAGGCGGGCTCAAAGCAGAAAAAATGCTATTGCTATCTCCTTTGCTGAAGTGGTATGTCGAACACGGTCTTGTTGTAACCAAAATTCACCAAGTTGTCGAGTTTTCGAAAATGAAATGTTTTAAGGAATTCGGTGACGCTATAACCAATGCAAGGAGAGAGGCCGACTTAAATACAGATTTACACGTTATTGCGGTTTTGAATAAATTGATAGGCAACTCGGGGTATGGTGGTACAATAATCAACAAGTCCAAACATAAATCTATCAAATACTTAAAAGGGCTTAAAAAATCATGTATGGCGATTAATAACGCGAGGTTCTGTGACATGGAGGAGCTTGATGACGAAATATTTGAGGTGGAGTTTCAAAAAGCGGAATTAAAAATTGACAACCCCTGCTACCTCGGAGTTGCAATTTTAAACTATGCTAAGCTTCATATGTTAAGTTTTTACTATGACTTCATGGATAGGTATCTAGACAGAAGTGACTTTGAATATAACCACATGGATACCGATTCCGCGTATTTTTCCCTATCAAAGCCCTCTTTAGAGCAAGTCATAAAACCCGAAATGTTGGATTTGTACCGCAAAAATCTATATGCGAATTGTGATGACTCTTATAACCCTGACGTGGGAGGCGATGTGTGGTTTCCTCGCGAGTGTTGTAAGCGTCACCACAATTACGACTGCCGTAAGCCGGGTCTAATGAAAAAAGAATTTGAAGCCACTGAAACAACAGGGCTTTCGTCTAAGGCTTACGTGGCCAAATCTCTGAAAACGGGTCAAGTCAAATACAGTCTAAAAGGGGCAAATAAAATAATGGTTGATCCCTCAGAGAGTTTTAAAAGGGTACTGACAAATCAATACCCTCTCGTAACAACAAACAGGGGATTTGCGGTGTACAACAATCACATTCATACGTACACTCAGCAAAAGAATGCTCTCAGCTATTTCTATTGTAAAAGGCAAGTTTGTGATGACGGCGTTCACACAAAACCTTTGAATATAGTGCTTAGACCTATCGATAAAGTAGGTAGTATAAGATAAAGAGAAAACAAGAACAAATATTTTATATGTACATATATATATATATATGTGTTTGTTTATTATGAATAGTTTCACATTTCTGATGTCTAATGATTAAAATAAAAAAAGAAAAGTAAAAAAAAAAAAAAAAAATGAAAATAATATGTATATAGTCCCTTTTCGCGAAAAAAGTCCATCCGGGATTTGTTTTCATTTCAAATAATTTAAAAAAAAAAAAAAAAAAAAAAAAAAAAAATTTATAGAGATTTGAAATTGCTTCATCAATTCAGAACTTTTCGTAAAGAGAGAGAGAGAAAAAAAAAAGGTTCGATCATTGTTAATTAGCACCTTTCGCACTTCCCAGATGGAGCATTTTCGTGTAACGGGTCACATACATAAAACTATGATACATTAAATTCAGCCGTAGTTACGATTTTTCTATCATACACCAATGTTAATTTGACTTAACTCTTATTCTGTTGAAATAATATTTTATTTCAAATATTTTTTTTTTTTTAATTTGACATTAAACCAATCTGACCCGGGGTTTTCCCCGCAAATTATTAAGTCGAAAGCAGACGGTGTAGCTTAAGATCACACTGCGAACTGTGCAGGCTGGTCTTAGTCTATACTGTATACCGAGACTTTGTGTGCAGCAGGAGAAGGGTTAAATCTTAGTCACGGTAAATATAGTAGGTGAAACTTATACATTTAGCGTATTTATTGTTTTGTACTCTGTTTAGTATGGATAATAATAATAATAATAATAATAAAAAAAGTAATAATTAATACGGCATCCACTTGAGTTTATGTTTTGTTTTCCTTTCCAATCGGCCTGGCAACTTTTTCACTGAAGAACGAATCATAGCTATACCCTTTTCACGATCCGGCTTATATTCTGAGACCAAATTATTCATTGCAAAATCCATTTTCATCTCACGCTCATTGTCATCGTAGACATTGGTGTCAGATTTGGCCTCTGTTTGAGTAAACGTAGACACTGTTTCTTTATCATTTTTTGGGCTTTGATTCATAAAGATGTCATATTTCTCTTTCGGTAATACTATCAGTTCTTTTGCCATTATCCCCCTAAAGAAACTTCAGTACAGTCCTTATTATCAAAGTTACTTCTTTTATACGTCGCATGAATAGTTTACGCTTTGTTGTCAGATCAGTATTTTTGTCCACGATTCTACTCCACGTTGAATTAAACTTTCTTAACTGTTTAAGGTTTTTTGAATCAATAGGAAATGAATTATTAACTGCATTGAATATTATCCCGCTTAACACTTGTATCTGCGTCTTAGTAAGATTGCGAAAAACTTCTTTTTGATATTTTCTATCCAAACTTAGTATGTATTTAAAGAACACAGATTCACGCTTCACTTCTTTCAGCGATGTCCGACGGTTTGCATAATAATCACGCCGGCTTGAAGATACGTGTGTCTTCATTGGGGAATATTTTTGTCCTAAGTCTGTAGATATCGTCTGTCAAATTATGAAGATCAACGAGTAAATAACCCCAAGGTGGCTTGGTCGCTAAATGATATGAAAACATGAAGTATTTTGTTTTAGTAGGAAAGGCCTGTCTTGCGAAATGTTGGATTTGTAAAGCATCTCTGTTGTTTTTAAACAGAACGAAATATTTTGTGTTTAAACTAATCGTTCTCATTATCGGAGATTTTTGAAATAGGTTGTGTAGCATACAAATTATAGTCATATTTCTGTGGTGGCTCTCGACAGTCCACAGAGTCTCTATATTTTTACTAAATTCTATCATCGTTCCTAAATCATCTAAAACCAAACACGAGTGTTTTCCTGTGCTAGTGAGATTAAATAAGTCATCGTTATTTGGAAGACCCTCTTTAAAAGAAATGTTAGAAATATTTTTACTCATTTCTTCGAATATTGTTTGCCATGAGCTTCCGTAGCAGTATAAAATTTTATGAAAACCCTCGTCAAACATGCCGAAAGAGTTTTTCAAAACGCTATATACAAAAGTTGTTTTTCCCCCTTGCGATGAAGATATCAATGAAATTGTTGCAGGCGATTGGAATTTGATCAACGACTCTTTATTATACCAAGACATTATAATTTATGATATATTAAAATCAAAATAACAAAACAACAACAACAACAAAAAAAAAAAACATGTTAAAGCCATAAACTTTAAAAAAAAAAAAAAAAAAAAAAAAAACAAAAAAAAAAAAAACAACAACAACAACAACAACAACTACATCGATAGCGATATAAACATTATTGATATACAATGACGTCGCGCGATTGTGAAATCTCGAAATATCCTAAGCCTTCAGTGTAAATAACACAGCACACGGGTTCAGGCAGAGATTGTGAAAAATTGGCACTTATTTTCACGATTCCTTGTTTAAGTAGCGTTAAATATCCTCTGTTTTGATAAGTTGGTTCTAAATCAAAAATATATAACGCGTATCCTTTTGCGATATCTGTAAAATCGAGTTGGTTGCCTTCGTCAGATAACCATTTCCCACTATTTTTTAACATCCAAAAGTATGCCTCTGCGCAATCAATGTGATTTGGAGAGTCGTATTTAACTCGAATAGAACTTCCCTGAGCAGGAATACCGTCAATAAAAACGTTTATATCTGTTAAATTAAATGTATCAAAATTCCATGGTGACGTCGAAAAGTCGCCTGATGCAGATTTCGCCTTCACAAAACCAATAACAAGTCTATTTGGACGGATACCTTGACAGACATTGTCAGCCGTGAAGTTCAACTGTCCTTGTGCGATAGAAATTAACCGAACTTCAGTTTTCACGTATGGGTACTTTGCATTTGTTTTCTCGAGAGCTTTGCTTTGAGCGTAAATAACTGCCGGATTTATTTGAATTTTACATATATTTAAACTCATTTCCTCTATGATAACTTTAAAGGCTGGAGAAAGATTGTCGGTGATTAAATAAAACTCTGGTTTCGATCGATAAAACTTCAACTCGAGCGCAACTTGATTTAGCAAATATCTATCAAGTTGAAATATATCGTGACATATTGGAGCAATCATGTGTACAATTCTGCTTGTATTAAAGAAGTTCGATCGCTGCTTCAATCCTTCATTTTTTCCCGTTTTAATGTCATTCTCATCCACGAAGCCCGGTGTGTCTTTATAAAACATTTGCAGAGTTAACTGTGATTCCTTCGCGTTCTCGCCATATTTTAATAAAGACGAAATCATTGCCTTATAACCATAGTGTCCGGTTGCTGCGGTTATGTGTTTTCCTTGTAAAGTGACGTCAACCTGTTCAAAAAGCGCTTGACTCAATAAATTAACAGGTCCAACTAACTCGTTTGCTTGTAGGTTATTCCCGTTTGTATGTACAATTTTCACTTTTAAACTCATGTAACTGTTTCTGGTGTCAATGAATTCCATTCCATTATTGCCAGTAACAACAAACTGAATTGGGGCTGTATCCGATATTTGATTTATCGGCAGAATTTGTTGGTAATAAATTTTTTCTACAGCAGTTTGAGTAGGTGGTAAATTAAATAACGAAAGTTCACTCGGTTGAGCCTCGCTAAAAAATTCCGTGTTGATGGTAGCCATATTTATTTTACACAAAGGAATTCCTATACGTCCTGAATCGTTGATTGTTTTTTGACTTCTGTTTAGGTTTAGATAAGCGTTTTGCTTTTTTTGCAGTCTTTTTTTTAGCGCGTTGACGTGAACGGGACGATCCCTTTTTACGGCGGTAAATAGTTTTCTGCTTCATGTTTCTTTCTATTTCACCTTCTGCTTGCAAAACAGTTTGTTGCGCAGGAGAGACAAGCGTTATCTCTGGCGACTTACCGCGATTGTTTTGTTTAGTCATTACATCCTTTTGTTCAGATATAGGCACTATATAACGTTTTGAAGTATTTATTAGAGGACTGTCCGGTTGATTTCTCCAGCTTTTTGAACCCTGTATATGTAATGGATGTTGAGCAGTTTGAACGCTTTCGTAAAATTGAAGCCACTTCTCGTGATTTGGTAGATAGAGATTATTCGCCGCCATCATGAAAACTTCTACTGAAATAATTGACTTTTCTTTAAGTGAATTACTAATGTCACAGGTTCCCGCAGATTTTCCGCTAAATTTCCACTTTCGTTCTTTATTTCAAACTCGATTTCGTTAATTTCAGATTTTACTACAGGTATGTAGTATAAAGAAGTAAAAATATGATTACTCTTTCTCGGTAAAACAACCCTTCGTAACACCGGATGATATGTTCCGTCTATGACTGAGTCTGCTATTAAATCGCAATTAATATACAACGTTGTTTTATCTGAAGGGTTTACAGTTTCATTGAAAGTTATTTCGGTCAGTGAAATTGTCCACTTTCCACTCAAAATCATCGTCTGTGCTAGTTTACACTTAAAATGAAAGGGTTGATTTTCGGGGAAAAAAATTAAATTCTGATTGCTATTTACTACAATATAGATCGACATAATAATTTTACTTTTTCAAATTTCTCACTTCCTCTTTTTTAACCCAGCTCGCGAATTTCAAAGGCCAGCCTAAAAATTTCACTAGATACTCTGTTGTACCTCTCCTTCGCCTGGTTTTGATGATTTTTTCTATAATCCACAGGGAATCTGCCTTTTTATCTACAAGCTGAAGCTCATTTTCATAGAACGTTCCTTTAACGGGGTCATTTGAATAGTCAACGCAACGGTAGATAGGAATATTTTGTTTCGTGAACCTATCAGAGATCTTAAATAATTCACTGCTCCACTTTTGTTGATAGTCTCGTTGAAAAATGTGTCTTACGTAAGCTAAGCGTACTATATCGTTGATTTTAAATCTAAATTTGATATTTTGGCTTATTTTTCTCATTTGTTTATCTTCGTCATTATAGATTTGTTCCCAAATGTCGGCTTCGTTGAATTTGTTTACTTCACGGGGAGAAATGTTTTTCCCCAAGCCAGAATGTGGAGACGCGTTATAGCTTTGAACAAATTTCTGTAAATCATCTATATACCGATACGATCTTTTATACTGGAAAAATTTAAAAAGTTTATTTCTAAACGTTCGTATAACGCGCTCAACGACCGATGTCTTAATGTCCTCATTCTGAGTTGTGAAATACTTTATTGAAAGCTTTGATAAATAATTTTTGAAAATTGTATTATTAAATTCTAAACCTTTATCAGAAAAAACGGTTTTAGGCTTCCTCCCCCCTTCAATTATGTTCTCAAACGCTGTTAAAACTTCACGAGCGCGTTTGCTTTTTAATGGATGAATAAATAGGAATCTTGAAAAAATATCAATGACAAACAACAAGTAATTCACGCCATCATTTTCGCGCGATATATTTGATACACTAGCAAGGTCTAATCCCCACTGTTGGTCGACTCCCGATGTTATTATCTTTCTTCGACGAAATCGCCGTTTGATATCACGCTGTAAAGTGTGTACGTCCTTCAAATATCGCACAGTCTGACTAGGGTCGATACTTTACGCACTACCCAGATGGTCTTTTTTCGCCTGATGGGTCAAAAAATATAAAAATACATTTAAGCGAAAAGGGAATATCTTGAAAGAGAAAATGTTTCGACCTTTTACTGACTAAACAGACTGTATAAAGTAACGGAGCTAGTAACGGACGTTTAGATTGAGAAATGATCTCTTAACCTAACAGCATATTCAATAATAAAAGTGATTTCGGGTTAACCTCCGTTCAATCCATTTTTTTTTTCGAATTCATTTAATCTCTAGATAGTCCCCTTTCTCTTTGACGATTAAAAATCAACATTGAAAGTATATAAACAATATTTACATATAAGACACTTGTAACATCGTAATATCTAACATATATCAGGTGCAGCCAGGGGTCAGTTTCTACCTGGTCGAGGACGTAAGTTGTAAGTATGCGTCTTGATTTTTACATCTTGTTTGTTCTTCACATTAAGGCGCACAAACAAAACGATCTGTACAACGACCCTTTTCGCTGAAAATACAATTTACACCTGTAAATCGGCCAATCTAACGCGTCTTCCTGACTGAACTCTTTCAGCTAATGTCCTTTTTAGTACACGTGCTGATCGCAGGCTATTTCTAACAATTATTAGTAGCACAAGATTCGTCACTAGAAATAGAAAGAGAGATAGAATGAGAAGGGTAAAATCGCAACCATATGAAAAGAAAATGAGTTTGTGCGTGATATTTCCAAAAATTTCACATGTGCGCACAGTAAAGACTCAGATCAGCCTATGCATCCACAGAGTCTTATCAGTCTTCACTTTGCGTTCTACAGATAGACACTGGCTTGTAGTTTCTACAGATAACCAGCGATTGTTGTACATACACTATGTGGCTTGACCAGGCAGCTCTATATGTACACTTCTAGCACACGTCAAATAGTTGGAAATGTCACGCACAAGCTCAAATAATAGAAAGGAGTTCGAAGTCTATAATGGATGAAAAGAATCCGTATTCTTAAACATTTATTGGTCAACCTATTACAATAAAGTCACGGGCAATTGTTTCATAATACGCGTTTTGTCATCTAATTTATTTTAAAACGTGTCTTATATCATAACCTATGACACGAAATCTAAATTGTAAAACAATCGCCTGTGAATTAATTACTCATGTAAATGCGATTCTGGTAAAAAAAAAAAAAAAAAAAAAAAAAATCATTTCTAATTAAATGTGGCTAAAAAAAAAAAAAAAAAAACTAGCTATCGTCTATTCTACCCGCATACATCGAGCTATATTACATTCTAATATATACATTTAGTAGGAAAGGCCTGTCTTGCGAAATGTTGGATTTGTAAAGCATCTCTGTTGTTTTTAAACAGAACGAAATATTTTGTGTTTAAACTAATCGTTCTCATTATCGGAGATTTTTGAAATAGGTTGTGTAGCATACAAATTATAGTCATATTTCTGTGGTGGCTCTCGACAGTCCACAGAGTCTCTATATTTTTACTAAATTCTATCATCGTTCCTAAATCATCTAAAACCAAACACGAGTGTTTTCCTGTGCTAGTGAGATTAAATAAGTCATCGTTATTTGGAAGACCCTCTTTAAAAGAAATGTTAGAAATATTTTTACTCATTTCTTCGAATATTGTTTGCCATGAGCTTCCGTAGCAGTATAAAATTTTATGAAAACCCTCGTCAAACATGCCGAAAGAGTTTTTCAAAACGTTATATACAAAAGTTGTTTTTCCCCCTTGCGATGAAGATATCAATGAAATTGTTGCAGGCGATTGGAATTTGATCAACGACTCTTTATTATACCAAGACATTATAATTTATGATATATTAAAATCAAAATAACAAAACAACAACAACAACAACAACAAAAAAACATGTTAAAGCCATAAACTTTAAAAAAAAAAAAAAAAAAAAAAAAAACAAAAAAAAAAAACAACAACAACAACAACAACAACTACATCGATAGCGATATAAACATTATTGATATACAATGACGTCGCGCGATTGTGAAATCTCGAAATATCCTAAGCCTTCAGTGTAAATAACACAGCACACGGGTTCAGGCAGAGATTGTGAAAAATTGGCACTTATTTTCACGATTCCTTGTTTAAGTAGCGTTAAATATCCTCTGTTTTGATAAGTTGGTTCTAAATCAAAAATATATAACGCGTATCCTTTTGCGATATCTGTAAAATCGAGTTGGTTGCCTTCGTCAGATAACCATTTCCCACTATTTTTTAACATCCAAAAGTATGCCTCTGCGCAATCAATGTGATTTGGAGAGTCGTATTTAACTCGAATAGAACTTCCCTGAGCAGGAATACCGTCAATAAAAACGTTTATATCTGTTAAATTAAATGTATCAAAATTCCATGGTGACGTCGAAAAGTCGCCTGATGCAGATTTCGCCTTCACAAAACCAATAACAAGTCTATTTGGACGGATACCTTGACAGACATTGTCAGCCGTGAAGTTCAACTGTCCTTGTGCGATAGAAATTAACCGAACTTCAGTTTTCACGTATGGGTACTTTGCATTTGTTTTCTCGAGAGCTTTGCTTTGAGCGTAAATAACTGCCGGATTTATTTGAATTTTACATATATTTAAACTCATTTCCTCTATGATAACTTTAAAGGCTGGAGAAAGATTGTCGGTGATTAAATAAAACTCTGGTTTCGATCGATAAAACTTCAACTCGAGCGCAACTTGATTTAGCAAATATCTATCAAGTTGAAATATATCGTGACATATTGGAGCAATCATGTGTACAATTCTGCTTGTATTAAAGAAGTTCGATCGCTGCTTCAATCCTTCATTTTTTCCCGTTTTAATGTCATTCTCATCCACGAAGCCCGGTGTGTCTTTATAAAACATTTGCAGAGTTAACTGTGATTCCTTCGCGTTCTCGCCATATTTTAATAAAGACGAAATCATTGCCTTATAACCATAGTGTCCGGTTGCTGCGGTTATGTGTTTTCCTTGTAAAGTGACGTCAACCTGTTCAAAAAGCGCTTGACTCAATAAATTAACAGGTCCAACTAACTCGTTTGCTTGTAGGTTATTCCCGTTTGTATGTACAATTTTCACTTTTAAACTCATGTAACTGTTTCTGGTGTCAATGAATTCCATTCCATTATTGCCAGTAACAACAAACTGAATTGGGGCTGTATCCGATATTTGATTTATCGGCAGAATTTGTTGGTAATAAATTTTTTCTACAGCAGTTTGAGTAGGTGGTAAATTAAATAACGAAAGTTCACTCGGTTGAGCCTCGCTAAAAAATTCCGTGTTGATGGTAGCCATATTTATTTTACACAAAGGAATTCCTATACGTCCTGAATCGTTGATTGTTTTTTGACTTCTGTTTAGGTTTAGATAAGCGTTTTGCTTTTTTTGCAGTCTTTTTTTTAGCGCGTTGACGTGAACGGGACGATCCCTTTTTACGGCGGTAAATAGTTTTCTGCTTCATGTTTCTTTCTATTTCACCTTCTGCTTGCAAAACAGTTTGTTGCGCAGGAGAGACAAGCGTTATCTCTGGCGACTTACCGCGATTGTTTTGTTTAGTCATTACATCCTTTTGTTCAGATATAGGCACTATATAACGTTTTGAAGTATTTATTAGAGGACTGTCCGGTTGATTTCTCCAGCTTTTTGAACCCTGTATATGTAATGGATGTTGAGCAGTTTGAACGCTTTCGTAAAATTGAAGCCACTTCTCGTGATTTGGTAGATAGAGATTATTCGCCGCCATCATGAAAACTTCTACTGAAATAATTGACTTTTCTTTAAGTGAATTACTAATGTCACAGGTTCCCGCAGATTTTCCGCTAAATTTCCACTTTCGTTCTTTATTTCAAACTCGATTTCGTTAATTTCAGATTTTACTACAGGTATGTAGTATAAAGAAGTAAAAATATGATTACTCTTTCTCGGTAAAACAACCCTTCGTAACACCGGATGATATGTTCCGTCTATGACTGAGTCTGCTATTAAATCGCAATTAATATACAACGTTGTTTTATCTGAAGGGTTTACAGTTTCATTGAAAGTTATTTCGGTCAGTGAAATTGTCCACTTTCCACTCAAAATCATCGTCTGTGCTAGTTTACACTTAAAATGAAAGGGTTGATTTTCGGGGAAAAAAATTAAATTCTGATTGCTATTTACTACAATATAGATCGACATAATAATTTTACTTTTTCAAATTTCTCACTTCCTCTTTTTTAACCCAGCTCGCGAATTTCAAAGGCCAGCCTAAAAATTTCACTAGATACTCTGTTGTACCTCTCCTTCGCCTGGTTTTGATGATTTTTTCTATAATCCACAGGGAATCTGCCTTTTTATCTACAAGCTGAAGCTCATTTTCATAGAACGTTCCTTTAACGGGGTCATTTGAATAGTCAACGCAACGGTAGATAGGAATATTTTGTTTCGTGAACCTATCAGAGATCTTAAATAATTCACTGCTCCACTTTTGTTGATAGTCTCGTTGAAAAATGTGTCTTACGTAAGCTAAGCGTACTATATCGTTGATTTTAAATCTAAATTTGATATTTTGGCTTATTTTTCTCATTTGTTTATCTTCGTCATTATAGATTTGTTCCCAAATGTCGGCTTCGTTGAATTTGTTTACTTCACGGGGAGAAATGTTTTTCCCCAAGCCAGAATGTGGAGACGCGTTATAGCTTTGAACAAATTTCTGTAAATCATCTATATACCGATACGATCTTTTATACTGGAAAAATTTAAAAAGTTTATTTCTAAACGTTCGTATAACGCGCTCAACGACCGATGTCTTAATGTCCTCATTCTGAGTTGTGAAATACTTTATTGAAAGCTTTGATAAATAATTTTTGAAAATTGTATTATTAAATTCTAAACCTTTATCAGAAAAAACGGTTTTAGGCTTCCTCCCCCCTTCAATTATGTTCTCAAACGCTGTTAAAACTTCACGAGCGCGTTTGCTTTTTAATGGATGAATAAATAGGAATCTTGAAAAAATATCAATGACAAACAACAAGTAATTCACGCCATCATTTTCGCGCGATATATTTGATACACTAGCAAGGTCTAATCCCCACTGTTGGTCGACTCCCGATGTTATTATCTTTCTTCGACGAAATCGCCGTTTGATATCACGCTGTAAAGTGTGTACGTCCTGTGAAGCTAACCAAGTTCGAATTTTCTTTTTAGATATTTTGTATTTTCCTTCATGTTGAACTGTATTATACAATTTATCAACACTAGAAAAAGAGCCTGGTTTATTTGGATTGAAATATACCTCTTCTAGGTATTTTTCCACTGACATCCTTCGATAAATGAACAACAAAGGAGGACTGTTTCTTTTAAATCACAAATTTCCATGAATATGTCCTTTTCCAACGATATCACCCTCCCTCCTTTTTTAAAATTAATCATTGAACCTTTTTTCGAATCCAAACAAATCGAAATATTAACCGATGGATTTAAACGCAAGTCAACTCTTCTATCATTTCGTGAATTTACGTCATTGTCTGAATTTAATGAAAGACAAACATCACGAATCTGTGCCTCTGCCATGATGTATTGCTTGAATTAAGGAATAATCTCTTTTATAGGAACCCTCTCGCCCCGATAAACTATAGTTCGGTTTTCGCGTTTATACATAAGATAAAACCTCGCCGCTAAACCACATGAAATAACGAAGACAACTGCTACTAATATTATCATGTGCATCCAAATATCCTCGCGCAACAACATTGTTTTATCGAACTCAACGTGGTCAAAGGAAAGTCATAGCAGTAAATGAAATTATTTGATAACTGAATCTGAATCTTTTAGCGTTTCTAAGCCTCGGTTTCATAATTTTACACCGTGTCAAGTCTAATAATAATCTCGGTTTATACACACACCAAAACAATACTCTTTTGTTTCGTTGTTGTTGTTGTTGTTGTTGTTCTTTTACTATATATTCGTCTTAACAAAAGTTGAAAATTAAAATTTAACCCGTCACGCGAAAAGGAACTATCTGTGAACATTTGAAGAAAGAGATTGATTGCAGTAGAGGTCAAACGGAAGTCGAATTTCAAAATTCTTATAAAAGGACGACAAAATTATTATCCTAGATTCAGAAAATCGGCTAGATGCGAAAAGTTTCGACTTTAATCGGCCTTCAAATATCGCACAGTCTGACTAGGGTCGATACTTTACGCACTACCCAGATGGTCTTTTTTCGCCTGATGGGTCAAAAAATATAAAAATACATTTAAGCGAAAAGGGAATATCTTGAAAGAGAAAATGTTTCGACCTTTTACTGACTAAACAGACTGTATAAAGTAACGGAGCTAGTAACGGACGTTTAGATTGAGAAATGATCTCTTAACCTAACAGCATATTCAATAATAAAAGTGATTTCGGGTTAACCTCCGTTCAATCCATTTTTTTTTTCGAATTCATTTAATCTCTAGATAGTCCCCTTTCTCTTTGACGATTAAAAATCAACATTGAAAGTATATAAACAATATTTACATATAAGACACTTGTAACATCGTAATATCTAACATATATCAGGTGCAGCCCGGGGTCAGTTTCTACCTGGTCGAGGACGTAAGTTGTAAGTATGCGTCTTGATTTTTACATCTTGTTTGTTCTTCACATTAAGGCGCACAAACAAAACGATCTGTACAACGACCCTTTTCGCTGAAAATACAATTTACACCTGTAAATCGGCCAATCTAACGCGTCTTCCTGACTGAACTCTTTCAGCTAATGTCCTTTTTAGTACACGTGCTGATCGCAGGCTATTTCTAACAATTATTAGTAGCACAAGATTCGTCACTAGAAATAGAAAGAGAGATAGAATGAGAAGGGTAAAATCGCAACCATATGAAAAGAAAATGAGTTTGTGCGTGATATTTCCAAAAATTTCACATGTGCGCACAGTAAAGACTCAGATCAGCCTATGCATCCACAGAGTCTTATCAGTCTTCACTTTGCGTTCTACAGATAGACACTGGCTTGTAGTTTCTACAGATAACCAGCGATTGTTGTACATACACTATGTGGCTTGACCAGGCAGCTCTATATGTACACTTCTAGCACACGTCAAATAGTTGGAAATGTCACGCACAAGCTCAAATAATAGAAAGGAGTTCGAAGTCTATAATGGATGAAAAGAATCCGTATTCTTAAACATTTATTGGTCAACCTATTACAATAAAGTCACGGGCAATTGTTTCATAATACGCGTTTTGTCATCTAATTTATTTTAAAACGTGTCTTATATCATAACCTATGACACGAAATCTAAATTGTAAAACAATCGCCTGTGAATTAATTACTCATGTAAATGCGATTCTGGTAAAAAAAAAAAAAAAAAAAAAAAAAAAATCATTTCTAATTAAATGTGGCTAAAAAAAAAAAAAAAAAACTAGCTATCGTCTATTCTACCCGCATACATCGAGCTATATTACATTCTAATATATACATTGCGCTCTAGTCTACAATCTTACTTGATTAAAGACTGGTTTCGTCGTATGGAGATGTGCGTAAGCGTAATCGATGTTTAGAAATTTTCAATAGACAAAAAGCGATACCTAGGATAATTATTCCACCTGTAATTTTTAAAAAACATGTAATAACTTTGTTGAAGAAGCTCTTTAATAATGAATTAATATTAATAATAATTTCTTCATTCTAATACTGAGTCGGATCCAAAAGTAGTCCGGGTCCTTTTAAATCCTATGCGACGTTATTATTTAATGTTCGTGGAGATATTCAAAGAAAATGGGAAAATATTGGATAACGAACCCTAAAGCAATAAATTGAATCCCTTTTGGAAAATATATAAACATCCATTTTGAAAATAGTCGGTATTTGTCCGCTTAAACGTACCTGTTAATACAACCACTAATACAATCAAAGCAATGCCCATTGTCGAAGACGTTAGAAGATTGCGATTGTCATCGGCTGCATCTCTTGTTGTTGTTGTTGTTTCTAGTTCCCTGCGTGTTGAGGCCATTTCTGGTGTGGGCTGTGTTGTGGCCTTATAAAATAAAGGAAGGGGACTAATGTAAGCATCGCATTTAACAGTTGCTTGGATTGTCGCACTTTAATATTCTACTCTACTTTTGGTAAAAAGCAAAAGAAGTTCTTGCAGTTTTGATCCCTAGCAAAAGCTAAGTAGTATATTACTTACAGCGACGTGTATAGATTAAGTCTGTCGTACTATTACCGAAAATAGCCGAACGACAATGATTTATAACGTGGAGGGTAATAGCATTTTTGACGAGGAGTTTAATATAATGTTCAGTTAATGCAGCGATATATAATATTGTTTAAATTATTTCGCTACGTATCTCTCTAAAATTCAATTAACCCTTTTCCAGATGACAACAATTTAGACCGCTTCAATATGAAAGATGCTGCAGATGACAAATCAAAGTGCATTTAAATTGAAAAATAACCACTGAATAGGATAAAAAAAAGCATTGTAGGGAAAGGAGAAATTACTTGTAACAGGTAATTTCTTCTTTCCCTGTAATGGTTTTCAAAATATAAAAATCCACATGACGGGAAAACAAGTGATTGTATAGGAAAGGGTTAAATCGTCCGGGGGTAAAAGCAATGTGTTAAAATAAGTCGTATTGGCCCAGCCCGTTATGGCTCGATTGCATGATGAAAGTTAATACAACCCCGTATTAAAACTAACAATATCCACTGGTTCAAAATTCAAAACGTTTGCGAACGTGTGAGAATTTCTAAACGTTAGAAAACGTTTATGCATCTTGAACCAAATGCTGCTTTTATGCTTAACTCGGTGTTTGTTTGACCTTTCGATGTGCTGCAGAGATTTGACATTGTATTACAATTTAAACGAAGTGGCGACCATAATTGATAGGTGGGGCAGCGGCTTTTCGATTAAGAGGTTCAGAGTTCGATTCGGGAGCGAATGTCAATTTGGGTTCTTTTATATGAGTACGCATTTAGAGGACGAGTTCTGGTGTATTTACAACTAGTAGCAGAATCGAAAAGGATTTATCTATTTTGTAAAAACTAGTTTCCCAATCGATGCAAAATAATTAGATTTAAAGTGTAAATAATGGATATTAACAGCATTAGTAAAAATAGTTACTCACTGAATAACAAGTTTTGCCGTTCACTGTCACGACGACTGCTTCAAAAACGATAATGTCGTCACAATTTCCTCCTTCAACAGAAATAAATGTCAAGTCCGGCATCATGTTTTCTGTTATAACAATTTGTCCGGGCCCAAAGATCTTAAAATGCAAAGTTTTCACGGATTCTAGAAGTCTGTCCGGGGAGTAAACCCCGTCTCCGTAATAGTCACAGAGTAACGATGCACTTTTAACCTCGTAAGCACAAGTGTGCGTATTGATATTAAATCCATGTGTATGAACGAATGTAAGCAGCAAAAGCACGGATCTGATCATTTTAAAGATTAAATAAATTTCGAATGAATTCCTTCTAAAGAGTATCTAAAGCGAATTGAGTGTTATCTAACGCTTTTTGGGTCAATCTTCGGGTGGGGGTCAAATGTGTTACGCAATCCATTGACAACGCGGTTCGTTGGGAGAACGCGTGTGACAGGAGGTGGGTGAGATAGGCGGTGTAGTAAACAGTTGACGAAAAGCGAAATCGATTACCCTTATGTCTTAGTACACTTATTTTTAAAATTGACCATTACCAATCGGTTATATTGTAGACTGGATCTACTATTCATACTATTGTCTTGTTTTAGGGGAGGAAACATTGTGAAAAAAGAAAAAAAAATATCAAAACAATTTTTTTTTTCTTTCTTTTCCTAGAATGTTTCCCACGCTTAAAAAAGACAAGGCAATGTTGGAATTTTTCACTGAAAATATCGTCTGCAATTTCTTCTCTCCAAATGCAAAGATATTTCAAAAGACTATTTAAAGTTAGGAAGCATTGATGAAAATAAAGAAATGTCTTCAAACAAGGCAATTTCTTCAGATTCTAGAATGTTTCCGAATCAGAATGGGTTAAAGGAGTGACTGTGGTGGAATGATTTAAAGTTTATTCGTCTTTTCGCTCGCAATTAAGGGTGGTTTGGGGGGGGGGGGGGTGAAAGATAAATAATGAATAAATAAATACTAAAAAGAATTAAGATTATACATTTTATTTCTCCATTTACGGAGAAAATAACACATTTTGTAATCTAATATATAAAGAGTTATCTTGAAAGAGTAATTCATAGTTTTTAAACTTTGCTGTGAATCAATTTTGACCTTATCAATTGTCTGAAAATAGCATTGTCACAAAAAAAAAAAAAAAATCATCACAACAACAACAACAATTTTTAATAAAAAAGAACAGTCGAATAAATTTTCCCGCACAACTTATATCGTTTCTTTCATTGCATTCTGTACCATTTGAAACATTTCTAATTCTTTAAAGTTTTGAAAATTGACCAAATAGTTCTTAATTTCGTCGTAGTTCATCTCTTTATTCAGAGATTCAGAACCACAAAACCTGTGATAATTCGGAATGAGTTTCGACACTCTATCTCCGATTGTTTTTACAGACGAGGCTGCATCAAGAGATAGTAATAGCTCCCAAGAGCTGCTTACTATATCTTCCCAGCCTCGTAGACATCCATCCGGTCCCATGTGTTGGTCTTGGGATGGATGTTCAATTTGACAACCATTGCAAATTTCCTTTCTCATTTTTTCAATTTCTTCTTTATATAAACATGCTGTTATTATATGAACTAATTGCATTGTTATTCGAGAATGCGTATCAACTATTTCGACACACTCTTTGAGATGATGTGAGAGCGATTCTGAATCTTTCTTAGTCATTCGCACGCCTTGCCTTGTGTAAATGAAAGAGTCGTTTTTCTTAGCACACTTTCGAATATCGATCTGAATATCACCACGTTTAAATGAGTTCTCTTTCGCGAATAACACGACAGAAAGCTCATCCTTTTTTTCCTCATCCTTCATCTCAAAGGGTATGTCTATAAGCCTTGAATTGTTACGTTTTTCAAGGTGAGAAATATACCTACGAACGCTTGGCAATTTTTCGAATACCTTTCTGAACTCTCTTTCGTTTAAGTTTATTGTCTTAACATCGTTTAATGTTTTTTTACATATTTTAACATTAAATTCATCAAAGATAACATCAAACGCTAATGTAAGGCTTATCTCCTTGGAAACGTCTGCCCTCAAAAATTCAACATTGTCCTGAATAGTTCCACTCTCTTCAAACTCGTCAAGCCTACATCGTTTACCTTGGAGAAAGGAGTTGTAAGTACCGAGGGTCTCAGCGGATCGTTTAGTCATTTTCTAAAAAAAAAAAAAAAATAAAAAAAAATTACAAATCTCTCACAATTTCCCTCAATAATAGTCGCCACTCTCTTCTATCATAAATAGTCAAACAATGTCTTATAACATGAGGCGGTAAATAAGAAATGTAGTTAATCACTTCATCATTACATAGATAGCCACAGTAATTAATAATGCGACTACTCGCTAAATTAAGCAATGAACCTCCGCGAAAGAAATTCCTTTGTCTTAATATATCTGTAAATAAAAAAGAAAAAAACAACACTTCCATAACGGATTCATCCTCTAATAAAGTGAATATACCGTCGTGGAGCCTATCAATCAAAACACTTGGTAAGCGCGATAGCTCAGTCCTAATTTCTAACTCCTCACCGCGATAATATAGCGAAAACAAGTTCTTCATTAGTTCTTTTGAGGATATGAATTTCAAAGTCGCCATAACTAACCTTTGATTCTAAGTTTTAAACCCTTGTAACGAAGTTCTCTTTCTAACTGTTGCAAATTCGAGGTTCTGAAATAGAAAATTATTAAAAAGATAGTTTAAATACATACACATATACAAACGAGCGTTTTATGATTTTCTTGATTTTGAATGCTTCTTCCACCGAACTACAGGTTATCATTATTATTATTATTATTATTATTATTATTATTATTGTTATTATTATAAATATTATTATTATTATTATTATTATTATTATTATTATTATTATTTTGAATGCGATATCTGATTTACTTGCGTTTTCTCTTTTGGGTTTTTGCGTCACAGCATTAACATGAATAACAATAAATTATCGTGAGAAAAAAACAAAAACAAAACAACAACAAAAAAAAAAAAAAAAAAAAAAAACCCTTAGTGCTGATTTATTGAAAGAATAAATTAATTAAACGCTAATTTTGACATTATTTCAATCACATCGAGGAAACTGTGTCACCTAACAATATATCGCATTTCTAACAGTTTGTTTTAATATTAAGACAAGTTGAATAAGCGCTCACCTTTGAATCCAAGTGTCTGTTTTCTATCTCTGAATCCAGATGATTTATCTATCGATGAATTGTTATTCTTCTGGAAATTGTTCTGAAACATAGACATAATGAAAATAAATAAATAATAATAATGATAATGATAATAATAAATACAATAATGATGCAAGGTCTTTATTTCGGTCTATGGTTATATATTATAGAAATATTGACACTTAACGTAAAAGTAATAATATATTTAACATAAAAACAACAATCAAATCATCTGTTTAATGCGGGAAAAAAAAAACAAAAAAAAAACAATGTATTACTAGTACAAATAAATATCAAAATATAATAGTATAACTTACGCGGAATTGAATCGCTGAGGTCGTAGAAGAAGATGTCTATCGAGTTGATGATCTAGTTTACCAGAACGAAAAAAGAAGCAAAAAACTTAAACCCCAACAGCAAGCGGATAAAGAACAGAATTTCGCCGCACTATTTATACCCCTTTTATCACAGCCAATCTTGAATTTACATAAATTACCAATTTCTAGATCAAAGATAGCTAAATGACAATATTGATAAAAATATACAACGCCGACTTTTTTAATTAACCCTTATCTTTTCACCATTTTCGATATATTCCCAAATTCCTTCTATTTTTCATCTCTTTTATGTCTGTGAGTGGGCCTACGCAACTGTGTGTGTGTGTGTGTGTGTGTGTGTGTGTGGATGTGTGTGTGTGTGTGTGTGTGTGTGTGTGTGTGTGTGTGTGTGTGTGTGTGTGTGTGTGTGTGTGTGTCTGTCTGTCTGTCTGTCTGTCTGTTCGTGTCTGTCTGTATATGAGATAAACGGTACAATTTAGCGCAACCTTTATTGTTTAGTGACTATGGAATCAAACTTGTGACTCGATATCTAACCGTGTTTGTAACAGTTAAACAATGAGCCAAAAAATGATGTTGATGCTATGAAATATTCTTAGACTAATGTTCTGTTAGTCTATCCCTTAAAAGTTTCAAACTTAGAACTTAACTTTTTAAAGGGTAAGAGTAAAGCACTACAAATTGGCATCGACCAATAAAGATCTTTTCTGAGATTTCAAATAAAGCTAACTTACGCGTTTCAAGTAATTTAAACATTACACATCTGTTGACTCTATTTTCTTATCACCCATGCCATAGCAATCAGGTTTAATTTACCGTTGTGAATACATTAAAATTCTAATAAAATGCAATTACTTATTGGCTGTCAAAATTGCCGTATCGCTGTTTGTTAATCGACTTTCGCATCAAACGCAAATTTGTCACCGAAATATCAATATGAAATTTAAATGATTTACTGTTGGGCTGTAAAATCGCCAGTCAAGCAAGACGAAAGTCATAAAACGATAAAGATCGTATGTTACAGGTAAACAACCGAATAGTTAACGCGTTTTTACACCGAACGTTCAATTTTCTTCTACGCATATATGTATCCGAAAAATTGGGATTGAAATGCTACCCTAACTACTACTGACATCGTCTGAGTCCAAATATACTCTAGTCTCGATTATTTTGATATACATCAAGGGCTTGTTTTACTAATTATCTTACGATCAATTTTTTTACGAAAGTCAAAAATTAAAGTTGCTTCTACAGTAGTAACCTAATATGGAATTCTGCCATGCATCATCTCATTGGAATCGTCTTCCTTCTTAAGACGATTCCAATGAGATATTGCAAGGCAGAATCAGACTATAAATGAAAACACCAGGTACGATTTGTGATTTTGACTTACGATTAATTTTGTAGTAAGACGTTTAGTAAAACAGGCACCTGTTTTTGTTGAGTGACGAATTTTGTAAGGCGACCCGAATAGGTGAAAGCAAAAGATATTTTCTTCTTTTAACAAGCTAGTCTGGCCGCCAGACTCTTCTTTTCAGTCTTTTTGTTCAACAGGAATTTAATGTTAACTGTCTCTAAAAAGAAGAGTTTTCGTTCAGCACTTGTTAATATGAACTTAGTATTAAGAAGCTTATATTAGAACTAAAACAGCATTATTTTTGTGAAAGTGCGAACACAAAACGACTGATGCTAGTCTAATAGTCAGCATTTATCTGAAAAGACTGTCATCTTGGTACAATAAGAGTCATATCAACGAAAATTGTCTTTAGACAGATTAGAATTATTTTTTCAAACACCAAAATATACGCATTCACTGCTTTATCGAGCTAAAGGCCCACAAATGGACCGGAAACATATTTTTTTCTAAACCTGGGGCCCGTTTTAATAAACTTCTTACGAAAAATTTAATCGTAAGTCAAAATCACAAAATGTGCCCGGTGTTTTCATTCATTGTTATATTCTACCTTGCAATATCTCATCTGAATCGGCTTTAGAAGACGATTCTAATGAGATGATGCAAGAAATAAGTCCATATTGAGTTTCTTGTCTAGAAACAACTTTAATTTTTGACTTGCGCAAAAATGATCGTAAGATGTAAAGTAAAATACGGTCCTGATCCAGAAAGCATGGTCAAAGAAAGAGAGAAAGGTTGGCATCATCCCATAGCAGAACCAAAAAAAGTCTGGGAAAACAAGATTATAATATATTCATATGGCTGCACTTTTCTTTTAAAGCGATATTCTCGTTTTACACATGTGACAGATAACTCTTTAAATGACGTCATGAAATCATCATCTAATTTACGGTATCGCGTTATTTCCTCAATCTGCACTGTTAAAAAGACATAGAGGTACAAAACATACGTGTAATATGTGAGATATTGTTTTGATTATACAGATTTTGTCAGTTGTATTCTCTTGCTTGAATTCGCCATACTTATTTATAAAGCCGGTATTGTCCTTTAAATAAGCAGAAATGCGAACCAATCACTGGCTATGAACTTTTATTTGTCTTTGAATAATTACTTCATTTAAAAATGTATCATTAAATTAAGAACTCTACTGATTTCAAAAGATGTCTGTAGTTAAGCTTCCATACGCATACGAAAATGTCGATTTGTAGCCTAAAATACAAAATGTAAACTGGTGAGTGTCCTCTACATAAATTGTATTACATCTCCTCTCTACAATTTACATGAACATGTGAAATTGTCCTTGGGAATATCACCCAAAACTTTTCTTTGATATACGGAGGACGTTACCTATTACATTGTACCATCACTAAATCTTACAGTTAAAGCGTGACATGCTGCCCCAAGAATACGCACAGTCGTCATACATTGTATCTTTATTAAGAGCAAATACTGACATGCGTATACATTGTATCTTTATGAAGACATGCGTAAGAGTCGTCCTCTAATACTGTACTATTCTGAAGGTGACATGGTGTTGATTTCCAGATTGTACCGTACAGAGATGGTTATCACTGTTACACAATACTAATGGATGCCCATTTATAACCCTTTCCAATAATGTCACAACAGATTTCATTTTGTACAGCATTGAAGTTTGACTACAGTTGTATTCTGCTGAGTTCGATATTGGCTTGGTCTCGTTTATAATCTCTTGAAGAGAAATAACTTATAAGAGAGGAAAGAATCGTGTAAGTAAACAGTTAGTTACACTCGCCTCAATCAAAATCATTCTAAATCGCCCACTCAGCACTCCATTCATCCATTCCAAACACCCACTCCAACCATTCAAAAAACGCTCAAACCCTTTGAAAAATATAGAACCAACAACGTCATTCAAAATGAATTCGGAAAGTGGAAAATCGCGATTTTACTGACATAATTCAAATAGTAAGTAATCTAATAGGTTCTTGAGATTATAGGAAGCTATCTTTAGAACTTGTATGGATATTCTATTAAAGGGAGATAACTAATACCGCTATTTTTAATTATTTTTTCATGAACTAAAAATGCGATATTGGATTACCTCCCATAAAATGCACTCAAAACTCGCTCCACACACTCATTCAATATCATTCCTAAATCATTCCGAAATCATTCACCTAGTCAATTTCACATATTTGTCAATTGTTTGTTCGACATTCACAAGGTTAATTTCGTTTCGAAGATTGGTAGTAAACGGGAGAGGGTGAGAGAAGGTATAGATTTTCCTGTCATAAAATTGAGTCTTATAAAGTTACACCTATCAATTCGATCTACTGCAAGATACAGCCCTGTAAATACATCGATGAGTCAGTCCAGCTGCACTTTCAGCTTCAGGGAAGTCGTGGCCGTGGCCTTAACTCTTGTCCAGCTGAACCCGGAATATTCCTGCTTTGGCAGGAGGTATAGACAAAGATCAGCCTGCACATACTGTGCAGTCTGATCTTAGTCTTCACAACCTGACCTTGGTTTGAAAACCAGAAGAGTTTATATGTTTTATTTTCAAAATAAATACTTACTAACAATTAAATCACCAGTGCTCTTCGCACTTTGATTTTGATAAAAAGATCAATAGCAAATATTTTATTCTGCATGACAAGGGTTAAGATAACGTCCAAATACGGTTTTGTGTCTAAACTATAGATTTTCATATCTTCCACTAACAATATTGATAGGCCATTCAAGGACATTGTTTTATCCCGAACATTTGTGATGACTATCTTAATGCAAGTCACTTAGTTATCCCGTTACTAAACGCCAAATTAAAGAAGCCTATTTTGCATGTGGCCAAACAGAAATTGACCTCAAAATTAAAGACTGCAACAATACTCACGAACGTCTGGATCGCAACCACCTTTGTCCTTCTCTTCCTAAGGCCTGGCCTATATATCTTGAAAGACGAAAACGTACTTCATCTACATAAAGCAATATAAGTTGTTCGAAGTCAAGAAAACCTTACTTACTAGTGTTCGATTTGGTGCTGTTGATCCATCGTTCAACATAAATTGTTGCAGCACATGCGGTTTTTGGCAAACCTTTTTGAAACTTCACTAAAGTTGTCAAAAAGGCATCTGAAACTTACAACTCCACGACAACATTACCTTTATGTTTTTCATAAGGCATCTAAAGAATTGCTCCAATTGTCTCCATCAATACTAATGCTTCTTTCTAATACTGATAATGATAAGAAAATATTAATATATCTACTCGAAAACTAACGCTAAAATCAAACGCTACTTCCTTTCATCTTATAACTATACAGATATCCGTGTGATAGCATCCCGTATGATATTTTTTGTGATATCACATAGTTAGTTTTAGAACAATGATATAATGCGGTTATTTTTAGAAACTTGCATTTCTATTAGAAACATCAACGAAAACTAGGCAAATAGAGGTTATATAAGATAAACATAATACATGATTAGAGTATTGTATGAAAAAATATCTAACTCAGTTGAGATCATTGATAATTGTCTCGGCAGAGCCTCGACAATGATCAATTCTCCCAACCTCGTTAAATATTTTTTTCTCATACAAAACACTAAGTACGTATTATATAGATAACCGTTGTCTTGTAAATAATAATGTAGAAAGAGAATGGTATTTGGGTTTGATGTAAGCTAATTTTTTAATTCACGCCAATACAAATTTCTTTAAGTTATCGATTAAGACAATGAAATAAAGTAATGAAGTAAAACTTATTGAACGATTTATTTCTCTATTTGTGTTAGCAAATGATAAATAACTGAAATGGATTCGCAGCCGAAACATAACAATTGATAAAATTATATGACAACTAAGAACTCTCATGTTGTAATAGGTTATTTGTGAGAAAGTCTGAAGCATCTGTTGAATAATCAGTTTCTGTAAAGAGTGGATAGTTATCAATCCTATCCTAAAGTGTATCATTATGGCTAACCTTTCACCAGTTTATTGTTTCGAAATAATACACGGTAGATTATGTTATCAGCATCTAAATGACATCTTCAATTCAGCAGGGATAACATAGCCAAAGAGAACTGTGGGAAACTGACACAGAATACACTATTCAAGATAAGACTCTCGACCTAGACCTCTGAGAATGCATCTTCTATTGTTATTTTGATGCAATATGCAAATTTAGTCTTTCAAATTAGTGAAAAAGGGGTAGTGACACGCACTACTGATTTTTTTTTCCAAATTAAGATACTAATGTATCATTAGGAATGGGTCAGTTTCATTCGAACAATTGATAATTAATTCAAAATATAAACGACTAGTCTTCAGGTGGGTCGAAATATCGAAGAAGTTGCTGATGATATTCTTAGATCTTAATTTGTTCGAACTCTAAACTCTTTGTCTTTTGTGTAATGAAAAATGGCGAAAATGGAGATATTGCATGTATCAATTTCTAAAAAGTCATTTATTCAGCAAATCAGTAAATTTAAGAATAAAACAAGAGTTTCAATTATTCATCATAAAGCTATTTTGAGCCACTAATTATGATTCCGTAATCATGTTTAACTATACCCAATTTTTCCCTGAACTCATCACTTATTCATTCACAGAGACTTTTTTAATGAATCTAAACGACGAATACCTTCGCATCGTTTCATAACTTATCATTTTTCAGTAGGAAAATGATTATTGTAATCAAATTTTTTCAACCGTAAAAAGCATTCGGTTCATTTTATTTTCTTTTATTTGTTTAATTATTCATTTAAAGTTTAGATGGAAGTTTCAGTAACCAGTAGCATATATTTTGAAGGTGATTCCCAAAATTTTTAAGGTATTACTAAAGACCGTCGCTTTGCACTTGATTACTGAGCAACGTCATGACAAGCAGGGTATAGTCTTTGGTAATGTCACTGGTTCAGTGATGAGATTACCAAGTGATATTCTACCGATACATCTTGATATTCAACGGAAAAGCATATAAGACGAAGTAGATAATGTGTTTACCTATCTATCTGAATTAGTTCAAAGCACAAAAGAATGTCTAAATTGGTCTGAATTATCATGCTATATGTCAAACTCCTTGTTCGGCTATGACAATAGAATGCTTGCCAAATTAAGTACGTGAACAAATGGTTGTGAAATGTAAGCATGAATAATATGGCATTTAATAGAGTGATTTTGTGTGTTTGCATTACCATAATTTTAACTTAAAAAGAGAGCGTATCACCGGCGTCAACGTAGTAGACATTTCAAGACGTTTGCTTTGAAGTTGATTTCTTCAGTTGATATCCTCTTGTGTTGGGACTTCTTTAAAGTCTACGGTTCTTAAAATAGGCAAACTTTCAAAAACAATTAGTACCGAAAGAGAATAATCTGAGGCTAGAAATATACTTCTAAAACGCTATAAAAGGTTAACCTTGATCATAGACCAACTTTTCATTGCCATCATGACTCAATTGTGAACAGATGTTGGTAAAATGAATTCGATGAAAAGTTTAATACCTAAATCCATACTAGAAATAGTTTTAAAAAGAAACATGAATATGAACCGGTGCGTGACATTTCCAATTATTTTAAAGGTGCGCAAAGCAAATACTCTGGCAAGTCTGTGCATCTGCACAGTCTGGCAAGAGTCTTCACTTTGCGATTTGTAGATAGAACATGTCTCAAAGTGTCCTTAGACAGTCAGATATTTTTCTAGTTAAACATAGTGGTTATTTAGGCTGGTTAATGATTGTGCTTTACGCACATGTCAAATTGTTGGAAACGTCATGCACGGGCTCATAAATAGAAAAGCATTACCCACTTTAAAGAATATTAACCACCTGAAAAATAAAGCAATGCATAGATAAATGATCTAGGGTATGATATTGCCAGAAAAACCGTTTATGATAACTTCGGTAAACTTCCTTTTATGATTAATTAATATGTTCTAAGCTGTACACTTCATGGTGATTACATATGAAGGCTCATATTATTAGTTTGGTAATAAAGTCAAGCCATTTTAATGTGATTCATTATCAAGGAAAAGCAGCCTAGAGGACTAAAGAATACAATCCATGCATGATCAATCTAACATAGGTGCAATTTTTAATTATTAAACACAAAGTACGTTTTCATAAGAAAAGAAAATAGGTACTTTGTACCTGATTCCGTAACAATTTCATACGCACCAAACCTTTTTGAAATAATTGAATTAATTTTGGAAACTGTAGACAAAAAAGGGACATTGCTAGTCTGAACGATCCTTGATTCAACGTCCGCAGTTTTTTTTTAATTCAGAATATTCTAAAGGTTCTGAATCGTAGTATCCTGTTAAGAAAACTCATATTTAAAAGTGACGTCATTTAGGCAGGTTTGTGGATTGGGGATATCGGATTTTATCCTGTCACTAGCTATAAATATTGCATTATGAAAGGGGGTATGATAAACTATTTGATATCAGGTCACTTGAACACGCGACAGCTTTATCATGTCACTTGATCACGTGATCTGCCGGATCTTCTTTTGTGGTTGTAAGGTCTGAAAAGGGTTCTTCCATAGCACATTTTTTCTTTTAAAATTGACTGTCGTTTCCCGTTAAAATACACTCGACTTCTTTATTTTTAATAATCAAATCGCGCCAACATCGATGACGTAGTACATGACTGATGACGTAATCTATATAAAATTGTGAGGAAGCATAACTTGCGTGTTTACATTCAACCTCGAAAACTGTGTAACATTTATCTAAATGGATTCAACTTGGATTTTATTCGACCGGGGAGGATTTCGGAGAAAGCAGCTTTGCATCTGATCTCAATCTATGTCCATCGTCTGATTAAGAGCAAGGCAGGCATTGAATTGAGATTGCTTTTAGCTGCATGGAAACAAAACTTGAGAATGAAATGGACGGTTGAGATGACGGTTGAATGGAAAATCACCCGAAATACATTTCTTAATTATTGAGTCAGTAAGTATTGCTAAAGTGTTCTTTTTAAAATATTTTCTTACTACATAGCATCAGAAATCTTACAATTATCGAGTTCTTTGGACTCGTAAGCGATGACTCCATCTCATCCACCCATTCTACCCTATGATGGGCATTCAGTGTGGTAAATCGAGTCTAGATTATTTTTCCATGAATGAATATCGAATATACGTTAAAAGAATGTAACAGAATAGAATAGATGGTTGGTGACTTGAGATGGAAATTTTTATCGGGCTCGGCTGCGGAATTTATCCGGTTCGCCTCCGGCTCACCAGATAAATTCCTACGCCTTGCCCGGTAAACTTTTCCATCTCAAGTCACCAAACATCTATTCCCTCTATATATAGACAGCAATGTCGACCTTCGGAACCGACATTTAGCTTACACGCATCAGAACACATTTATTCGGACGAAACAAGCGTTACTCTATTGAGACGCCTAATACAGACCATTTGTCAATAGTATTTTTCAGATTACTCCATTGTGAATACAGTGTACCTATTAACTTCCATAATTGTTACTGTATAATTTGTAATAAACCCTTTGCAAAGTTAACTTCATAAGTTTGCACAGATCTTCGGATAATATGTGACAATTGTGAGTGTCTTCAAAGAAAAAATGGCTACAAAGAATCTCTTCTTACAAATGATGCAAGTGTAAATATTTCCTTAATTCTTTTTATTTTTTATTTAAATCGATTTAATATTTTCTTTTGATATTCATTAGTGACGTGTTGAGATTGTAACAAAAATGTTGTATTTCTAAGAACCACACCTTGCGAATTCATGTTGTACCAAAAGGACTCGGCTTTCTATGCGTTTTATAGTAAGTCCTTATTTTAGATAAACTGAGATCAACTTCAAATCGGTCACTGCATATTTTAATTTTTTAGACATGCTAACAGGAAATTGTTCATTACTGAAAAGCTATTTTAAGAAGACAATTCAGTTTTAAGGATTTAGCTTAGAATTTTTTATTTTAAGAGCCCCGAGAAGACACTAATCATTCTTTGAAAAAAGTAACAAGCCTTCAATTTGTATGAAAATCTCAATCGTACAGCCGTTATATTGTAGAACAAAATTTACTTAAAAAGTTGCTGATAAAGGAAAACACTGGATTTGGTAGAAATTTGGAAAAAAAAACCAAAATTGACAAGTTTGCCCCCTCCCCCTCCCCTACTTAAGTGAATTCTGAAACGATGGGTGTCCCAGATTGCATACGAGCTACTTCTATTTCGAAATAATTTTGAAATAATATGTTTTGAATTGAGCCTGTGCGTGAGATTTCTAACAATTTCAAATATGCGCCAAGCAAAGACTCTGGTCAGTCTTTGTATCCGCACAGTCTGACTAGAGTCTTCACTTTGCGCTTTGTAGATAGATAAGGTCTCAAAGTATCTGTAGACCACCGTGGAATTTTATATTTACATTATGTGACTGTCTATGCCTTTCATTGTTTGAAACTCACCAACATTTCATATTGTTGGAAATGTCATGGACGGGCTCGATTTTTAGTCTACTAATTCTACTAAGTAGGTCTAATTTTAGAATTCAATTTAGACCAAAGACGGAATATAGATACGGCATTCAGAAATTGCGTACATATATCATCACTTCAATCGAGTTGAAGTTTAAGAGCATGTACTGACTAGGAAAAAAGAGTAACGTATTGTATTGGGAGTTGTTTGACGTATCATTGTTAACAAATAAAACACAAAAGACGATGTTTACTATTTGATCTTACAGACAGGGACAGAACACAAAGCTGTTTACTCATTCAATAAGTGCAGTGATGAAATATACATGACCAAGGAGAATGGGTTCGCAACGCCATTGAACACTCGTAAAGAGATCCAAACACAGTCCGACAAAATGGGTGATCGAAGATTAAATGGCTAATTAATTATCGATAACAAACCACGTTTTATATTTTAGATGATCTTTTTAATGAGTGTTGTGTCAGATTTTGAAAGGCTGGTTGTTAAATTTAGATCTTTTATGGTGGTGTCTAATATCTGGCTCGCTTTGCGTCCTTGTAATCATTGGCTTAAATGAAGCAAACAAGTATTGTTTAGTAACACATGTGACTATTTGTGAAGGACCATGCAGACGAAGCTTTAATCTGCTCAGTCACTATGTTATGACAACGAAATTTTTTTCCGAGCTTGATGCTACTTGTACATGTATAAATTTTGGTAAATGTCGAATTTCATGTATATTTTCGTAAACGATGCTCTTCCTGGTGAGGTCCTTGGTGCCATATATGGTATTTTAAATGGTTGCTACTCCGTGAAATGGACGATCATTCCAATTAAAACCATTCAAAATATATCGTTCAGGTTTCTTTTCATTTATTCTAAAAACTCACTCAAACAAATAAAAAAAGCTCAAATATTACTGAAAATGATAAGATTGACAACTACATTCAAAATAAGAATTGATAGGTAAAATCCATTATTTAACTTACATAATTAAATCTTGTAAGTGTACGAAGTGTTCGTGAAGGAACAGCATGCTATACAATGATCCTGTTTGCATAGTTTATTAAAGGGAGGTAATTAATATCGCTAATTTTGTTCACCCTGAACAACATAAGCGATATTGGATTAACTGCCTTGAATTTCACTCAAAACTCGCCCCACACACTCGTTCAATATCATTCCAAAATGTCAATTTCAAGATGTTCTTAGAGATACTCAGTAATTGTCATAACCTAGGTTGGATGTAGAACAACCACATTGATATTACATGATCTTTGTATCTTTGTGTATCGAACCCTACTTACACTGGTTTAATTCATCGTCTTTTTGCACGCAAAGCAAATAATATCTCCTCCTTAAAAATCGTGCTTGTTTGTTGGTAGCGCGTCGGACTGTCAATCTAGGGGGTCCCGGGTTCGATCCCCGACGGCGACACTCATTCTTTCCGACAATTTGTCTCTCACCAATGAGTTGATTATTGAAGACTTATGTGAGATAGCAGCTGGAGGCTAGGAAAGGAAGTGATGGTTGTACTGGTTAGAGAAATACCAGAAATCCATTATAAGGTGCTCCAGCCGCCGCGATATAACTGAAAAAATGTTGAAAGCGGCGCAAAACTCTATTCAACCAATCAATCAATTGTTTAAAGGAATAAAAAAATAAACTGTCAGAGTGTACTCACAAAAAGACGATATTATTTAATTTTAGATTATTGCATTTCTTTCATTCTGATTGCTTAAAAATGGTTTTATTTATCAACGAAAACAATTTTGAGTACTCGGCTATTTTGTATAGTAACGAAAATAAGTAGTGTCTTCAGAAATATTTTTTGATATTTTTTAGTTTTTACATGATTTGTTTCATGATATTAAATTAAAAGATAAAAAGAGGCTGATTTAATGGAGAAATGAAACTTGAAACCTCTCTTACTTCAGTATGTATCCGACTGCGGAATAAGGAAATCAATTAATACTCTCTTCATCTCTTAAATGAACCACAGCAACATGTCACCATTTTAAAAAAGCTTGATAAGTTTTCCCGTTTATCATATACGCATTAATTATGCATAGTAAGCTGTCAACATGTTTCGTCTATGAGACTAATTCTCTTTTAATTATGTCCAAACATAAAAGGCTTCTATGCATGTACAAACGCTACAAACAGTAATTGGACCTAAAAACGATAGCCACAACAATGATTTCCGACACGTCATTTCAAATAGGTGCGGTCCGTAGATCATGTTCTCAAATTAAGCTCAGTGACTGGGAAAGGCTTGCGCCATGCGCCATAGTCACATTAAAATCCAAAATGTCACATTGTTTTCACTATGGAATGCACCCTTTTCCCATTCAAATTTTGTCACCAAAAAAAGTACAAAAAGTCTGGGGACGAATCTATTTTAATCTCAAAATACTTAGACATGAAATAAAGTTATCAAATAATAAATCTAAATTATCTTGGAACACACAAAATATTTAATCACATTAGTTAAAAGATTTGGAAATCCCTTATTGGCAATTAGCTCCTTCCAGTTTGAATGCGAGCGTAGCGTCGGCGATCGTCAATTGACAGGTGGTAATTGCCTTTTTAATAAAAGTAATTTTACTATGAAACGTAAAAATATCCATAGTAATTGGACTTCTTCCTGCATATTTGGGCAGGAAATACACAAACAATTTGTGTAGAGTCAAAAAAGAGCAAAAAGAAACAAACATGCTGAATTGTCATGGGTTGTCGCGTCCAAAGTGTTGATATTCTAAATTTGGTAAGGCAGCATGCTTAATGTAGGTTGCAAAACTTAACCATGTAACATAAATTTTCAATTATTTTATCTGCATTTTCAAAATAAGAAATGGAAAAAAAATACAAATTATGAAATATCTGAAAGAAATTGAATGCTGCCAGAGAGAAGTTTGAAATTTCATGTCATCAAACTTTTAAAATATAAATTGTCAAAGATACATATAAATGTGTGTAAAATGAAATAAAAGCAATTCTAATATGTGTCTTGTGGAATAGAGGGGATATTATTGGTTCTTGCCATCATGAAAGAAATCAATTGTAGAAATTGGCTTTGAGTTTAGCAATGAAAAGAAAGTATGTCTGAAGCCTGTATACATTTATAGATGTATATGTTAAATGCCTTTAAATAGCACATTGTTTCGAATAGATAAGCATTAATAAAACCACAAGGCGTTTCAAAAATTGAAATTTGTCACATTGATTTCCAAAATGTCACATTGAATTTGCAAACTGGAGGAAATTGTCCCATCGCTAATAATTCTTTCCCGATCACTGTAAGCTTAACTAAAAGATCCGTCTAATTAAGTAAGATCTTCTACTTATTGAAAGATTGAGTACACTCTTACCAATATCTACAGGTATCTTGTCTTACAAAATGTGCCAATGTTGCAATTTTTAGTTCAACAACATTGTTTAGCCAATCCGGCTACACTTTCGTCAGTATTGGAATTGAAGTGAACTTAGTAATTGCGTCTTGTCGTTTTTTGTAACCATTTCAATGATATGCCATTCAAAGCCATCATCCATACACCACATTTCTTACGTTTCATTTCAGATGAAAGGTGGTCGGGTTAGGATTGTAACTTATCCTATTGAAATATATATATAATACGTACTTAGTGTTGTGTATGAAAAAAAAGTATCTAACGAGGTTTGGAGAATTGAAAATTATCGAGGCTCTGTCGAGACAATTATCAATTTCTCACAACCGAGTTAGATATTTTTTCATACAATACACTAAGTACGTATTATATTTATCTTATAACCTCTATTTATCTTGTTATCGTCGATGTGTCTAACTGAAATGCAAGTTTCAAAAAATAACCGCTTTATATCTTTGTTCTAAAAATAACTATGTGATATCATAAAAATATCATACGGGATGTTATCATACGGATATTTGTACAGTTATAAGATAAATATCGATGCACATGCACTCGGCTCTTCTACACCAATGAGTAAGTTCCATGAAACCGTATCGTTAATTGGTTTATCACAGGATTTGCGACCGATTCGAGAACGGGGGAAATGCAAAGAACCCCCACAAAGGACAAGGAACACAAACTGGTAGAAATGCAAAGTATACACTGAATCTTCAGACAACGAGACCACCGCCTAGTAGATTTTCTATATGCGTTCATGCTCTTTCAAAGGTATTTTTACCAAAGGAATTGTGTATCAAAATAAATTATTTAGGAACAAAATCGTGAACTTTAGTTTAAAAGATTTACGTCTTGGTCAATATTCTAGAACAAAGGCCATTGTTTTATATTACAAATGTTACTTAAAAATTAATAAGAAAATATATGACTCGCGTTTGTACTTGCAGACAAATATAAAGATGATGAGCGACTAATTTGTCGGCTCAAAAACTTGAATAAAAGTGTAGAAACGACATTTTTGACGTCATTCGACGTAGCAAAGCTTTTTGTCCTAGTAATTTTATTCTATTACACACTGGTCGCGTTCGGAATATGTCATATCCAATCTTAACACTACCCAGCGGCCACAAATTGTTTCGTTTACACGTGGAACCACAAACGTACTGCGCCTTGTAAAGTTCAGTGTCCCTTTCTTGATGTCACGGCACATTTTCTTCCCTGTCCATTGTTATTTGAGACCAATAAAGACGTTGGCTCAGATATCCTTTTTAACCACTATAACAATACAAAGAATGGTCGCTAGCCGCTTGACCCGGGGTTATGCATGCATCAGACAGAGCTCTTGCTGGGTATGGACGGCCTTCACCATTATCCAATTACTAGTTAATCTAAATTTATTTATTTATTTATTTATTTATTTACGTATGTATAAGGTACATACATTTTTTGGATTATTGCATGACTGTAGACAATTTATAAACATGTATAACCAATAAACTGTTACTGGTGTTTAAATATTCTAAAGCTAATGCTACAAATTTAGACTTGAAGTCATATAAATTGTCATTTGAAGATGAAATTAACGGTCAGAAAGACCTCGGTACTTGTTGTTTAATATATTGATCGACTTGTTCTAAAGTAGTGGACCCGTTATAGCTCCGCAATGATTCGGAAGTAATGAACTTTAACAGTGTTAATCGAGGTTTCTAATGATTGTGAAAGATCACGAGGTCAAAAATGTTGCGGAACTATTACGGGTCCTCTACCTTTAACTCCCACACCGAAGGAGGCAGTATATATTTGTATCTTTTCCGCCTGTCTCTCTATCCATAAGAACTTCAATCTCTTGTTGACACAACTCCTTCCTCAATTATGGATGTATTTTAACTTTCAAGGGATGCTTCTTATCATACAAAATATGTAATTAATTGATGCGTCGTGATAAAACAGTGTCAACATCATGTATAGTTCCTATAGCAGCGTGTCTTATGTCAATGACAAAATAAGCTTTGTCCACGATAGCAAAATTGTGCAAATGACACTGAGATAGATATAGATCTATTTAAGGTAATCAAAGGATTGTGATTCCGCCTGGTAATGACATGCTCAAATGATGGTCTTATTATAGAGAAACAAGTAAATCCTCGATGCGATCATAGTTTAAGATGTCGATGACTCAATGGCGGGTCTAGGAATCCTTTAAATGAGGATTGAACATACAAATTCCGACATGGTTTTAAGGGGTGCCAATTATTCGAGTCTGATACTCAGGGATTAGTAACCAGAACTCTCAAACCGATACGAAGTATGACACTCTAAAAATCAACTTCATAAAAGAATTGAAGACTGTTTAAAACAAAGGATTATATCTATACAACATCTTGTGTAGAGAGTATTTCAATATTTGCACAAAAACATGAGGATATCTAAAACGAAATAGTTTGCTCCGAATTTTAAGAGAGGACTATAACGAGCCTTCATATTGAGCCATTTGGCCTTTTACTTTTATTTACATAATTATTCATTTATTTTATTTATTTTTTTTATTTATTCATTTATTTATTTATTTATTTATTTATTGACGCCGCACAATAACCTGGAGATGTTTTTCTACTTTTCCCCAATTTTGATTGAGTTTCCACATGAAATTGAAATAAAAATGGCCTAAGAGGGGGTTGTTTGAACCCCAACCAGAACCCCCTTTTGATCTGCGAGTGTGCTTTGACTACACTGAAACTGAAATTTTAACAAACTGTGTAATTAGTTGGATATAAATCTACTTTCTACTGCATACGTGCGTATTTAATGTAAAGCGAGAAATGAATGCCGGTTATAAATTAATTGTCAAAAAGTAGCAAAACATTGGTAAATGATCATACAAATTAACTATCTAGCTGCTTATATTGTCCTATTTGCAAAATGTGAAACATGCATACATATTGCAACGTGAATATTTAGCAATATCCGATTACATAAACCAACGATCCTTAGTTGCATGCTGGATATGAGATCATGCTTTCTAATTTGAAATAATTAAAATATCCGACTAAAACTGTCTTTATTCGTCATAATCGTGTTTTCATGACGATTCTTGAAAATGAATATTAGAAGAATCAATTTATATATAACTGGTATTTTCAGTGTCAACAATTCCAAATAAGCTAGAAATCTGGGAGTTAGAACTAGGCTTGTGTTCCTACCGTAAGATACTTTTAATTGAAAATTTACCAATTTACCTGTTATTTATCATATAAACCGACACTGAGAGTCGTTTATTCCAATTTGAAATATACTTTTTCATTGTTTGTATAAAAATGTTTATAATTTCCGATAAGGAAGGTAAACTGGCCTAGCTTTGAGAAATCTTCTTGACTCGTCGAAGCCTTGTCATGGTAAATTCATCCGACTTCGACCAGATAACATTTATATTTTAGGAAACTAACATATTATTCTCTATATTCAACGTTGTCCTGTATAACGAACGGCCATATGAGATATCATTGTCTTACACATGTGAAAGAACAGTCCAAATGACGTCATCTAACTCGCGGTGTTTTTGTCATCAGAGTGTTTCAAAAATAAGTATTTACGTATTTAACGTGTAAATTGCTGTTGGTGAAAGAGAAAGAATCTGTTACTCCTTTTAATATGAGACAAGCTCATGACGGATCATATTTGTTATGTACACGGGTTTGGGATTTTATTTTTTTATGTCGCCTACATGATGTCATCTATTTTATGTTATATCATGATTTTAATCATAATCATATGGGCGTTTCAGAAATGGTTTCTTCCGTACAAACCGGTGTTTATGTGAGAAAAGAAAATGCTACTCGATTTTGATTGAAACAATTGATTTGAATCCCGTGTAGAATAGAAAAGCATTTTTTACTCGCCAATGCTTAATAGCATTTTTATCCTAAGCGAGATTAAGATCAGCTTTTGTCTTTAACGAAGTCATTGCCGATCCTATACTACAAATGTATCTGGTACTTTTTGGCCTTATACTTTTGTTAAATTGTAGCATGTTTCCTTTTTCAACTTTTCGGCTTAAAGACCATCTTCTAAATCTAAACATCGATTCACGAATTAACACCTATATGTCGACATGTTTATTTCATGTGAAAAGGTCAGGACCCCTATCGTTATTTTTGATCTACAGTGTAGGTTAATAAATATCTGGATAGAGCATTGTATTTCTGCTTAATAAATCTGCCGCCCTCTGCCCTAGCCCGTCTTTAATTTCGCCAGTTATCACTCGTTAAAATGATAGTGTAGCAATTTTGCCGAATTATTTTGTAATTTAAGAATATATGATTCAGATAGAAGATTGTTTGGTTCTCCCTTTACGCTAAAATATGTTAATTTGAACAGAGAAACCTAAACTGACGTGCGCTGAATCATATATATTATTTTTAAGAAAGATTACAAGTCTTCAATGGATGTGAATGTATATAAAAAAAAAACCTAGAAAATGTACTTAGAACTTTAAGGCAAGATTTCTTCAATTGAACGTACCCTTGCAATGAATGGTATTTTATATTTTGATTTTTGTGTGGACTTGCCTATGAAATGGGGAAAAGTGATTCCATTACAGGGCTCGTGTCTTTTCCCTTTAAACTTGAGTTTAATTTTCAAATCTAGGGCATATCATTCGAAAATTGAAAAGCTAGTACATTTAAGAAATTATTACCACGATGTTCGTTCGATTAAATACTTCTTGTCATCTTTTTTTCATACATGCACATTCAACCTTATTTTGGACTTATTGTCTTTGAAAATATCGTTGATCTTTCCAGCGGACAACCTCGCTGATCACGTAAAATTTAAAGAGATATTGTCCATTTCATTAATTAACCAACGTTATTCCTTTTTACTTTTTCATGTGAGTATAACTTTGTACATAGAAAATGACTTTTTAAGAAGTTCTTTAAAATAGGCCATCAACTCAAAAACATTGATGTACGCTTAGCTCATAATAAAGGGAAATCGACCCTGCGTTTAGGATGACAAAACGATACAAACTGTTTGCAAATTACAGGGAACTTTTAAAAGCCCAAAAACTTTGCGATATGTTAAAGACTTTATTATTCAATACACTACTCGAAAGTTCTAAGCGGCCACCTTACCTTTTTCCTTTTTTCACACACTTTTCTCTTTTATTTTGAAATGTCATCTTTGTCTTTCAAAAGAGTGACCATTCAGCTATCATCCTATTTGCGTTTAATTTTTAAACATTTTTTGTTGAACTATTTCACTGATTTTTGTCTTGTTGACTTCATAAATGATTTGGCTGCATTATATTAGCAAAAACGGGATGAAAACATGCGGCATTTATAACATATGACCAAAACGACAAGTGGCCGCTTAGGAGTTTTGAGGAATGTACTGTGCGCCGTTTTAAATAAATGAAGGGTAAAACAAAATATGTTACGGCCATCTGTTAATTATGTGATTACACTCACATCACGTAACTGTCTATCTATTCTAACTATTAATACGTGAAAATTTAACACTAAATCTTTGAAATTAGTGTAATTTAAATGCACCGAGTTTCGTCTATGTTCTTCACTGAAAAACATTAATGTGTGAAATAAGATTCATTGGTTTTTCTCATCATGATCATATATGGATAGTTGGATGTTTGTAAAAATAGGGTTTAGCACCACTTTATGCATTCAGAAATGCTCCAAAAAAATAAAAATTAAAAAATACAAGATCAACAACAATATTCGAAATGTAAATAGGTAGGAAAAAGAACCCATCAGACGCTTACAGTTTGAATTATGTCAGCGAAATCGCGATTTTTTTTCTAGCTTTATTATTTTGAATGACATTGTTGATTCTACCTTTTTCAACGAGTTTGGAACGTTTTAAAATGGTTTAAGTGAGTGTTTTCAATAAATAAATGGATCGCCGAGCTAGTGAATTTGGAATGGATTTGATCGAGATGAACGTCAATTTCACAATGTCGTAAACTGTAACGGTAAGCTAGTACATTGTTTGTTGATTGCCAAAAGGTAAATTTACGCAACAGTTGAACCAGACAACATTGTACGTTTAAAACATGATACGGGCATGGTTCTTTTTCCGTCGAAAGGAATTAAACTTATGTGTGTGGATCGTTTTTTAGATGTATTTAAACACTCCTTGAAAAACGGCTTACACGATAACGTATATTGTGGGGCCCTAAGGAATCTAGTACAGACTTCTGTCCTCGGAATGCGATGCTATTTTTGGACTGGTCGCATCCAGTGAAATATGTAACGTCCAAAATTGAGACTACTAAGGAATCCTGCGGAGCTAAACAAAGCTATTTCTTCTATTTGAAATATATTCTCTTGTAGCGCAAGGTTCGACATTTAGGAGCTATCAAAATGTACGAAAATTCAATTTGGTACCCTATGTCGAACAGTAATGGTCTTAGCATATAGACAGGTCATGCATGTTTTTCAAGTTTCGCCATATAACCAATCGCATGTGCCTTAGTCTGCCTAAGTCTTTTTTTCTCGCGACCCAAATGTAATTTCCAATCCGTACCATGCAAATGATTTTGTAAAGCGGGTGGCCAACATCTCAATTGAGAAATATTTGTGTGTGATTCTTGTCACTTCCGGATAATTTGATTTTTTTTATGATAAAGAAATTTACTAGAATTCGATTGTCGTAACCTTTCGAGTGTGTATGGGTTTTGTTATGGTAGTAGGCCAGTAATAGTTTCGCACTGTTTCGGAAGTCATGAACTTTAACAGTATAAACCAAGGTTTTCTTACGATTACATAAGTAAACATTGATCAATTTTGTGAAAGACCATGCGTTCCGAAATGTTTCGGAACTATAATGGGTCCAATGCCTTAATACCCATTTTCAAAGAGCGCTTCTCAAATAAATAGAAGGCAGACAGACCACTTTTTGATAATAGTCGCAATTACATTGAGAAATTTTCGGATTAGGTTTTTGTTCTGTTTTCCTTGTAATCTGTTTAACTATTTTTTCTTGTCTTATTAAGTAAATGAGGTTGTAATTACAATTAATTAAGTGCATTTTCGTGTCTCCCAACTTCCTTTTTTATTACTCTTTAATTAACTTTTTTTATTGGATTGGTTTAAACCTATCTTACAACAGTTACTTGTTACACTAAGATTACTCCCCCTCGATTGCTATTGCTCGAACGTATCTTGATTAATGTAAGACCCAATATCAATATCAAATGCCGCCCCGGTATTCGAACATAGAACCTCTTCATCCAATAGCCTAGCCTCTGCCTCTCAGACACAAAATCTGTAACGGTTTTAGGTATTGGAACAGAAATAGTTCCGCAACATTTCGGAACTCACGGTCTTTCACAATGTTGACTGAAGTTGCCCAATGATTTAATTAGGAAACCTCGGTAAACATTGTGAAAGATAATCAGTTCCGAAATGTTGCGTAGCAAACACGGACCCACTGCCTTAATATCACAAAAACCGTGTCGTAATAGCGGTGTTGGTAGCGCATTGACCTTCCAATCATAGGGTTCCGGGGTTCACAGTAGTGTCACACAAAGGTACATTCGGAACATCGCTCGGACTCTTCCGTAAACCGATAAGTACCTCGGACGTAAGTGTAGTAATTTTAATTCATTTTTTAGGTAATTCGGCTCCTGGTGGTACTTCGGTTAATACGCTTGTAGAAACTCACATTTTATTAATTCTCTCCGATCATCTTTGGAGATCTTTTCGGCATACTATAATTTGATGACAAAACGCAGTAAAACACTGCGTTTTGTTATCAAATAATGATATGCCCACTTTTTTTCTTTCGTTGAATTTATTTTATGCAACGTCATCCTTAGCGGGATCGTTGATGTTTGTGACGGCATATAAACCTACGCGCGAAATGACGCGCTTTCATGGCTGCGTCCGTATTATTCCCGAGGTCTATTCCGAAGAATCGCCGAGGGTTCCTGATTGACAAAGTACTTACGTTATAACACCACGATTTTTCAGCTTTGAAAAGGCGAAGAAAAGCTTAGAGCAAGATGACATTAATAAGGCGTGCGAAAATTGTATTAAACGAACCACGTATCAGTGTTAAAGATAGAACTAGATTCATAATGAAATTGCAGCATTTTCAGACGCATTTAGGTCATTAAATCACATCAAATAATGAAGTTATTTACGATCTATTTCTCTAATAAGAGAGATGGTCATAAAGCTTTCCGTAGACGACAGATTGTGTGATCGACAGAGACAAGACATGTTTACGTTATTTTTATTTATTTCTTTATTTTATTTTTTTTTTTCTTTCTTTTTTGGTTGGTGGGGGGGGGGGTCTTTAATACACATCAGATTCCGTTAGCAGTCTTCAGGGATCTTGAAGGACCTTAGAATTCATGTTTGGCTTTCTTGACGACACCACCGTAATAAGTAAAGCCTAATTGGAGATAAGATAACCAAGACGAGAGTATTAGTATGGGCTGATAAAACGGGAATGTGTCTGGTTACATCATAATTGTTTGTGGCTAACACTGTAAAAATATATCCTATTTTCTATGTCTTTAAAACATAGGGCGTCTGCTAAGGAATCATTGGCAATTTTACAATTTTTTATGACTTGTCACGCGAAAATGAAAATGATCTGGGAAGCATTGCAAATAACTCTTATGAAAAGGGCAGAATGATAAGTCTTGATTAAGAAATACAGACGAGTGGGAAAAGTTTCGAACAAAGTTAGAATTCGCAGTTCGCACACAGTCTGACTAGTCTAGATTTTGGACGTTACATATTTCATCGGATGCGACCAGTCCAAAAATCGCATTCCAAGGACAGAAACCTGTACTAGTAATCTGACCTCCAGCGTACAGTTAATTACATCGTGAAATTGACATTTAACTCAATCAAAACCATTCTATATCGCTCACTTAGCGCTCAATTCATTCATTCCAAACACTCACTCAAACCAATCAAAAACGCTCCAAACTCACTGAAAAACATATAACAACAACTCCGTTCAAAAAAAAAAAAAAAAAAAAAAAAAATAGCTGGGGAAAAAAATCGAGATTTCACTTATTTAATTGAATTGTAAGCGTCCGATAGGTTCTTGAAGAAAAGGGAGCTATCTATAGAACTTGTATGCATATTTTATTAAAGGGAGGTAAACAATATTGCTAATTTTGTTCATCCTGAACAAAATTTGCAATACTGTATTACCTGCCATTAAACTCACTCAAAAGTCGCTCCACATATTCATTCAATTTCATTCCTAAATCATTCCATAATCATTCACCTTGTCAATTTCACGATGTTGTTAACTGTACTACCCAAATCGTCATGAGAGGAAATATCGAGGTCTTAGTTCAAACACACAGTATGTGTCTACAAAGCATAGACACATGTTATGTTTTGGAACCAACACTACGACATATACATATATTAAATACAAGATTTCTATGCGTGAATAATGTTAAATACCAATAGATATGTCGGTAACGGATAAAAAGTGGTACATATCTTGTTAATATGTTGTTATTATCAATACATGACTTTTTATTTCGATCCCGAGTTCGTGGAATATTCTGGCAAATAATAACCTGATCTGAATCTATCAGATCGGGTGAATATCTATCTCATCCGTTTTAAGTCAGCGAACCTTATGATATAGAACAAATGTGTTCATTGCCCGGTTTTTACCAGTGTCCAATGTAATACGCATGCAAATGCATTTCTTTTATGAACGCCAAACGACAATGAAATGCCGTGGATATCTTGATAGCAAAATGTTGAAAAGGAAATAAGATCACGGAAAGATGAATCCGAGTTTTTGGCTTTGGTAAAATAAATTAAAAATGATAAAAAAAAAAAAAAAACATACAAAACAATGCAGTTCACTTAAACTGACCGAAATAAAACATTGTCAATTTTCTAAGACGCACTTAGCACATATTTGCATGGCAATTAATCAACATTCATGCCTTTTGCTTTCTTATCATATCCCACAGTAAATGGACATCATTGCGCAAACCAGCTATATCATCATAATATTTAATTCTTATCAGATAAGGGAAGTAAATTAGAGTAATTAATCAGCTGTTTGTAGTCTTTTTGTAAGACATTTCTGACTAAGTTAGCATATATCGTTAATAACGTGGTCGAGACGTCACGTTTTCATAAATAATGCATCAACCATTTCAGATCCATTTCCCAAGGTCAGCAGCCTCTTACGACAGTTATTAAGTACCCTCTTTATCCTTAACTGCCGTAACCTATTCTAGATGACTGTTTGTGAAATATTTAAAAGTCTTGAATATCAAATATTCGGAACTAAAGTACCTATCCGAGAGTTTTATTATGGGAATCACAAAGAGGATGATGGTTGTTTCAGTGTAAGATCGATTAATATTTCATTGAGTGAACGACAAAATCTTTGATTTTCACGAAAGTGAAAACACAGCTTTTGTTGTTCACGTAATGAAATATGAATCGATCTTACTCGAACAGCAAACGATTATTCATTTTCTTTAATTCCAAAATGAGACAACATGTGAAGATTTTGGACAAATTTCTTAAAGCGCGTCATTTTGCACGCGATTGCTATACTACGTTTATGATGACGTCACTTTTGGGGCTCCCCATAGATAACGTCAGATAGGGTGAAACGAACGAAAGCGGGGTGTAATATTTTGATAAATTCACTGTTTGGCGGTGAGTTTATCATATGATAATCTACCATTGTTTCTTGTTAAACCACCTTAATGTAATATTTTGATAATTTCACTATTTGGCGGTGAGATTATCAAATGATTATCTACCATTGTTTCTCGTTAAACCATCAAACAGTATACAAGAAATGACAATGTTCATCTACAAAAGTAATCTCAATAAGTCACCAGAAATCTTAAAGATGTTAGAATCAACAATAAGTAAAAGTCTAGAATAAGGTTAACTTTATGTAAGCGTTCGTAGATTTTATCTAAATTAAGAGAAATGCCGCAAAATCAAACAATGAAACTTATTCACATTTTGACTATCGTACAACATTCCGGATGTATTTCCGAATGAGGGTGCTATTTCCATTTACTTGTTTGTTTGTTTGTTTGTTTGTTTGTTTGTTTGATTGTTTGTTTGTTTGTTTGTTTGTTTGAATTGGGTTTTACACCACTTTCAACAATCTTTCAGATATTTCTCGGCGGCTTGAGCACCTAACAATGGATTCCTGGTAATTCTCACACCAGTACTTCCATAACATTCTTTCCTAGCCTCCCATATAGGTCTACGAATTACGTACTCATTGGTGAGAGACAAAAGGTTGGAAAGAATGAGTGACGCCGTCGAGGATCAAACCCAGGACCTCTAGAATGACAGTCCGACTCTAATGACTTGAGCAAAAATCATAACTTTAACAATTCCTATTTCCATTATCCTAACAGTACTCAATGACACGTTTTACCTGTCTCCTTATCTATCAAGGTTCTTCTTATCTTTCAAATTATATCTTAACCCTTTGCTCTTTAATCCCTGCTTTTTACGTGCCTGTGATTTTATGATTGAGAAAACATTGTGAAAAAACGGTGTGTCAATGAGATCCACCAACCCGTGAAGTTTCATGATTATAGCTTGAATACTTTTTGAGATATGCTCCGGACAAAAAATGATCTTCGGACGGACCGACCGACAAGTGCAAAGCAATATAACCCATCTTCTCAGAAGGGGCACATAAATATATATCTATTTATCTATCGGTGTTAGACCGATTAGCTTATTGATTGGCTACCGAATCAAGAATATTTTCTTAGCAGATCACAAGTTAATGCGTAACGTGAGGTTTTATGCGTTTTACGTCGGTAGTTCCAATTAACATGCTACAGTCAGTCTAAAATTTCCGCTTTCAATCACTTTGTTTGGGTACTAAAACAATTCAAAGAAAGCTTCTCAAACCATGGAACAGAACAGTGACAAGGCCATTGACGAAGGATGATCACATAACGGCATTTCTGTATTGTCAATTTTCTACGACGTCAATGGTGTAAAAGAAGGGGAAATAAGCTCATGAACCTTCCTATGATCACTTCAATTTGACCTGATCATTTGAAATCTGCCACGTCTACTAAAGATTCAGAAAATTAGGAGACGTTAATCACGTAACGCCAACCAAACGTTTACATGCAGAAGATTCGTTTTGATATAAAAGACAGCCAATTACCTCAGATAACATTTGCTCAAATGCTTGTCCATCCAGACTGCTTGATATTGACCACGGAACCGAAATCTGGACAAAAATGACAGGCTGTGATGTTTTAAATCGGCCCCTTGCCGTTTTGACTATGTTTTGTTATTGTAGAGTCACAATTGGAACAGAAGAAAAGCATAAATCTATTGCTTAGAGATTTGCTTCCTTCGTCTACAATATTTCTGCTACAAAAAAATATTTAGCGAAAAATATCAAGTGTTGCTAAACTTTTTTGACTAAGTATATGAACTTGGATTAATGAGGCGTGTGATGGAACTACAAAGGAAGTTTTTTTTCTAAAAATGCAAACAAAATCGACAGAGGCAAGTCTTATTCAGCAATCTTTATTTGTCTTCCTGGTGGCTACTTAGTAGTAGCTTACCAGTGTTATTCTCAAAGGCACCGTAGAGCTGCAGATAGAGGGGGTATTTTCGGTTTCAAACTTAATTCTTTTCCTTCCTTAAATCATATGTTGTAGGAGCTCTTTTGAAACGTCTCAACGAGACGTTTTAAATGAGAACCCACAGCATAGGGTTCCATTTTGAATAAAAGATTTTAGACTGGCTTTATCCCCTCTTATCTAGACCCCTGTTTAAGTCGAGTGTCCGCATTTATTGAGGGCGTGGAATCTCATCCGTATTTTTGCCAATACCTTCGCGAACACATCCTGTCACTTCGGTGTTTTTTTCCAGAGAGCTTCATCGACGCAGACATCTTGCGGGCATGCAGAGAACATATATGATTACTCCGAACACTATATTTCTTTATAAAGCCTGTTTATATTGCAACATAAGTATTAAAAGCGTAAACATTTTTAAAGAAATAACCCTTCATCTTATTGATGGTATGAAAATAGCACATCGCCATTGAGCGACCAAACCTATAACTATAGATTTCTACAAGCTGTAGTTACGAAGTTTTTGCAATACAATGACGATGTTACTTATTTCATGGTAAGTAACCCTAACGATGTGAACAGAAGATCTCGCTGATAAAATAAAATTTATGCTAAAATATATTTTATTTACGAGCAGCTGTACATTAAAATACCACCAGCCCTTTATTTGCAGCTATCAGAACGAGGTTATTACATTTTGTTATCACTGTATACAGTAATTTACCTCGTGAAATTGACATTCAACTCAATCAAAACCATTCTAATTCGCTCAATCAACGCCCCATTCATTCATTCATTCATTCATTCATTCATTCATTCATTCATCCATTCATTCATTCATTCATTCTTAACACTTATAACATAACATAAGTCATTCAAAAATTGTCAAACCCACTGAAAATATAGAATCAACAATGCCATAGAAAAAAAAATCGCGATTTCACTGACATAATTCAAAATGTCAGCGTCTAATAAGTTCTTGAAGAAATAGGAAGCTATCTTTAGAATTGTTATGCATGAATTATAAAAGGGAGGTTATCAATATCGCTAATTTTGTTCATCCTGAACAAAATTTGGCGATGTCGGATTACCTCCCAGTAAAATTCACTTCAAAACTCGCTCCACATGCTCACTCAATTTCATTCTTGTTCATTCCAAAAATCATTCACCTTTTCAATTTCACGATGTTGTTAACTGTAATAGTCACCCCCAACCCGTGCACGGCGTCAGTAAAACGTATAAAGAAAAGTAGTTAAAATTGAAATTGAATGAAAAAGAAAACAATTATAACATGTATGTCCATTTTCATTACTCACTATGAGTTTCACAATTTATAAAGTGGCGTACTTTTATAAACACCCTACTATTCCATTCGTACCGAAAAAAAGGAACTTAAAGCATTTGTTTGGATGATTGAAATTCGATTATTCTTGTGGAATAGATTAATTAAGTGATCGATATCTTTTTAATACATGTTTATATTTGAAAAGAAAATCGCATCAATAAAATCGAGCTTGACCTTCAAATGACAAAGGTTCGATAGATATCCAATCACGGGTGATCATTTGCGATATATCATTTGTATTATAATGGTAATCAAAAGAGGGTTTAAGTGAGATGGTAATAGCGGATCCAGAGGGGGGTCGAGGGGTTCAACCCCCGTCCTCTGAGGTCTGTTTATTATATTCACATGGGGGATTCAATTGAAATTGGGTAATGTTAGGAAAACGAACATCCGAATTCAGGGTCTCGGTAGGTCGTCAACAAAATGGGATACCAAGAAATCAATTGTAAGGTTATATATCTGTCCTTGTTTGAGGTTTTGCTTGAAATGTTGATTATTTCTTTAATTTATTCCCATGTGTGTTTCTTTTTGTGAAATATTGTAATATTCTCTGGATTGGGCTTCACAAGGTGTTGGATTTGTAACTTTGGGGATAACTTTCAAAAGGGAATTGAAGCCTGTTCCTTTTTGTGTACCTTTATCCGAGTAAGTAATTAAGCAAATGTGATTCAGCAACGCCGTGATTCAAAATGCATTTCAACCGTCTTCCGATGCGAGACTTCAATAATCGATGTTGCTGTTTCTCTTAACTGTTGCTTTCTTCCTTTTCAGCATTGTCATTTAAGCCCAGTGTTCAACAATAAGCAAAATGGCTTTCCTTTCATTTTGAATTGGGGAATGATAAGTCTTGTAATCATTTGGTTCTTTCTTTGATGGGCAGGTATATGTTATAATGAATTCATCTCATGCATACTTGAGAAGGCTGTATGCTAATATTTCACTGTCACCAACGTCTTAGAAGGGCATTTTTCTTCTTAATTTAAACATAAACTCCTCATTTTACAATAACTCTTACATACCCAACGTGTTGAATAAATTCAACACACGAGACAATATAGTTTTCGGAGTAATTACTTTTCATTCTTTTATAAATCTGACCCGTTACGCGAAAAGGGACTATCTGAGTAGTGCGTAAAGTGACGATCCTAGTCAGACTGCGCGGATTGCGCAGACTGACTAGGCTCGAAAATTTTCACATTTTTTTCCTTTCGAATCAATATAATAATCAATCTATCTTCTCGTGAAAGAACTCTTGGGGTGCTACATCTGATTGACATATACAAGAACCAATCTCTTTTTTTCAAATATACTAGTCAAAACTTCTAACCGGCCACTTTAAAAACAAAGATAATTTTTTCTGTGGTGTTTGGATTTTCGTGAAATTTGCTATGTGAATTTTTAAGCAACTTTCCAGATGATTTTGGCGAAAAGTTACCGTTATTTCATTGAATTTAAAAAGCAACATGAGAAAAGCTCAAAAAGCTCTAAATTCACACAGAGCTCGAAATATTGTCAATGTAGCGATTTTTGTCTCATGGGTCGTTAGCTGTAACATAGACTAGGAAAAAAACAGAAAATGTTTGCCAATTGTGCGCGGCATATGGTCCTAGAAGAAAGTGATAGAGCTTATGTTTGCAAAAAACGGTTCCTACAAACAACACCTAAAACATTTTTTTCTTAAAAAATGCATAAAAAATAGACAGATAATTCCCGTTGAGCTACAAAAGGTAGGATATGTGAAAAAATCAGTTTGATACATCGTTTCCTTCACACCAGACCAAGTTTGAGCATATTCGCTAGATAAAATGGTTTGCCGGTTGAATTTAAACACCATTTTACCATGCCTCCTATTCTTTCTGTTTCTCCTGTAGTCAAAGGTCACACATAATTGACAATGATTTCCAATCTTTTTCTTGGTCTGGGTTGCAGCTAACGATTTGCGGACTTTGATTTGTTAAAAGTGTAATATCCCGAGCTCTATTAAGAATTAGAGCTTTTTGAGCTTTTCCTTTATTACACATCCTAATTTGATAACTATTGGTAAATCATAATGGAAATCCGCGTACATTATGCTTAAAATTTCACACATCAAATTTCAATAAAATGTTATAACTTTTTAAAAAGATATCGTCATTTTTAAAGTGGCCGGTTAGGACTTTTGGCCAGTATATCTATTTCATGGAGTTCCCAGATGGATCCTTTTCGCGTGATGGCTCACAAATGATAATTTTCAAGCAAAATTGCACATCTTAAAATTCAGTGGAAAATAAACGCAATAAATAAATAAATAAATAAATGTGTAGTGCGTAAAGTGTCGCTCCTAGCCACACTGTGCTGATTGTACATGTACATTTTCTTAATATAGAATGATCAACTTACCCTCGCGTGAAAGCTTTTTCAAATATGATCTCTGGTGGACATGTGCCGGAACTAATACAATTCTTTTTCAAATATTCCGAAGTTCCCGGATCGTTCATCTTCGCCTGATGTTCCGCTAATATTTGAAATAAGGATTGGTTACAGTTAGAAACATTGTGAAATTGACAAGATGAATGATTTTCGAATGATTTTGGGATGCAATTGAATGGGTGGATGGAGCCAGTTTTGGGTGCAATGAAAGGGAGGTAATCAAATATCGTTAATTTTGTTGAACATGATGAACAGAGTAAGCGATATTTATTACCTCCCTTTGATAAGATATGCACACACGTTTTATAAACAGGTAACTATTTCTTCTAAAAGCTATCAGACGCCTACTATTTGAAGTATGTTCGTGAAATCGCGTGTTGTTATTGTTGTTTTTGTTGTTGTTACTGTTGCTCTCTTGATTTTGAAGGACTTTGTTGATTATATCCTTTTCATTGAGTTTGGAGCACATTGAATGTATTTGGAATGAATGAATGAATGGAGCGCCGAGCGAGTGATTTAGAATGGTTTTGATAGAGATGAATGTCAATTTCACGATGTAGTTAACTATGTATTATACGGTGTTTTCTGAGGTGACAATTTCACGCTTACGCAAGGAACAATTCATGTCCATGGCATTGGTATTAAAAGTACGTCTGGTATTTGGACAGGATATTTTGGCGAAACTGACTAAACCAGAAAGAAGACAATAACATTATGCAATTGTCTTTCCGCTTACGGAATCAGATCAAATACTAGTATTATAATAAATTTACATGAAAAAATATTACAAATGTAGACCACTGCATACGGTTAGTAACATCGTGAAATCTACATTCGCCTAGATCAAAACTATTCTACATACCTCACTCAGCGCTCTATAAATTTCTTCAAAACACTCATCAGACCATTCAAAACGCTCCAAAGCGATCAAAAACGCTTCAAAATTGTTAATAATAATCAATATTTCATTCAAATCGATCAAACCATTGCTCAGTTTTATTATCATGCGTGGATTTTAAAGAGTCTGTTTAGTCCGAAAAGATACCTAATCAGAAAAATACGCTAATTCTCTTAAAAGAGGGATAATTCATTCACACTAAGTTCGTCTATTTTGGACGAAATTCGCTATATTTGTTACCTCCCTTAAATTCCATTCAAAACTAGCCCCACACGGTCATTCAAAATCATTCTAACAATGATCCCCGAATGAGAAAGAAAATGTTGAAATCGACTGGATATCTGGTTTTATCAAACATATGCTTGCAATCGGGAACCCTCGGCTATTCTACGGAATAAACCTCGGGAATAATACGGGTGCAGCTATGAAAGCGAGTCATTGCGCACGTAGGTTTATATGACGTCACACATATCAACGATACCGCTAAGGATGACGTTGCACAAAACAAAATCAACGCACGCATAAAAGAGGGCATATTATGAATTGATAACAAAACGCAGTGTTATACTGCGTTTTGTCATCAATTCATAAAATCTCAAGATTTCTCCACGGACGATCGGAAAGAATTATCAAAATGTGATTTTCTTGAAGCATATTAAATAACCCAGGCACCACCAAAAGCCGAATTATCTAAAAACGACCCAAAATTACTACAATTACGTCCGAGGTACTTTTCAGTTTACGGAAAATCCGAGCGATGATCCGAATGATTTCCTTGTTTAAACCATCGTTGAAGCAGTACTTATACATATGCTGCATGTGCCTATATAACGTATAGAAAATTGCGGCATACAAGAACTGCAAAAACGTAAGCATTTACGAAATAACTACGTCATTTTCTTCCGCTAGCAATCTTAAAGGGAAAAAAGACATTACCAAAGAAAACACGACCATAGCGGTTACAAAATTGTTTTATTACGGATGGACTTCCTTAATCTTGGGTTTGAATTCTATCTATTGTAAGTTGGGATGATGACGGAGCTTGTCGATTGTTCTTGCAAACATCAACGGACTTTACCGACCCATTTCGAATCTAGAAAAGTCATTCAACTACGAAAAACTTTCTATATAATGATCATGAACGCCCAGCGATATAGACCAGCAATTTTAAGTGAGGGACCAAAAGTCTATTTTACATTGAAAATGATAGGAGATAACGGTTTCTCGAAACTCACTCTTGATTGCGGATCTTTACATCCGAATACATTATTAACTTTTTTTCTGTTAAGAATCGCTAATTTTAACGAAGCGGGTCATAAAATATCTATTTCAACGACAGCAACATATTTGTACCATGGACCATTAGTACCATTTTGTGGCCTTAAATAGAAGCCCACCAATATTCAAATATCGTTTGATAAATATCAGTTTGTGTCTTTCAGATATAGCCCAACAACCTTCAAGTATCGTGATGGTTATATTGTTCATCATCGAGGAATCAATTTATCATGTCACTTTATGTGTGTGTGCATTTCCGTTTATATATCGTCGCTACCGTAGCACTTGCCCACATGAGCGATGCCCCCAGAAGATGGTTAGTTGTTACGGGGGATGGTGCAAGGATACATGATACATGACGAAACTACTGCTGAGAACGGCCATAGTTCTATAACGTGGTTGGTGTTTGCTAATGGTTTAACGTCTCATCCGATTGACAACTAGTTTGTTAGTGAGCCAGCCCGAGAATCGAACCCACACAATTGAACTTCAATGGTTTTGAAATCCGATGCTCTACCGACTGAGCTAATCGGGCTGACCATATCATAATCAAAGTGAGTACTAAGTATGAAGCACAATATCCCAAAATCATTCTGAAGGGAATAGAAAAAAACATTTAATAAAAACACTCGGTACTTCAATATTTCGACAAAAGTTGTCTTTTTCAAGAAAATAAGAACCAATTTGATTCATTTATATTGAAAAGGGGAATTTTTTGCCGAAATATTGAACTACCGAGTGCTTTTATCAAAAAGCAAAATTAATACGAAGCGTTGCACATTTAGATAGTCAGTGTCGAATGTCGTAAAAATAAGTCAAATGCTTTATATAGAAAGTAATTTCCTAACATTTCTAAATAGTTGCATAGATGCATAATTGCTGTACTTTTATTACGCAATAGCAATCTCGTAGAACTGATAAATAACGGGCATGGTAATGCTAGTCGACATACACATTTGGGCTGAAACTAGTGACTTTGATAAATATAAATTAGTTTTGGCGACGCAATCAGTCATGCATCGCTGATTACATGAAAACAATCACTATTTACTAGCAAATGATGGTTTTCTAGAATAAAATTTCTTCCAGATGAGTGCCACTATTTTTAATATTAACACATTTGTCGTTAATGAGTGCTTAATCCAGAAGAAAGGGTCTCACCGAATTAGAGGTTTTGTGAAATGCAGACAATAATCATAGAGGATCTGGCCATATTTGAATACTTTTTGACGTTATCCAAATCATTTCTTAAAAAATACAAACGCTTTATATAACTTTTTCGTAAAAGAAAATCCGAAAGGTGAGATATAATTTGACCGAAAACTTTACGCTTTCGCGATACAAAACAATTGGAAAAAATCAGTTTACTATTTCTTCTTTTTCAAATGCTTGGTATTACGAAAGAGTCAATAGAGGAATACAGTTCCCAGTTCATTTGGTTCGTCTGTCGTAAAATGGTTGTAGACGTTTTAAGGTTAATAATACTTTTTAATGAGACAATGTGTTGAAGAAAATCGTGAGAGACGCGTCATCTTCTTTCAATGACATGCCTGTTTGTTCCACAAGTTTAATTGTCAATTTCATGACCTATGTCTATAAATGCAGATCTTTATTTTGAGTCGGTCCACGAAAAAGTATATCAAACAATTAAATTACCGACCTAGGTCATAAGACAATTGGAAGTTCCATTATGAAGAAAAATGATGAATAACGTTTAACGATTCAACTACAGTTAATATGTATCGTTCTTTTCAGCCATTTTCAGATATTTATTCGAAACAAATACACATATGTCCATATTCTAGCACAACAATGGTCAAGATAAGGCTCAAAAGCATGCTCAATCCTTGCAAACATTCTGCAATTGTTTTAATGGAACTCCTATTTCAGAGTCATTGTATACTTACACTTGCATAGAGTGTCCTTCATTATTTGGAATAAGAGACTCAATACGTTAAACATCCAACATCGAGCTCTTGGTTATCAAACTTTACTCATTCTCAACTCAAATATTTCTCTTTCAATTTGAGATTAAAGCCGTAATTCTTTTTAATACTTACATAAATGTATAAACATAAACGATAAAATCAATAAGTTGTTATTAATATCATCTTAAATGTTCATACTTTTATTTTAGTTCTAAATTTGTGAACATTCTTAGTTGAGAACGAAAAAAAGTTTTATAACCTCGGGTCCTGATCTGCAAAAACATTGCCTTCCACATTCATCCGAAAACGTTGGGTTACATGTAAAATCACAGAGCATTAGTACAATTAGAATAGGAGATTTGGATGTTTACAATTTCGTATAGCAAAAAATAAAAGATTGTGGTAAAGTACAACATTATGAAATAACAAGACGGGGAATGGAGTTTTTTTCTTATGTCGAGACCAATATAATAACAATATTTTTACATGAATTAAAATCTGCTGACAATGAAGGGCTTATTTTAAGGACGAAGTGGGCGTTATAACCAATAGTGTTACGACAGTTTAGATGGGTGTGAGCGGAATATTTTCTTTTATCCTTAACATCTAATTAAGAAAACAAAGGACCAGTTTGAGTTGTGGCTCAAAAATTATTAATTCTACTTTATTTTTTTATTTAGCAAAATAGTTTGTGCGTTAGATTTCTGGACTGGTGCGGTTGACTCATCCCTTGAATCCTGCAATACGCTATCTATAGTTATTTAAAGGGATTCAACGCGTTTTTATTTAAGTAGTGATTTTTTCCAAGAAATTCACTACATATGGCACACTTTTGTGGGATTGTTACTCGCATTTTTAATTGTGCGGAAGCACAATTAGAGTGGTTCTGCCCGGGTTGTATCTAATGAAAAAATTACAAAATAACCTTTTTTCCAACTCATATCAATTTTGTAAACAGTTTGTTTTGAAAATTGCTGGCATAAATTGGGCTTCTTATTTTCTCTGGCTGTTAATAAGTGTTTTATTTACAGTGCATTCCATGAAGGAATTAATAGTTCATTAATTTAGCTTGATAATAGAATATTAACATTAGTTTACTAAAATGCAGTTGTAAAGTTGCACTTCGTACCTATGAGGGAAAAAGCTACAGAGATGGATTCTGGGATGAATTACCTAATACCCTCTCTTCAGTCCTACATAAATGCCCTGATCTTGGGTTTATCGCCTAAAATCCACCACTAAAGGTGAACCGTTAAAATACCAAACTGCCCAGCATGTAATTGATTGATAACATCTAATTAATGCTAGCACTGGCAGCACTTCCACATTTGTTTATTTTTCAAGGGTCAATGGACAGTCTGAGGGGCCAGCTAATGTTTCATTGTTCCATAATAGTATCCCAACATCATTCTTGACTTTTTGATTCCTCGCTCAGGTTGAAAATACGTTTATATTCAATTTTAAGTATTGAAGCAAACTAAAACCAACTTCTAATCCGTAACTTCATGTATCTGCCATTTCCACACACTTACCTGGAGAGAATTTAATTTGTTATCATTTCGGAAAGATAATTCAATTTAGACAATTTTAGCACAATTTATACTAAATGGTTCAAAATAAATATTTTCTATTCAGTTGGTTAATATGAGCATGCTAAAAATTAGCAAACAAAAGATTATACGTTTCATTATTTAAATTTCTGATTAGAAATTGTTCAAGTTTAAATGTTTTTTGTTTTACTTTAAACTACTACTACTACTGGTATTTATTGCATAAAGAATACAATTCTTATAGCAAATACAACATATTAACATAACAATGACATTATCTGAAGACCACATGATGTTATTGTTCAAATAGAGAAATAAATATGTTACTAACCATAAATGTTATCTAAATAAAAAATTGATCATACAGGATTCTTAAGTAATTCCTTTTTACCTATAGAGAAGATAACGATAATAGTTATTAAATACAGAAATTAGCAAACAAAAGATTATACGTTTCATTATTTAAATTTCTGATTAGAAATTGCTCAAGTTTAAATACAGATCTTTCTGCAGTACAGTGATACATTTATAGAAACTGTGAATATGATTTTATTTTCCTGCTTTAAAAAGCTTTGGCAGACAGTATAGACTAAGATAAGCCATCACAGAAGTGCTGTCTGATATTAGCCTACAAAGCCTGCTTTCTATTTAGTCATTATCTCTATTTCAAATCATTGAAAAGAATCATCACCATCATCATTACGATCTTTAGTGTTTTTGTCTCCTCCTTGTATGTCTATTTGTAACCTATCAGGCAAAAAGGAGCAATCTGGTAGTGCTTAAAGTATCTATCCTAGTCAGACTCTGTACATTGCACTGGCTGGCTAGGGTAAACAAATTTTGCACTTGCTTGATTTTCTGAATTTATACTGATCAATCTTCCATCCTGTATACTTTTTAGTTTGACTATTCGTAGAATGGGGGGGGGGGGCTATTCCGGTCACCCGGGCGTTGGCGTTGGGTCGGCGTAATGCTTTGGTTAAGTTTTTATGTGCAAGTTTTTAAAATCTCTGTTTCTTCTAAAGATATTGCATGCAAACTTTGCACATGTTTCTGTGACCATAATATCAGCCTCTGGACAAGGATTCGTTACTCTGATATTGAATTTTGTGGAATTTTTTACCCTTTTCGGACTTACAAATCTTGGTTAAGTTTTTAAGTGCAAATTTTGTTGATCTGTTATATCTCCATTTCTATTTAAGCTTTAACTTGGAAACTTTGCACATGCTTCTGTGACTATAATATCATCCTCTTGAAAAGATTCATTACTCTGATATTCAATTTTGTGGAATTTTAACCCTTTTTGGGCTTAGATATTCCTGGTTTAGTTTCAACGTGCAAATGTTGTTTATCAGTTTTATCTCTATTTCTATATAAGCTATTGCTTGGAAACTTTGCACATGCTTCTGTGACAATATTATCAGCCTCTAGACAAAGATTCGTTACTCCGATATTGAATTTTGTGGAAATACCTTTTCGGACTTTAAATATCCTTGTTAAGTTTTTACTTGCAAATGTATATCAGTTATGATTCTATTTCTACTTTTGCTTGGAAACTTTGCATAGGTTTCTGTGACCATAATATTAGCATCTAGACAAAGATTCTTTTCTCTTGACTTTCATTTAATGGATTTTTCCAATGTTGATATTGATTTGCTGTAACTATCTAGCAAATAGAATAGTCAAGCTTTGCTGTCCTCCGACAGCTCTTGTTTTTAATGGGACCTCTTGGCGAAGAAAATCTCAAATGTCCCCTTTTTGCATGATTGGTTTCATTTTTAGCTCACCTGAGCACGAAGTGCTCAAGGTGAGCTATTGTGATAGTACAATGTGCGTCGCGCATCGTCCACAATTTCTTTAAACATCTTCTCCTCCTTAACCAGTGGGCCAATCTTGATGAAACTTGGCAGGTATGTTCCTTGGGTCAAGCTCTACCAAAGTTGTTCGAATAAATGAAATCCACCCGTAACATTCCCTTTACCCTTAACAAAAAGGGTGAAAATAGGAAAATCTTCAAAAATCTTCTTCTCTGAAACCAGAAGGCAGACAGCTTTCATATTTGGTATGTAGCATCACCTAGTGGACATCTACCAAGTTTGTTCATATCAAGACCCTTGGGTTATATTTGGGCTCCACCTGGGCGCAACCCTTTTTACATAGAATCAAAGTGCGAAAATCTTAAAAAATCTTCTTCTCTGAAACCAGAGGGCACACAGCTTTTATATTTGGTATGTAGCATCATCTAGTGGGTCTGTACCAAGTTTGTTCATATCATGACCCTGGGGTTATATTTCGGCTTGGCCCGGACGCATCCCTTTTAGCTCTTCTGCGCATGAAGGGTAAAAAATGAAAATCTTCAAAAATCCACTTCTCTGAAACTAGAAGGCAGACAGCTTTTATAATTAGTATGCAGCATCATTTAGTGGTCCTCTACAAAGTTTGTTCATATCAGGACCCTTGGGTCATATTTGGGCTCTACCCGGGCGCAACCCTTTTTACATAGAATCAAAAGGCTAAAATCTTAAAACAAAAAACTTCTTTTCCGAAACCAGAGGGCACACAGCTTCCATATTTGGTATGTAGGATCATCTTGTTGGCCCCTTCAAAGTTTGTTCATATCAAGACCCTGGCGCAACCCTTTTAACCCATCTGAGCACAATGTGTTAAAATAGGACAATCTTCTTCTCTGAAACCAGAGGTCACACATCTTTCATATTTGGTATGTAGCATCATCTAATGGACATCTACCAAGTTTGTTCATATCAAGACACTGGGTTCATATTTGGGCTTCACCCGGGTGCATCCCTTTTTACATAGAATAAAAGGGCGAAAATGCATATCAGTCTTGCTCTTGCCTGAAAGCATTCCATAGCATTAATCTAATATAGAAACTATAGAAACTTATCTCCTTTTTGACTTCTGCCTATTTAATTACTGTGATGTCCCAGGTGTCAAAGAGACTCAGGTGAATGATCTATGGCCATCATGGTCCTCTTGTTATTTTCTAATGAGAGGAAAAAATATGTCAAATCATTCCCTTGATAGGAGAAAAATTCCTATTTGTGACACATTACCCTAAAAATCCAAGGTGTATCTAAAATATATTGACGTGTCATCTTTTTTATGTTAATAAATTGATGAATATACAGAAAAAAATACACTTTGTTGGTTTAATGCCTTTGAACAAGACTGTTCGTAAAGGCTAGATGGTAAACAAATCTTACGGCGACTTATTTAAAAATTTTGGAAAAGAAATTAACTCAGTGTCAAAACTTTGTTTTCCTCGTAATGTTATGATAAAACAAAAATGCTGTCTGTGGTATAAGCAAGGTTTAAGTTTTTTGGTTGAAGTTTTTGGTTAAAGTTTTTTTAAGTCCAAAAAAGGTCAAGGTCAAGGTCAAAATGTCAAGGACCATGGTAAACAGTGTGGGTGTGTTTGTAAAGTAATGATGTCCCTAGGTAAAATCACAAAAAAAATATATATAAGGTTAAAGTTTTTTGGTTAAAGTATTTGGTTAAAGTTTTTATAAGTCCATCAAAGGTCAAGGTCAAAGTCAAAATATCAAGGACCTTGGTAATCAGTGAAAGCCAATCACCTAGTGAGTCTGAATATGAAGTAGTGATGTCCCTAGGTAAATCATCAACAACAAAAAAAAATAATGATAATAAGCAAGGTTTAGGTTTTTAGTTAAAGCTTTTGCTTAAAGTTTTCTGATTCCATAAAAGGTCAAGATCAAGGTCAAAATGTCAAGGCACTTGTTCTCTGGTGTAAGCATATCACCTGGTGAGTGCATATATGAAGAAATGATGTCCCCAAGTAAAGCATTCAGAAAACATAAGCAAGGTTAAAGTTTTTTGGTTAAAGTTTTTTCGGTTAAAGTTTTTGGTTGAAGTTTTTTTTTAAAAGGGCCAAGGTCACTGTCTCAAGGTCATTTTGAAATGGGTGTTTTAACTTAATGCGGTCACCGACGCTGGCACCGACATCAACATCCGAGGGTATGACAATAACTCTTCCGAGACTTTCGTCCCGGGCGAGCTAAAAAATTACCGCGTTTTCAAAGCTGTTCAGTATACCGGTATACCTATGTAAGTTTTGTAAGCATAGCAAATCAATTTGAGCTTGAAATTAATGTATTTTGAGTAAAACCGTTGTAGTTACATCAATTCACCGCGACAAAACTTATGGGTACATGTCCTTGTCTAGGATAGTGATTAACGGAAATCAGACATGTGATATCTCCCGATCTCGGCGTATTCTCCCGATATTTTACCCTTCCTCCCGCTCTCCCGATCGGGAGACCATTTCTCCCGACCTGAAGAAATTTGAGCCTGAAAAAAAATCGGGGAGCCAAAAATGCAAAATCTCCGGTCTGAAGGCTCGAATTGCGAGGGAGAAAGCCAATATCGGGTAAAGCGTTGTTTATCTGTCTGGAAGTGTCATCGTTTATCGTCGTCGGGTAGATCAACCATTGCCGACAAACGGGTGCTTCTGTACCCATCACCCTTCACAAGGTCTGATCCGGGTGAAACGTCGTGACCGATATTACTTGAAATCATAAAAATGGAGTTAATGCGAGTTAAGCTGTGATTAGATTTTTTTCACATATTTTGAAAAATTACAATGGCTGTAAACACAGTAATTTTCCGCCGTATTTTACTATCCTTTTCCAAAAAGACGCTAAAAATTTCCACTGTATGCGATAAGCGTCATGAAGGAAAAGGTCGAACATGATATGCAAAGCGACGCGTCACGCGACCTTGGTAAAATAAGGTGGCATCGCAGAAAAACCCACGTGTCGTAACGTGTGATTAAGTAAAACAAGAAGCGGTCATGCTTTAATTTTGACGCAGATATATATTCAGTAAATCTACGTATGTTTTATGATCAATTTATTAAAGAAAAAAAAGGTAAAAATTGCCTCATGCGTTCTCGAATTGTAATTCAAATTTAATAATTGATATTGAAATTAAAGAAACATCGGACATTCATTTCTTAAATGCCACGGCGATTTTACCGGATCCTCGCTGTGGTCGTTTGAGAGTTTACACACAATTCATAAATTTGCGACCGTCTTTGAAATTGGAAGCGAATGGTCTAATCAAGTCATTTGTCAACACAAATATTGCAGATTTGAGAATAGAAAATTGTGGACTGGCTCGATCTTTACTGCTAATACAGAGCTTCTCATAAAGGTATTCAACATGGATTAATTTGCCGAGAGGTAGCTCTTCACATTCCAATTTCTAACTTGTTCGTCTTTGACGTTCGCGAGCTCCGAATATGCTGTCCGTAATTTCATCTTTTATCGTCATTTTGCTATCAAAAACATTTATTTTTAGCGTAGCTAATAGCAGTTAGTGCCAGTTACGTAGTTACGATTAATTGATCTGTCTCTTCGTCCATCCATGCATCCATCCGTCAACAAGTATAAAAATCACCTAATCCAGTAATCGGATTTCATACACAAACTACACAGAGATGATCTTTAGGACAAGGGCTATCAAAATATTGTAAATCATGAAGAACTCTGGTTGCCATGGCAACCATGACGTGAAAAAACGTCTCGAGTTACAAGGCCTAAAATTTCATTTTTTACAAAAAGCTGTATTGCATAAATACATGTACAGTATTACCTAATTCTTTGCTATCAAACCACTTGAAGTTCTCTCCAATAAAAATAAGCCTTGTGTTTTGGGCTTAAAGATTACTCAAAGAAATAAAGAAAAACTTTAACAATCTCCTCCTAAATGATTGCAAGGCTTACATCTTTTAAATTTGGTAAGATATTATTTTCTACTGATTATCTACAAAAAAAAACAAACTATATTGTGGGATCCTGAACTTTGCATAGTAATAAAAAATGAAATTGTTTCTATTTCTCTTAAATTATGAAACTGAATTCTGTAGCATTGCAATACTATCCTCTGTCAAAATACTTTAAATGATAAACTTCTGTTAGTAAAAAAAACCAACAACCTTTTATGTAAGGTATTATAATCAATTTTTGGTGCATATGTGCATTGCAAAACCCCTCTTTTTTAGCCATAATACGCGTTGCGCAAAATCTCCCTATTTGAGACCCAATCTCCCTACGAAAAGGTCTTAATCTCCCTATGAGAGCCCATGGAAATATCACATGTATGGGAAATGAAATTAACTGCAATTTCTTACTTAAATTCCGGTTTTCAGTAAATCATATAATAAGATTTCATAAAAAATACTTGTAAAAACATATGGAAAACATTGATAAATGTGTATCTCAGAATAGAAACTGATCACGTATCAAATTATATAAACATGTTAATGTAAAATATTTGATCTTGTGTTCCTTTTTTCCTTTCCTTTCCCAGGCTTAAAAAATCTTTCTAAACTTGTTCGGTAAAAAGACCGCACCTTGAAAGTTTAAAAAGTACCAACTCTGCTCTGGCTGTGCAGACTGAAAAGTGTTGTGCTTTTACTTTTTTTATTTATTCTTTCATAATGATTTAGAAAACCATTCTAACAATACTATTATTTAGTTTGTAAAACAGGATCTATTAAGCCTCCGCTGTACATAACCTCTTTTTTAATTTACAGTATTTGTTTCCGGTCCCTTTTTATATGATAGTAGCGCTTTTTGAAGTGTTATTAAACCTAAATATTGGTAGTGTTTGTCAAATGTAAGAGGGCATATTTGTTTAATCAGCCAGAGGGTTCAAGAATCAAAGGTTTGATAGAAATATTGAGCAAGAGCGTAGAAAAAAATCAAATATATAATCTTAGGGCGACCAAACCGTGTAAGTCCAGCTTATCAATTATGTAGTTACAAGGTTTTGGTCACTGAAAACTCTACTTCACTGATAAGCAGACTTTCTCAATCACTCTGTTCTTTTACTAAACTCCAGCCAGCTTTTCCCCCAAGAGAACTAACGGTACACCAATTTTACACCACGTAATGCATGTAATTGTAACCCCATCTTGACCCTACGAGGGCTTCATGGTATGTTATCTTAGCCACCATCCAGTCTGATATTCATGTAATCGGATACTTAGGCAGTGAATGTACATAAAATGAGTCCAGAGTCGGATATTCTAGTGAAGACCAGGTTTTGTTTTTTTTCTGTGAAGAGATGTTACTAGTTTGAATAAAATATGCTTTGTCAGATGAGATTAATCTATCCAAAATTTAACACTGTGTTTGCATGCTGCAAAATGAAATCATGATATTGCTCTTGAAATTTGAGATGCAGTTTCTTATTTGATATTATTGACTGATTGAATGGAGTTTAACGCCGCTTTCAACATTATTTCAGTTATATAGCGGCGGCTGGAGCACCTAACAATGGATTCCTGGTATTTCTACCACCAGTACAACCACCACAATCTTTCATAGCCTCGAGCCGCTATCTCACATAGGTCTACGATTATTAACCCATTGGTGAGAGACAAATAGTCGGAAAGAATGAGTGCCGCCGTCGGGTATCGAACCCGCGAACTCTAGATTGACAGTCCGACGCGCTACCAACTGCGCTATGACGGCGGCTCTTATTTGATATAATGTACTCCATTTAAAAAAAAAAGAAAAAAAAAAACACAAACAAACAGACAAACAAACAAAAAGCACATGTACATGTGTACATACTTTACATAGATTTACACACAACTTCACTAGCGTCATAATTTCAATGGAGTGCTGATTAAAACCTATCTGAATTTTGAAATCTGTGTTTTTATTAATGATACAAAAGATATTCCTGCCATGTGAAAGCTTTGGAAAAAAACTTGATTGTCTTACCCTCAAGATTTTGCGCTACATGATAGATTAAGTGAATAAACCAAAAACACCTAAACTACTGTCTGGATATAGTTCTTTTTAAAGGATAAATCATAACCAGTTCCTTTTTTAGCAATGGATTCTTCTTAATGAACATGCAAAAACTTGAGTCAGACTGTTTGAAATATATCAGGGCAATGATTTTCAATCCTAAGCAAAATCATTTTTCCCGTCCGGCGTCCATCCGTCTGTCCGTTAACTTTTACTCATTAACACACTAAAATCTACAGATTTTATCCGATTGTCTACAAACTTGGACAGAGAACGCTTGGACCATCTGTAAACCTCGTGAGAAAAGTGACCAAATGAAAAATTGATTAAAAATTCTTGATAACACTTTAGGTCCACATTTGTCAACCGACAATCATGGCCAGAATGATTGTACCATCACAAGAATCGGTCCTTTCGAAAATAGGTCTGACCCGTCATGCGTCATGAGAAAAGGGGCCAAATGAAAATTTTATTAGAAAATTCTTGTTAACGCTTTAAAGTCCACAATTTTTATCCCATTGACTTCAAACTTGCTCAGAATGATTGGACCATCACAACGATGCTCCCTCCCGAAAATGGGCCGTAGTCACGGGAAAGGGGGTCAAAAGAAAATTTAGTAAGAAAACCCCTGTTAATGCTCTAATGTCCACAGTTTTCATCCGACTGTCTTCAAACATACTCGGACTGATTGGACCATCACAAGGACGCTTCCGTCGAGCTTCTAGTAAAAAAGGGTTTCAAACTAAATTTTTACTAGAAAATCCTTGTTATCGCTCTAAGTGTCAAAAGAAAAGGGGCAGAATGGAAGTTTGATTAGAAAATCCGCACTGTGAGAGTGCACAGTTTTCATCTGATTGTCTTCAAATCTTCTCCTCCAAAACCATTGGTACGATTTCTATAAAACTTGACATGAATGATCCTTGTGTGACCCTCTTATTAAGTGGTTCAAGAAATTTGGATTGACCCCCAAACATGGGCGTGGCAGGTTGTGTGTGTGTGGGGGGGGGATGACCCTCTTCTACAGTTGCTCAAGAAATTCGGATTGAATCCCAAATATGGGGGTGGCAGGGCAGGACTTTTATAAAGTGGTTCAAAAAATTTGGATTGACCAAAACATTGGCATGCCAGAGGGGGCCCTTTAAAATCTTTTTAAAAATCTTATCCACCCAAACCATTGGCTTGAATTCAATGAAACTTGGCATGAATGATCCTTGGATGACCTTCTTTAGAGTTGCTCAAGAATTTGGATTGAACCCCAAATATGGGCAGGGATTATAAGTCCTACTGGCGAAACCCAAAAGGGACTATAGTTCAGTCCAGACTTATCAGTTTTCCGGGTTTTTTTTCTTAACCCTAGAGATGTTGAGCGGATTTTTGGTATGTGGGTCCGCATCAAAGAAATACAGAAAAAGTTCAAGTTTGGTTCTGGTCCATTGATTTTTGTGGAAGATACGGATGCTAGACTTAGAAATTACCAGGAGATTTCAGTTTTCCAACTATTTTTTCTTAACCCTCAGAGATATTGAGCTGATTTTTGGTATGTGAGTCCGCATTAATGAGTTACAGAACAAGTTTAAGTTTGGTTCGGGTCCATTGATTTTTGAGGAAAATACGGATGCTGGACTTAGAAAATTACCAGGAAATTTCAGTTTTCCATACATTTTTTCTTAACCCTACAAGAAATTGAGATGATTTTTGGTATGTGTGTGTGCCTCAATGAGGAACAGAACAAGTTCAAGTTTTGTAATGGGCCATTGATTTTCGGGGAAGACACGGATCATGTTCGAGTTTGTTTCAGGTCCATTGATTTTTGTGGAAGATACGGATGCTGGACTTAGAAAATTACCAGGATATTTAAGTTTTTCCAGACTTTTTTTATCTTAACCTTCATAAGAGAACAAGTTCGAGTTGGGTTCCGGTCCAGTGATTTTTTCAGGTAGACACGGATGCTGGACTTGGAAAATTACCAGGAAATTTCAGTTTTCTGGCCTTTTTTCTTAACCCTCAGAGATATTGGGCTGATATTTGGTGTGAGTCCGCATTAATGAGTTACAGAACAAGTTTAAGTTTGGTTCGGGTCCATTGATTTTTGAGGAAAATATGGATTCTGGACTTAAAAAATTACCAGGAAAATTCAGTTTTCCGGACTTTTTTTTCTAAACCCTCAGAGATGTTGAACTAATTTTTAGTATGCGAGTCTGCGTCAATGAGATAGATTCTATTCTATGAGTTAGCATCATCTATTCTCTAATAGAGAACAAGTTTGAGTTTGGTTCCGGTCCATTTATATAGGAATATATATAAAACCAGTAGGGGCCTTGGTATTGCCATGCAATACTTCAGAATGCTTGTTTTCACTATAAAATTTTTAAAAAAATCTTCTCCCCCAAAAGTTATTTGCCCGATTTCAGTGAAACTTGGTATGAATGTATCTTCTCCCCCAAAGGTATTTGCCCGATCTCAGTGAAACTTGGCATGGATGTATCTTGGATGTTCCTCTTCTTAATGTGTTTAAGAAACTTTGATTGACCCCACAAATAGGGTTAACAGGGTGGGGCTTAGTTATTTAATAAAATCTTCACAATTTTAACAACGGAATCTTTAAAATCTTCTTCTCCCAAACCATTGCGCCAATATAAATGAAACATTGCATGAGTGTTTCTTGTGTGATTCTTTCCTGAAATTGTTCTAGAAATCTTGATTGATCTCCAAACAAGGGCGTGGCATGGTTGGGCTTATTTTCACTCTCAGAAATGTTCTCCTACCAAACCATCGGACCAATTTCAACCAAACCCTGCATAATAGTTTTCCTTGTGTAAATCTTCTACTAGCAGAATTTTGATTGGCCCATTATACAGTGTGATTATAGTCCACAAAACTGATTGTCATTTTCCCATATTGCTATATATAGTAGTGTTTCATTGTTAAAAAACATATCTATCTCATAAAAAAGAACTGTTCCTATGAATCAATTCTAATATACATTTTGAAAAAAGGCTTTCCATATAAGGTTTAGCCTATTCTTTCTGTCAATCTTTTTGCTTCTAATTTTCTTGTTAACTTTCTTATCTGATTGACTTTATCATTGATATTTGAAAGCCAGTGCATAGATACAGGCCAACTTGATTCTCTTGTATTACTTTTATTCTACTTTTTATTATTATGCTTATTTCTATTATTATTTTATTATTATTATTATTATTAGTAGTACTATTATTTCATCTCAGGTCACATAAATAATTTTTTCTCATACATTGGAACTAAATATCAATAATTATCTTCAATTAAGCTTTCTTTAGGTTGAAACTGTTAAGAAAATTTCATCCCTGTTCAGTCAAACTGTAATGCTGAATGTAAAACATCTTGTCTGGTGTAGTGTTTGTTTTTGTTTGGGATTATTTATGGTCTCGTGTTGAGATTCACTGACCACTGAGAGATTTTACGATCTGATAAGCACATGTTAATGGTTTGATTATGTAAAGTCTTACGGTACTGGCCTGATCGCTAGAGAGTTGATTTCTTTTAGTAAAAGAACAGACTGCAATTGCTTTATGGCTTGTTATCCAATCTAACAATAACACCAAATTGACCCAGGTCAAGCATTCCATCTCGGCTGACTCTTGAAATTAATAGCCTAATAATAGATTTGCAGACAGATAAGCTGTCATGACTAGGAATTTACCGGTGGTCGATTTTGAGGCTCAGAATTTCCTTGTTTGCTCGTCTGTCTTTGGAATAACCCCTTATAATTCACCTATTAACCTCTTTACTATTTACAAAGTGTAAGTGCATTGTGTCACTCTTCACTCTATAGCTTTATCTTGGTGTATCTATGTCTGCCTGTGATTTATCTACATGTACATTTCTGAAAACTTGTTACTACAACTCTTCAGGAGGTGGCACGAGATAAATTTTCCAAAGACCTACAATACTGAATGCTTGGCGTGTTTTACAAGGAGCTTTTTGGCATCAAAAGAATGGAGATATATTCCCGTGTATATTCAAACCTAAAACTATGAATGAAACAAATTCCATTTCTTATATTTGGCAGTTAGATGTTAAATTAATTTTGAAAACGTCCGTGATAGAATATTTGTCTAATGAACGTTTCCCACAAGTTTTTGGGCTAACTTTAAAAATGGCATGTATGGTTTGACTATATCTGCAACAATAACTTGGTTTGGATTTTTTTGTCTATTTATTTATTTTTTGTTTCAATGATATATATAGATCTACATAAACTGCTGAAACAACAATAAGCAGTTCAGTCATTCAGTACCGCACAATTACAGTGCTTACAGCACTTTGATTTATGTAAGAAAGCAATGACAGCAAAATATAGTCACTATTTAAAAAATAACATGGTATATAAATAATGTATAACATTAAGGGAAAAAAAAGAGAGTTAAGCAGGCAGGACATTGGAAGTAAAATCATTCAAGCACCAAGGGGTAACTGCAAGAATAACCAGTAAAAAAGGGAATTGGATCACCCATCGGCGCTGTGCTCTTGAATTTCATTATGCATTACATTGGAGGTGCATGTACTATGGACTATGTACAATGGACTATGGACTATGTACAGTAAGAAACATCGTGAAATTGACAAGCTGAATGATTAAAGAATGATTTTGGAATGACTTTGGAATGGAATTGAATTTGTGTACGGGGCGAGTTTTGAATCATTTTCACGGGAAGTAAAACACCATCGATAATTTCGCCCAATCGGACGAAATTATCGATAGTTTTTTTACCTCCCTTTAAAAAGAATCTACGTGTTTTTCAGATTTTGTGTCTTCACGGACAGATCAACACCAGTCAATAAATTTGCGCAATTATTTGATCGATTTGAATGAAAAAATTTGATCGTTTTAAACGATCCCAACCATCAGCCCGATTTGCTAGGTCAGTATAGCACCGGACTTCAAAACAATTGAATGTCGATCGCGTGGATTCCATTCCAGAGCTGGCACAATGACGAACTATTTGTCTTTCGGATGAGACATTTAACCGAGGTTCTCATGAGACGGTGCTTTACACCGAGCACGTTAAAGAACCTTGCAGGATCTCAGCAGTAGTTCGTCATGTATCCTTGCACTATCCCCGTTACAATTAACCGTCTTCTTGGAGCGCAGCGCATATTCGCATGTGCTATGGTAGCGACGATAAATAAACGAAAATAAACAAAGCGATTTCCGAGAGTTGTTGGACTTATTCGGATAGTTTTTGTGTAATTTGGGTGAGTATTTGGAATGAATGATTGGAGCGCTGAGAGAGTGGTTAAGAATGATTTTGAACGGAATGACAGTCAATTTCACGATGTTACTAACTATATAAGATCATTAAATGGAGTTCCAGACCTTCCTGATCTTTTTGATTGGTCACAAAGATTCGAGATTATGATAACTGTTATTAGAACGTGTGTTCCAAATGCCACTTTACTATCTCCAATCCCATTTGCTAGAACACCAAACGTCATATGTTATAACAGCGAATGAAGACAACAATGATTAATCAAATGCGTATTAATTGGACTACATCACTTAAGTTATGACCCTTCTCATATTTTGAATGACGTTTTTACAGACTGAATTAAAGACATGCAAATTACTTTAGTTTGTACTCGTTTGTGTGACCCTGTATATTTAGTGTCCCATATGTAACTGCTTATTTCTTTATTAGTTGGCATAGCAAGTGAAAGTTAACAACATCGTGAAATCGATAAGATGAAATGATTTTGGAATGATTTTGAAATGAAATTGAATGTGTGTGGAGCACGTTTTGAATGAATTTAATGGGAGGTAACCCAATATCAGGGTGGTCCAGGGTGGACAAAATAAGCGGCATTTATTACCTCCCTTTAATAAAACATGCATACAAGGTCTATGAATAGCTTCATATTTCTTCAAGAATCTATCAGACGCTTACAATTTGAATTATGTCAGTGAAATCGAGATTTTTTTCAAGCTTTATTTATTTTGAATTGCGTTGCTGATTTTATCTTTTTCAGTAAGATTAGGGCGTTATTAAAAGGTTTCGGTGAGTTTGGAGCGTTATTGAACGGTTTGAGTGAGTGTTTGGAATGAATGAATGGAGCGCTGAGCGGTCGATTTGGAATGTTTTTATCGAAATAAATTTCGGTTTCACGATGTTGTTACTTGTATGACAAAGAGAAGACATTGATTGAGTGGTCATGAAATACTGCATTTTTTAGACGAGTCAAGTATAGTTTTTTTTATTTAGAAGAAGACATTGAGCGCTAAACCACATATATTTGAATAAGTACATATAACTAAAGAGATGCAAAGAAAGAAAATGCAAATATTTGGGCTATAGTTCGGCCAATAAGGAAACTGAAATCCCCATGTAATGCATTTTCGTCAACACAAAAACAATATTCTTTATCTGTTTACCTTTGAAAAATAATGTTATCATTCAAATAATTTATTTCGTTTCACTTTTTGTCTAAAGAAAAAGGGATATGTACTATAAGTAAATTTGCCTATAAGGCATTCTATTTTCGATAAATACATATATATTGCGCCGTCATCGGGTCTAATGAATGGGTCAGCCCGATAAGTACAGTTGGTAGAACACCGGACTTCAAAATCACTGAAGTTCGAACGCGTGGGTTTGACTCCCGGGCTGGCATACTAACAAAGACGTTTTCTTTCGTATGAGACGTTTAACCGAGGTCTCTTGAGACGGGGCTTCACCTAGCACGTTAAAGAACCATGGCCGATCTCAGCAGTAGTTTCGTCGTGTATCCTTGCACTTTTCCCCGTAACAACTAACCGTCTTCTGGGGACGTCGCTCATATGGGCATGTGCTAAGGTAGCGACGATAAATAAACGGATATACACACACTCAAATAGAATAGATCAAACTTAACCGAGCCAAATCACAGTTTGTATGTATTTTTAATTGCCGAATGAATGGATATATAGATAAAGGATTATCACAAGATAATTCTACGATTTCTGAAAGTCGTTCTATTGTGGATTCTGTGCTGCAATTTCTAACCATGGCATTGTGTTCGATGGCTATGGTATGACATTTGGTAATTATGCGGTTCTTATAAGTCGTATGAAAAAAGGCTTCATCTTCTGTTTCCAGGGGCCCGTTTTACTAAACTTCTTACGACAAAATTGGTCGCAAGTCAAAATCACAAATCGTACCTGGTGTTTTTATTCATTGCTAATTTCTGTCTTGCAATATCGTCCGAAGGAGACGATTCCAATGAGATAACGCATGGCAGAATTCCATGTTTAGTTTCTACTGTAGTAGCAACTTTAATTTTCGACTTACGCAAAAAATGATCGTAAGATGTTTAGTAAAACAGGCCCCAGGCCCCTTTAAAGACATTACCCTTTTGATGGTCTTTATACTATCTTGCACAGCTGTTTGAGGGAATGAATGCAAATGCCAGTGTGTGCATTAAAGTGATGCTTCATGCTGTTTCTAGAATTCTTGAAGGGGAAGAATACGTATAAGGGTTGTATTAGTACTTGTTCGGGGTCAACTGTTTTTTGACATTCCATGTAAATGATACACCCTCGCCCTACCCTTTTGAAAATCAAAGGCCATTCCAGACTTATGAACATGGAACTAATCATTATTATTTGATTTAAAAAAAAGGTAAAATGAATAATTATATTAATTCAACAGTAATTGTACTTTGTCTGACGTATTCTGTACTTTAATTTACTTTTGATGGGGTAGGAAGAACTTTTACATGACGGCATCTAGGTCTCTAGATTATAGTTTACAACCTTTTGGTGTTCACAGGGTTCACAGATCGAATTAATGTAGTGGGCCCGTAATAGTTTCGCAACGTTTCGGTAGTCATGAACTTTAAAAGTACTATCCGAGGTTTCCTGATTTCATTTTGAAACCTCGATTAATGCTGTGAAAGATCATGAACTCCGAAATGTTGCGGATTTACTACGGGTCCACTTCCTTAATTTATGTACTTTACATGAACTAAAGACGCTATCTAGAGGTTTTGGTGAGATATACATCTTGATCTGAACATTCGTAGTTAAAAAGTAACAGAAAGACTAAAAAAAATAGAGTCGCAGCCTAACAAGAGAAAGAAGCAATTCAACCGTATGTAACACCTTAACATTTGAATAGAAATAGGACACCCAAAAGTGACAATTATGTCCTCAAGAAAATGTGAAAACTCTCAAACAAATAAAGGTTAACACATGATTGGCCTGCATCACTTTCCAATCTTCACAACAGATCTGCATATATTTATGAATATTGCTAAATAAAATGTTAAGTATTTGATTAGTATTTCAAAGCATTCCAGCAAAACCCAACACTTCATAACTTGATCAAGAGAATTTTTTGAATCAATGTTTAATATTAATGTTTTACAAATTAATGTTTTAATTAAAGAAGACATTGCATATTATTACCGAGTTTTTTCCTATTATATCTTCTGTAAAAGCGGACCATGCCTTTTTGTCCATTCAAAATAGTCATGTCGAATGGAACTATAAAAATTTGTGGGTAGCAAAACAGTTAATTGATCCTATTCGACAATTCAAACATTTTTTCCATGTTAAGACTCAAATCAGTTTGTGGATCCCGCACAGTCTGATCAAAATCTTGACTTGGATAAATAGATAGAGCTCTAGGGACTTAACAATCCCATTATACTTTCATGGCGCAGCAAAGTTGTACAAGAAGCGAAATGTCTATCCGTCACGCATATGGTAACAGAAGTTTCGCCCATAGGCTCATTTTATATTGCAAAATATGGTAAAGAGGTTTCTAAATTTTGTGTAGATGATCACTTTTGGCTTGACGTGTCACTTTTTGCTAGTTCATTCCACATTAAACAATGCATGTCAGAGACACATGGAAAAATGATTAACTCCGGCCAAATATCTAATTGAAATTGGCAAAAAATCGAAGAAGAAATATTTTTGAAATGAACAAAAAAAAAACAAAAACAAAAAAAAACAATATGAATCTAGATAAGGATTGCGGTAGTTAGTTTGACTTTTCAGCAAAACTAATCCAAAACATTTATGATTGGCAGGTATTAGATACATTAAAATGTGCCACTTGTTATAGACATCCACAAAATAGTGTTTCAAGAATTACTTTTGTTCATTTTTGAAATAAAGATACTAGCTCTACCTGAAGCATTTGAACGAATTGAGAATGCAAACCACACAGCGACACTGCCAGAACCCAAGGTACACGTTGAAAAGAGATTTAAACGAAGCCAATTTGTGTCTTTAGAAAACTGACTCCAGCAGAGATAAACTTATTTAATCAAATCTAAAGGTGGATAGATCGTTATCTTCTTGATGTGACACACAAACACACACTGAAGTCTACAAGTCTATTTTTAAACAGGTCGTAATTGAACGTCAAAATGTCCTTAATACAGCTAAAACAAGCGGCTTTTATGACATTTTCGTCACACGAAAGAAGGCCGTTGCGCGGTCAAGTTGAAGACCTCACGAGATCAGCTAGATGTGCGTTATGTTGGATGTTTGGAAAGGATATCGATTAGGTAGTTCGGGTGAGTAAAATACTAGGAATCCATTGTGATTTAGTAGCCGCGACATGGCTGAAAGCTTTTAAAAAGTGTCGTTCTTGAAGCAAAGAAAAATCAGATATCTCCAATCAAAATGAATTTTAATTAAGGGATATAGGTAGGAATAAAGACTTAACTTTTTAGTGAATTTAGATAATGAAGATTCTAGAGTGAGACAATACAAGATAGTAACTGTTGCGCATCTAATATATTCAACTGATTGAAATGTCGGATATTTTTTTTTTTACTAAATTGTTTGAGATTGACTGCATTAAACCTTTGAACGTTCTCAAAAGAATAACAGAGACAAGCAAAAAGTTTCGTATAAATTCACCGCTGAATGATATATACATGCATTGATCACCATATTCAACTAAATGATCAGTTGATTGCTAAAAGTACAATATTTATATGATATTATAATAATTTCATACTTTTGGCAGAACTTTTTATTTCTTCCCTCGTCCATTTCAAAAGGTTAACCAACTCCATTCTTTTATCGTTCAAACCTAGGAAATGTGAAACCACTGAATGTACTCCAACTTTCACATTTAGAATAAATAGACTACTGGCTTTCCTTCATTTGCTTAAACTTACTCACTCCCGCTCGTGACCCTTCATCAAATTAGTTTCAAATCCGACTCGATGTGTTAAAAATGAATGGAAAATGACACTAGTCATTGTTTCCAATACGATTGATCTTATCTTATAACTTTACAAATATACGTGTAATAACATCCCATATGATATTTTGTTCGATATCACATGGATATTTTTAGAACAATGACATAATGCCGTTATTTTTAGAAATTTGCATTTCTGTTAGAAACATCGACGAAAAAAGGCTAATAGAGGTGATAAGATGAATATGATACGTACTTAGTGTATTTTATGAAAAAATATCCAACTCCGTTGTGGGAATTGATAATTGTCTCGGCAGAGCCTCGACGATTATCAATTCTCCAAACCTCGTTAAATATATATATAAGTACGTAATATATATATTTTCCTTCCGTTGTTTTCATTGCAATTCCATAGAAGATGTGTTTTAGGCACATGTTCCCAACGTTAAATGAACTTTCCAGATCATTCTGGTGAAAAACTAATCAACCCTTGGCAAACAAGTTGCTCAATCTGTAACAAAACCATTTCAAAATCTACATAATTGAAAACTAAACCTTTTGTACCATTGTTCAACTGCAATATGATTGAATTATTTTGTATAACTGCGTACAATTCAAGATTCACAGGTATAATTCACAAAATGTACGCTTCTTATTTCTGACATTGATGATTCCCTCGTTTGTACTATACCGAATCAGATCCGCCAATGAACAGTGCTATTCAGAGTCTGATTGTAAAGGGAATCACATATCGAACACACAGCCAAACCCTGTCAAACCAGATATAACGGAAACAATAGTAATTAAAGGATTGTGCTAATCATAGGTATTGGCAGTTGACAAAAACCCGTCGTTTTTGAAGTCTGACACACACAATGGGCCGGGATCATGTCCTTGTTTAACCTCTGATCCCCTTCGTATAGTACTGAACGATATTCAAATTGAAAAAAAGTGAGGCGATCACTAAATATATACAATTAAACTTATGTAAAGCGATGACTAAGAGGACTACCAAAAAGTGGTCGCTTTTGGGAATGGTCGCTTAGCAATTCTTTTCGTGGTAATCAAGATTGGTAATTTGATAGCATTTATAGATTGTAGCATAAATCTTACTGAATCCTATGATGATCGAAACCATGAGAAACATCCTCAGACAATTCTAATGGCTTCCAACATCATTAGATTCAATTTGAAGCAATTTCTGGTTGAAGAATGTCAACTCTTACAAAGATTTTGATTGAAGGGAAGGGACTTTTTAAGTTGGTCTCTAGGTTTTACTGTATGTAGCATACATATGTCAAATTATATGTCAAGTTTTCTAGATATTTCCACTCAAATGCAAGGTACGCGCCCAGTCGATTCCCATTTTATTTTCATCCATAAAAGTTATTATGTATGGGCATTATTTGAATAAAGTGTATTTCTATAAAAGAATGTAAGAGATTTGCCATGAATTTTGATGACAAACCTTTGGAAGAAATGATAAAAGTCAAACATGAGCAAATACTCATTGTATTTACATCATATTTATTTTCAGATATTTCACCCCCGCCGCCATCCCACCCCCAACTCAGCCCCCTCTAAAACAAAAAAAAAACTATAGGTAGAAATAAATTTGTTTTAGCTAGGCTTCATCCTCCGTTAAGTCGGTGTTTTCCGCCAATCCTAGTTTATTCATTACGCGGTGTATAGTAGATATATTTCTTTTCAAACTGCCATTATTGTACTCGATTATCTTTTAAAGATTCATATCGAAATAACAATGGATGAGTGGTTGGCAATATTATCAGAAACCAGAGTGCCAAATGTGACGGAAACCTGCCACCTTAATTGATTACGAAACGTCATGACAAAATTACTCGGTTATAACAAAACGGTGCAAACAAACGCACGTGCAAATCGAGGTAGAATTTGCAAACAGTTTGCACAGTTATGTCATACTAAACTCAGGGCAAGTATATGTAACGATCAATTTCGATAGAAATTTAAAAAAAAACTTAAAACCCTTGATAATTATCTCAATAAGTCTAATCCTATAATTACCAGAATCCTCCACCAGCATTGAAGTACTGTATGTATCCTATTTGAAACCACTCGGAACACCACTCGGCCAATCTCACGATCAACATCGGATCTACTTAGACGGACTATCTTTAATAATTAGATTCAGTTACCTAGAGGTTGTAATATTTACTTTTCCCCAAAAGCTACCTCAAACGACATGTATAAGATAAGTTTGATTAAGCTTCAAATATAAATGTCCGAGACAGCACAAATCCTCAGGAGGACTCGCTTCATTAACAAGTGGATATTGCCCCTCCCCCCCCCCCTCCCCCACCCAAACATATATATTTATCATGCAATGAAGTCTGCATTGACCTGATATCACCTGTCAGTATATTTTTAGAAACAATTTCAATACACTTTCACATGAATTTCTTTGATTTTTAAGGATTTATTATGATAAAGCGCTGATACATGATTGCATGATAAATACGTAGAATATCTTGTGTCTTAAAATATCAATGCAGAGCCTCGTCATGATAAATTCTCCCAACCTTGACCAGATAACATTGATATTTTAAGACAGTAACATGTTGTTCTCTGTTTGGATACTTATGAGATAAATGGAACCTAAAGCACAAAACGTGCTGGAAGTAATATTTGCAAATGAGTTTGTTGCTTTTTACTTATGCTACAAAAAAAATTATACCTGTATAAATAAGCCTTTTCCTTAGTGATTCATTTTCAGCATCCCTTTCGTAGTTCCTTCTGCAGGATGATGCTCCATCTTGCTCGAGCGACCACGTCTATTTAGCGACCGTTTACATAAAGCGACTATTAAAACAATTCCCTTTCTTTAATCAAACTATCTTAAAAAGTAGAAATAATTAGTCTAAAAGTGTACTGTTATGAATCCGATGTTGCTAAAACTCAATGAGACGATTCTTTGAGGTTTTAACAAAATAGGATTATTGAGAAATTCGAAATGACATAAATATTCAAAATCATGTTTCTAATTTATAATTAAAACGTGTACTAGGCGACTATTCTTCTTAAACGACCGCTTTATTTGCGGTACCGCAAGTGGTCGCTTCATTCAAGTTTTACTGTATATTAAACAGAGGTAAATTAAGTAAATACTCTTTGCGACTGAATGTTATTGTTAAGTCCATACGTATAAGCATTCTTATTTTTTTCAGTTTGATTGTCCAAGCACAAATGCGTATGCTAGCGAACTATGGTAGTACATTTACTCTGATTTATGACTATTTGGTCGGTAAAGAATGGTATCCCAATCCCATTCTTCAATTTATTTGCTTTATACTTGCCTGACTGACATTGCTCAATTTACGTGAACTGTCCTCAGATTTGGCACCGAACTATTGTTTGATATCACGTTCAGACTATTTCAGCCACTAAGTTTGGCAACCTTTCCATTTTGGGAGCGGTTTAGTGGATGACATTAGGCGTTTGATTTCTGACTGCAGATCTTGGATTAGACTGGCCGCAGTCGTTTTTGTTAACAATTTCAGAAATGTTTCGTTGTAGTTCTATTACAAGTCTCTTTAATCCAAGTTCATATTAACAAGTGCTGAACAAAAACTCTTCTTTTCAGAGACAGGGGACCTAGTTGGAATTCATGTAATGACTGACACATTTAATTCCCCTTGGAAAAAAACTTTAAAGAAGAGTCTGGCGGCCAGACTAATCATGGATATAAACAAAAACAACGACATCAACCATACTTTCTTGACTAAAGTTTTCGCAAAACTTTTAAAAGATTAGTCTTCTCTCTACGAACCGGAAACATTGCATAGGTTTGTAAACGTTTTTTACCATCCAGAACGGCGAGCTCAAGTAAATATTGATATCACTGCACAGTCCACGCATATAACTACTTAAAGATTCAGAGGTACAGATAAGAGGGGGTAACACCGGTCCAAAAACATTACTTTCTCAATTAAACCCTATTTTGATGGACCCATTTGAAATGTGTGGTTGAGACAATATAGAATTGTCTCAACGAGACAAATCCAATGAGCACTCACTCGATAGAACTTAAGCAAGGGATAGAGATTTTTATTTTAAAATTGAAATCGAAAATACCCCCTCTATCTTTAGCTTTGAAGTTAGATTGTCCGGAGTTTAATAGAAATCATGCGTACATGTAAAAAGCTTACCTTATTCCAATATGCTGACGTGAATCTTTTGGTATCTTAAAGAAATGCCCGAAGTACGTCGAAGGCATTTCATTGAATTCATTTAGTTAAACTAAAAAAAATCCATTTTGGACAAAAGCCTACGACAACTAGGGGACTTGTGTTGAAATTCTTCCAGTGACTTTGACACTCTTATTGTCCCTTTGGAACGACTCTTTAGCTTGCAAAGGGCTAAAATGAATTTTAAATTAAATTTCTGATTGTTTACTAGAGTAACTCGGTGCGATTGTACCAATAGTATCTTTATTTTCAATTAAAGGACTAATTGTTATCAATTTCATTTGATTTATATACATTAATAGGAAGGAAGTTGTAAGATAATAGTGCCTTCATCGTCTTACATTTCTTTTTTTTAACGTAATCTGTCAGTTATATAATTATGTACCTTTCACTTACAGAGTCATTACAGTAAATAAAAGGGTGAAATTTACATTTATTCCGATCAAAACCATTCTAAACCACTCACTCATTGCCCCAATCATGCATTCCAAATACTCATGAAATCATTCTAATACGCTCCGAAATTGTCTTACAACGCTTGGAAATCGGTATAAGATCAAAGTTTCAATTACACCGATCAAATAATTGTGCGGTTTTATTGTCTTTTTTTACTGCCCGATTTCTCCGAAAATGCGTATATTTCATTCAAAGGGAGTGAAAAATTGACGTTCATTGCCTGGAGTAAATGCTCAAAATTCGAAACATGGCAAAGCTAGTGATCGCCAATTTAGGTTTGGGCCGCCGTCATAGTGCAGTTGGTAGCGCGACGGACTGTCAATCTAGTGGTCCGGGGTTCGATCCTTGGCGGCTGCTACCATCCCTTGCGACTATTTGTCTCCAACAATTGGGTCGATAATCGTAGACCTATGTCAGATAGCAGCTAGAGGCTTGGAACGGATGTAATTGTAGTACTGGTATAAGTAATACCTGCAATCAATTGTTAGGTGTTACAGCGACCGCGACATAACTGAGACATTGTTGAAAGCGGCTGGAACATCATTCAAACAAACAAACAAAAGTTTTTAGGTTGGTCTTCTTTTTTTTTTACATTTTTGTTAGGTACCGGCATCTTTCTATGTGTCTTATATTAGCAAGGATGTCAGGATAGTCCGTCAATGTGGCATTTTGTTTCATAATTTACCTTCCTTGGACCAAGGCATTTTCGCAAGCCAAGGGTTCTAGCTCCACTACTTTTCCTTACGAAGGAACACAGCGGATTTAGAATCCTTGACTTCTGGAGGGTCAAGACAAGTCATGAGAGATATCGTTGGTTTCAAACGATATCTCTTTTTTTTAATTGCATTAATTAAAAATCCATTAATTGATATCAATATATTTGTCAAGTTGGTACGACTGTACGGATTCTATACTTTAAGATATACTTTGGGTTACGTGGATGACGTAAGAGGTCTAAAATATTGAAGGGCTATAAAGGACACAGGTTTTGAGAGTCACAATTTAAGTAGCAAGGACTCTCAAAACTATCTACTATGAGTTCCTTGGGCCCTCTGGTGATCGATCTCACGAAAGCATTAAGGACTGATTTAAACAGTCTTGAACTAATCCCTGAAGTCAATCGCCGAAAGTGTTTATCTATCCAATACCCTGTGTTGCTTTATAAAGTGATTTCTTTAATATTATGCACGAAAATTGGGGGGGGCGATTAGTAACAATAAATAATCTACAAAGGGACTCCCAAACCAAAAGTTGGGACCACTGCGGGCCTTATTTTTTAGTCCTCCGAATAAATTTTGTTAATGTTATACTTAAGTCCTGATTATGTGAATTGTATAAGGAGAGTTCGCGCAATGCTACATGTCTTTGCTAAATATATCTTAAAAGTCTAATTTTGTTAAATGAGTAATATTTGAGTAAAATATCATGTTTCTAATAGAATTAAGGATTCCGAGGTAACGTCCGTCAATTTCTAGCCCACACACATACTAAAACGCAATCAAGGCTGTCTAGTGATTCTTCAAAATGTAACTGCTGAATTTCTGTGGTATTCTGTACATATTCCACTACGGATTCTGGTTTATCCTTAACCATGCCTTTGGTGCAGTTCTTTGAGTTACATAAGTGTTATATAAGGTCCCGTGTGTGTGATATAACAAAGGGATCGGAGAACATTCAATAACGTCCGTTAATATTACGGACATGCGTACACTAATAAAGAATCAATACTATCCGGTGTTCTTTTCCGATTAAATTCTTGAATTACGGGGAATATTGTGTAAGCCGCTTATAGTACCAAGAGCACCAAAGGGTTATGTAAGACAAATAATAGACTGAAACCAACTTCTAATCGGTCACTGTATGTTTTCCTCTTTTCGCCACATTTGCAATAAAATGATTGAATAGAACATTACATTCATACAAGGACAAATTAATCTTGAGGATTGTGGTGAAAGAATTGTGTAAAAAGGACCGACACAACGATTGTAGCATACAAAAGCAGACACCAACCCTTCTTTGAAAAAGTCACAAAACTCGCAAAATGCAGGGAATTTTCAAAATTTCAGTCGAAGAAATACCGTTATGTTGTTGAAAAATCACTATGCTTTCGAAGCCTTAAATGTAGCTGAATAGAAATAAGTAAAGAAAATATTATTAAAGTCGTTCATATCCGTATATGAGGTGAATTTGTTAAATTTACCCCACCCACCAATGTTAACTTTTAAAATTGGGGGTACCCATGTTCTCCTGCAAGTTAAATTGCTTTCGCCGGAGAAGTATTGATGCATTTTGGTTTTGCCATCTACCAAATGCATGGGCTATCGGAAATCGTCAAACACTTCCATCTTTAACATTGTTAAGTATTAATTTTTGTGCTTTATTTGAGTGACCGATTAGAAGTTGGTTTAAGTTTATATGTGACCCGTCATGCGAAAGAGGAAAATTTCGGACTTCCATTTATAAAATCCACCCCCTCCCCCCTTTAAAAATACAGACTGGTTCCAGTACAAGTAAACCAGCCCTGCGTCCAGGATCACCAAACAGTGCAAACAGTTTTCCAATTGTACTCTGCTTTGCAAGCAAGTGCACGTGTAAAGCGGGGTACAATTGGAAATCTGTTTGAACTTTTTGATGATCCTGAACGCAGGGCAGGGGTAGCACTTAAAAAAATATTTTCATAGAAATGAAGAAAAATCATTCTCGATTCAGAAAATAGGCCACGTGCTTGAAGTAATCTACACTTAACGACATCGTGAAATTGACATTGAAATCGATCAAAACTATTCCAAATTACTCGCTCAGTACTCCATTTATTCATTCCAAACACTCACTCAAACCATTCAAAAACGCTCCTAACTCACTGAAAAAGATAGATTTCAACAACGTCTTTCAAAATGAATAAAGCTAGAAAAAAATCGCGATTTCACGGACATTATAGAAGTTGTAAGCGTATGATAGCTTCTTGAAGAAATGGAAAGGTATTTATAGAACTTGTACGCATATCTTATTAAATGAAGGTAATAGATATCGCTAATTTTGTTCATCCTGAACAAAATAAGCGATATTGGATTGCCCCCTTAACACACAGTCATTACACTCATTCATTATCATTCCTAAATCATTCCAAAATCATTCACCTTGTCAATTTCACGGTGTTGTTAACTGTAGTCAGGCTGCGAAGATCGCACAGTTTGACAAGTTTCGGTTCTTTACGCACTACTCATATGGTCCATTCTCTGATGGGTCAGATATATGAATTGAAAGTTCCACTTTTTAGTTTTAACTTATGAGTTTGGTGCGGCTTCTTGCGTAAAAATTATGTAAGGTCCCGTGTATGTACATGTACAAAAGCTTCCAAGAAAGTACGTTCCCTTTTCTCAGTCCGATAATTAGTAAGACGGTTGTCCTAACCTTCTATTATACAAGCCCATTCGGTCATAACAAAATTAAAGGTTCTTATAAAGACTTCTTTGTATGAAAATAGAGGTTTTATTGTAAAATATTAAAAACAGTAAAAAAAGTCTATTTTCGTCGAAGTTCTTATTTCTTTTTAAAGCAATGTTTTCATTTATTGTTTTATTCCATTTGAATTGTGAGTCCTGGTGATCGGTGTTACCTTAAAGCAAGTAATGGATTTTGTTTCGTAGATCGGCAAACATTCAGAGTAAATATAAAGGTTTTCAGTGAATTTGCGAGCTGTTTTTTTCTGTTTAACGGTTTTCTTTGTAAATGTAAAGTTTTGCTATAAAATCAAAGATTTTTGGTAAGCGTTTTCGTTCACCAGTGTAACGTTTTCGTTCACCAGTGTAACTACGTACGGAACACCAAGTAGGTTCTTAATAGCCTTTAAATATAGTAGTGCCCTTTCAGCCTCATTTAAGTATATCTCAGGACTTCTCTCCGCATAATCACTATTTATTTTGTGAATGGCGTGGTAATAGAATTCTTTATCATGTGAAGACAATGAAAATTCCCCTTAAAAGATTAAAAAGAATGGGCAAGTTTTAATCGGGCGTATGGATGATCCGCGCAAGCATTTCGATGGCGTAGAGTTTAACAAAGTATGGGTCTATTCGCTGAATTGACACATAGTATGTATTGCTCTAAGTCCTCGTTATCGCAAGTGCCCGTAGTAATTTGCCGGAAACATGTGATTTTTAGGTCGTAACCTCATGAACTGGTCACAGTTATTTGTACAAATGTACCGTTTTATAACTATACACGTAGTAGCATAAGAAACGGTAACCAATCTAGTAACATCCGTGAACAACGAATGTGTTTCGATTTTTAACGAAGATGATTCGCAATTAATTCTATCATTACACTTGACGACATGTCTTTTTAAAAATAGCATATAATTGCACCGTGATTAAATGAGTGTAAATCGTCGAAAGCTACGAGTGAGTGCTGAAGTTACAAATCTCAATTTGAAATCACGTCAGGTAAATAATGTTGGCAATGCAGTTAACTAGTAAAAATACTCAATTTTATCTATAGTTAAAATATATTTACGAAAATGATTTCTGGGTAACCTTTTATGTGTGGGGGCCAATTTCATACAGATGTAGTTTATTGTGGGAAATCCTTTTCTTAAAAGCTAAAGCTTGCATGAACGTCATCTAAATCTCACAAGATTTATCTCAGGGGATCCTTTAACCGAAAGAATATATATAACATGTATTACGATGAAAATCTCCCAATTTCTAAGCAGAGTCTGTTTTCATATATGGAGAATTTTCAATCAATATTTCAAAGAATGATACTTAGGCGGCTTTTTTTATTTGCTTGGCAAGAAAAGATTGATTGGTCGTAATACCTTGGTATTATTGATTGGCAACATTTTCATATAATGCCTATATTGAGTAGATTTTTAAATGCCCCTGCCACCTTACAATGCGAACAGGGTGGTTCATCATCAGCACTTTCAGTGCTTTGATTTTAAAAAGGGGTAAGGTTTCACTAGGTGGCATGTGTATAAGCTTTTGTTTGGTTGTGTGATGTCCGAAGTTCACCGAGTGACATCCGCCTTCCATTGTCAACAGTTACCTAGTCTTGAGCCCAGGGCTTCCTACCATTTTTATATATTATTTCATATGAGCCAGTGTGTGACATTTCCAACAATTTCATGTGTGCGTGATGGGTAGACACAATGCGGTCGAGACAACTACACAACTCAACAAGAATATTCACTGACCACTCATGAGAGGGCTGAGACCTTATCTATCAACTGTGTGTCTATCAAAGACTCTGGTCAGACTGTGCGGATGCACAGACTGGCCATATACTTTGCTATGCGCACATGTGAAATTGTTGGAAATGTCACGCTCAGGCTCGTATTATATTTAAGAAAAATTCATTTCTCGGCAATAAATTTAGTTCCTTTTTTGGTAGATATTACGAAATATGAGAATTTTATGTGTGAACTCGGGGTGTCGTTGCTGGAATTTTAATTCTTGTCGCGGAAGCCGGAGGCTCAGAACACTGACTAGGTAAGGACGCAGGAAGTGGAGGGTTTGGCTGCTGTTACGTACACTCCACTCTGATAACCTGGTGATTCCGGGATCTGAGTTTCAATGTCGAGGATTTTTCTGTATCTACTTTTATTAGTATTGATCTGCTTGTAGTTTTTTTTCTCCTACATACGTCTTTGATCTGGTTTTAAGGCAGTGGATCCGTAATAGTTCCCCGGCATTTCGGAAGTAATGAAATTTAAAAGTGTTGACCGAGATGAAGTGATTTTCATTAAGAAACCTCGGTCAACATTGTGAAAGACCATGAGTTCAAAAGTGTTGCGGGACTATTACGGGTTCACTACCTTAAACTACCTTTAACTGTTGTTGGTGGTTTTTTTTTCAAATCTTGAGGACAACAGTTTCTTATGAAATATCCAAGAGCTGCGGAATCTGATATCGGGTAAAAGTACACTTCTTTGTGATAACTGATCTATTGTACTTTACGACACTGAATGACAGCTGTCGTCTGAAATAAACAGGTCTTAAAATACATGTAAGCATGGTGTTTATTTACTGAGTAGGTCCCGTAATGTGACCCCCGTATTAATTGAGGTTGGGCAATCTTATCGGGTAAACAATTCAATGAGCATAATTCAAAAAAGCCCTTATCTTCTATTTTAATACAAGTGAATGAGTTGTCTCACAAAAATCGAACATCCAAGCATATAGTAAGTCAACGGTCTTTTCTACAAGGAATAAAATTTCATCATGCAATAAAGCATGTATTGACCTGATATCACCTGCCTGATAACATAACATGATATCAGACAGTCTATTTTTAGAAACAATTTGCATGCACATTAACCTGAAATTCTTGGATTTTTAAGGGTTTATCATACTTGGAAATGATAAATGGAATACATGTAAGTGTCTTAAAATATCAATGTTATCAGGTCTCGGCTGTGAGAAATTATCATGACTCGACAAAGCCTCGTCATGATAAATTCTCCCTACCTCGACCAGATAACATTGTTATTTTTAGCCACTAACATGTTATTCTCTATATACATACGTCTTTAACGTACAAAAGTCACTATTAAAGATTAATAGTGAATCAATATAAATATCAATATAGAATTGGTTTTGTTTGGAAATATTTAGATAAAAGAATCATTAACTATTAGGAAAACTCTTTTTACACAGAAATCGTATCTACATTTATCATGGGTATCCTACTTAGTTTATTGACATTCGGCTAGATCAAACCCATTCTATATCGCTCACTCAGCACTCAATTCATTCATTAATTCCAATCGTTACTCGAACCATACGAGAATGCTCCAAATCCGTTCAGAACTATTCAAAACCGGTCATAATGATAAAAAATTCATTCAAATCGACTAAACCATCGCATTACTTTATTATCATAATTATGTGGGTTTCAAAGCGTCTTATTAGCACGAAAAGACAAACAAACAGAAAAAGTCGTTGATTCGACTTAGTTTAACGAATTAGCGAAATGCATTACCTCCCTTAAATTTCATTTAAATCTCGCTCCACATACTCATTCAAAATCATTCTAACATTGTTCCATTACCAATCACCTTCTCGCTTTCACGATGTTATCAACTGTACTCGTAGACTCATGCGGTTAAGAATATCGTGAAATTGACATCCATTCCGATTAAAACAATACTAAATCGCTCACTCAGCGCTCCATTCATTCATTCCTAACACTCATTCAAATCAATCAAAATGCTCCAAAATCTTAAGAAAACATTTCGAATTCAGCCAAGAAGATCAACATTTAATTCAATTTGATCAAATTATTATACGATTTTATTGGCTAGGGTAGAATTTAAAGAGTATGAATGGTCCACGAAGACTCATAAGCAGAAAAGTACGTATATTTCATTGAACAAAAAAGCGATATTGGATTACCTCCCTTTAATTTCACTCAAACCTGGCCCCACACACTCATTCAATTTCATTCTCAAATCAGTCAAAACCATTCATCTTGTCTATATCACTATGTTCTTAACAATGGCGCCAAAACAAATTGAAACTTGCATTAGAAACGCTTCGCTGCGTAATGCATTGTAACGTTTCTGGGTCGCTCGTTTTTGCCTCGCTATCCTACCCTGCGTTCAAGGTGAAAGCTCGGTTACGAACGGTTGTAAATTGTACTCCGCTTTGCACATGAGCACAAATGCAAAGCGGGATGAAATCTGTTAATTGTTTTGTATACGTTTTCATCCTGAACGATAAAAACATAGAAAAGGCGTACTTTGTGTTTGTTTGTTTGCTTGTGTTTTTTTTTTATTTTATTTTTGTTTGTTTGTTTGTTTTTGTTTTTTTGTTTTTGGGTTTTTTTTCTTTTGTTGTTGTCATGTTCAAAACGGGATAGAAAATAACCTTAAACATCACCGGTATGGTTCTCCTGCCAACTCAAAAGACATGCATTCACTCTCCTTTTTTCATTTTTTTATACAAATTTAGCGTGCTATTATTCACTGATATGTCGAACCAATGCCATGTCGAAACATTAAATAATACTTTAATATCACGCTATATAAAGTCATATAAAAACCACAAATTACACGCAGCTTCAATTTTTATGGCCCCCACCTGGGCCTACTGACCCGAGGAAATGTTACCTCAGAGGTTTATGCTTAAGTATCTTTGAATTTCAATTTAAGGAAATTTGTAATTGTTAAGTATATTTATAGACAGTTAACCGCATGATTCATTGGATATGAAGGAGCTTTTACGGGGTATGGATCTAAAGGTGTTTTGACCAAAGTCTGATTTTAATATTCTGGGGCCCGTTTTACTGAACATCTTACGAACCTTTTTTGCGTTAGTCAAAATTAAAGTTGTTTCTACAGAATTAACTGATTATGGAATTCTGCCACGCATCATCTCATTGGAATCGTCTTCTAAAGACGATTCCGATGAGACATTACGAGCCAGAAATCGACCCATGAATGAAAAAAATAAGTAGAGCGGTGTCGGGTATTCTCGGATGGCGGATATTCTCGGATAGTCTGGTGTTTCTCCTATGCATTGGCAAGGTACATGGTTCTTTTAGGCTTTATTTTGTTCTTCAAGATATTTGATTTATTTACATATCTGCATATGACACAAAATCATATGAGGAAGGGAGATAACATTTATTACATAAGACATTGTGGGAAAAGCTTTCGATTTAAGAGAACTGCTAATTTCTTGTCTAGCTTCATCTTTTTCTTTCATCACGTATTATGTGATATAGAAAAGAAGCAAGAGAAACTTTTCACATATGAAGATATTTACTACCTAAAACGCACATCTTTTTTGATGAAATGACACTGTTGTTGAACATGATTTGAGTATCCGAAAGACCCTACAAAAATGTTGCTTTCGGGTCTTCCGGATACCTTCGAACTTTCCAATATTTGCGAATTCTTCTTCTTGTAAAAGGCGCGTTCTAACTTTTCAAAAAAATAAACCTTCGACGAAAAATTGTCAAACGACGAATTCCAACAATATTTTTGCGACAAAAATAGTACAGGATCCGACAGTTAATGAAAAGAAAGATATGGATGCCATTTTTCAATCGTACATCCCAAAACTAGAAAAATAAGAAAATGATATGCAATGTTTTAATTTGAAATTTTTAACGTATTGATGAAAGAAAATATGAAATGAACGTATATTTCAAGTCTTATGGGTCAGAACTGAACGGTATTAGTACATAGTTCAACACTCATCCATCTGTATTGTATGTGAAATTTTGAATTCATTTAGATACGTACGGCTCAGATGATTAATAATTGCACGTTTGAAGGTAGTGACTTTCTCCGGTAGGTTCCTATACAGAAAAAGTACAAATAAAATTGTTGAAATATACTCATTGATTTTCTTTTATAAAATGTGCCTACTAGTATCTCATGACTTTTCTTAACACTCATTAAAACGGAATTGATAGAATGGAATAAGATCAATGTATTTCGGAATAGATCTAGATTCTAAGTGTCTCTGCGTTTATTTGCTTGAAAGATCATTATCATTTTAGACTCTTTCCAAAGACATATCTAAATGCTGTATCTATAAATACGTTTCATTTGTTTAATTGTATTTTGTATTTAGAGATAAACCAAATACGCTTAAAAGATGTTTGAATCCAATTCAGGTATAATTTATTTCACTTATTTCAAGTATCCGAGAATACCCGCCAGCGACCAAGATCATATGTCTCAACATGGGTTTCTTTTATCTGTTTTGATCAAATTATTTTTTTTGCTAGAGTGACTTTTTATCATTTAATCCTTTCAAGTATAGATAGCACCCGTTAATAAACGCCTTAAGATCCAAAGTATAATTGTTCATCTGCACCTTTTTTATACGAAATGTCTTAGGTGTCCGGAAATACCCGACACCGCTCTACGATTTGTAATTTTGACTTATGATTACTTTTTTCGTAAGAGTTTAGTAAAACGGGTCCCTGGTCATCGTTCACTAAATTTCGTCAGCTTTAAAATTTGAAAGCTGAAGAACGTCGGTCTATTAGGAAAAAAGTATGATATCAAATTATTAAAGTATTGTATGCCCAAAAGAAATACCATAGAAGAGCTGAAACTATTTCCCCTCTCAAGCGTATTGACTGAAGTACTGCAAGAAGCACCATTGCATAGAAATTGACCTAAAATTACTACTCTTACGTCTGAGGTATTTTCTATTTTACGTATTTGCCCGAGCTATTTTCCGAATGCTGACAGTTCTCGGCGATGGCAGACGTTAAAGGGCGTAGTTTTTGAATACCTGTCACGGCATTGTGCCATTACTAACTCCGTCTTTAACGCTAAAGAACGCTGGTCAGAATGTTTTTGTTTGACAATGCCTGTAGAAATTTTTGTCAGTTTTGTATCAAGTCTTCTCCTACGATCGAGTATTTCAAGGACAAAAAAGACTTTCAAGAACTTTTGTTGCTTTTTTGTTGGATGACGCACTGCTTTTAAAATTTTTTCCAGTCATATCTTGGTGGCTGAAGCGTCTAAAAATGGATTCCTGGCATTTTCCGCTCCAGTAATACCAAAATATCATTTCTAGCCCCAAATTGCCGTCCCACTTTTAATGTATGATTATCAACCCATTGGATGAATACAAATGTCTAAAAGGACATGTCATTCATGCATATATAACGTAAATTGTTGCATTTTCAATAAAAAGAATTTTAACAAAATAAATGAAATGTATTTTAATACTTTCGTAAAATATACTGTAATTATAAACAATCTTTTAAAAAGGAATACAAATATTTTTTCGTATTTTCATTATGTGATAATGTTGCTGTATACATAAATGAAATCTAATAAAACAAACGGTTGAGTTTAAAAAAAATGCATGTGAATGCTGACTAGAACAATTAGACAAAAAACACTTATTTTTTAATTGTTTAACTTTTCTTAATAAAAGAAGTTTTTGCCGAAACATTAAAACATTGAGTGTTTAATCGTTTTCCCTTCTTTACAATACTATTTTGATATTGTGTCTTTGAATAATTTCTGATGTTGAGATTTGATATCATTTATAGAGAGTTCTTTTATGAATATGGAGCCGGCGACTCAAAATTTCCCCCTAGTCATATGCAGTCAATCTTGCTCGAGCGACTACGTCTGTTAAGCGACCATTTTTATCATACGACTGTTTTCAAAATACCATTCTTTAAATAGAGATTTCTGAAAAAATAGATATCACTGGTATAAAAAAAATACTTTAAATGAGTCCTATGTTGTTGAAACTCACCAGAATCGTCTCAATGAGACGATTCTTTTGAGTTTTTACAGCATAGGATTCTTGAAAATTTGCAATTTTATACATACTCGATCAAATTAATATTTCTAATATTAATATTTTCATTTAATATTTTTTTTTTTTTTTTTTTTTTTTGCAATGCTATTTAAAAAGAATATGAGTTATTCGTGCGCGCGTGTTTGACGAGTATGTGTGTGATTCATTACATGTTATTTTGTTATTCGAAGGCCTTATTGTAAATAAGCTAATCATTATGCTGTTTGATTTATGTGTATGATGATGTCTTAATAAGTTACCTTCGTTAAATAAAGATTTTATTATTATTATTATGATTTTATTATAATGTTTCTAATTTGTAAACAAAACATGTATTAAGCGACCATTTTCTTTAACGACCACTTTTTGGTGGTCCCATTTGTGGTCGCTTAATACAAGTTTAACTGTATTTATTCATCAACATCCTCGTGACAACAAAAACCACAGACCATCTTATCAAACTCATCATTTATAGCAGAATTAATGTTGCAATAAACGCACAGATGTTGATGTTATTGATATAGACGGGTATATTGACCACATATCATGCAATATCGTAACATATATGTGACCCGACACGCAAAAGGGGTCATCTGGGAACCCTGTAAAACAAAAGTTTGAAAAAAAAAGGTTTTTTTTTTTCATTTTTCATTGCCTCCAGCAGATGTCAACATGTGGTCGCATTTCAGATATGATTACATAGGAGGATAGCACGGTTATTCTTGAAACAGAAATTTTGCAGAAAGGTTAAAGGGTCGAACATAGTCAGTCTGCGCTGTCCGCGCAGTCTACCTACGGTCGACAGTTTTTGCAGTTTCCAGATGGTCCTTTTCGATTGCCGGTCCCACCCGTATCAAGTTAGGTCTATTTTTAGATTGATGGCAGGTCCTTGAGCCTCATCTGTTGCAAAAAGACTTTGAAATGAGATATATATATATGTGCAAATGAATCATACCTATAAACATTATTGATATCAAAGTGAAACTCTGTTAAGTGAGATTCTATACACCGTCCTCAAAAATACTCAGTTCCAAAAGAAAGTGTACACTTTTGAATTCCGAATAAATCGAAATCTACAAGTTGTATCGTCATAAAATTTCTTGTGATATTCCTTGAGACTATTGAAGCACGAGTCTTTGAGAAAAAATATCAGAGCATGCTAATAATTCTAGACGTATCGAAAAGGTTGATTTGGGGTCATTTGCTCGTGCAGTACATGACAGATGCATGATTGTCCTAAAATTCAATTCAGTTCACTTCTTGTGGCGTACAATGAAATAAAATCACATCTGAATTACAATTGCACTTAATATATTAGAGGTCAAGGGTTTGATCCCCGATAGTGGCACTCATCCTTTCCGACTATTTGTCTCTTACCAACGGGTTGATAATCGTAGACCTATGTTGGATAGCAGCTGGAGGCTAGGGAAGGATGTAATGGTATTACTGGTGAGAGAAATACCAGGAATCCAATATTGACGGAATGTGTAGAACTATTTTATAATTGCAATTGCATTTTGGCAATCCAGAAGTCTATTTTTTTTAGAATTTACACCATGGAAATCCCTTCTTGGGACGTTCGTCAGATTTTGTAGGTTCTGATGATTGTTACTCGTTCATAAGTCCTTTCTTTGTAGTGTACATGTATTTGTCTTTGACAAAAAAAAACAAAGGTTCCTGTCTGGGTGTCATAGTTAGCGGAATAATGATTATTAACCGTAATAAAATTAACATTTTGTTCTACTTTTGTTGCTTTTCAAATATGGCCTACATCTTCTCTTATATACCAAGGTACCTCTAATAATAAAAGACTTATTATCATTTTCCGGTAACGGTTTTTGTTGTTGTAATTGATGTTAATGATTATGTCACCGATGATGATGATGATGACATTTCGGTAGTGAACCCGTAATAGTTCCGCAGCTTTTTGGAAGATATGAACTCTAACAGTGTTGACCGAGGTTTCCTAATGATTTCATTAGACTACGATTAACTTTGTAACATTTGGTCACCCCTCAACGCTGTATATTAAAGTCTGTCAATGCCTACATGTAAAGACTCAGTCTCAGTAAAAAACCGTAGTCGTACGACCAAAACGCTGTATCTTCAGCTCGTATAAATCATAATGATACGACGTTTTGGTTGCTCACTAACGACATTCACCAGTTTTGTCAACGCATTCATATAAGAGTACGAACGAACCTCTCATCACGATGGGCTGGCCCAATTACGGCATCATATCGTAACTTTTCTTCTATAACCTCGTAAGTGCAGCTTTATACAAGCTGCAGTTACGAGGTTTTAAAAGAAAATAGGCGAAAATTATACTGAATAACGACTCTGGCATTTTAGATCAGTTCTCGTTATCCGAGTTCGTGAGAATTTGACATTCATAACTCAAATATGTATAAAATTGGCCCTTACAGCGCGTACCGAATCTACTCTGGTCCTCCTATGAGTTGCTTACCGACAAAAATTTCGCAATTTTTAAAAACCGCTAGCACAGCGCACTTAGTCTTAGAAGCTAGTAGTCGGACTATCAATCTGTGGTCCCGGGTTCGGTCCAAGGCAGAGATATTCCTTACCAGTATTGTCTCCCAGCAATGGTCGGATAACTTTGCGAAAAAAATTGCGATAGTGGATTACCTCCAACTAAATTCACTCAAAAATCGCTCCACACACTCATTTAATTTCATTCCAAAACCATTCCCAAAATCATTCATCTTGTCAATTTTACGATGTTGTTAACTGTATACATTAATTGCTAAAATTCGGTAAATAGCATTTTACATAAGAGAGCCTTTTCAATTCTGACATATCTCATATATTATAAGTATTCATTCTTTATTCGTCTTCACGTCGTTAAAGTTTGCATCTTAATGAGATAAATTTACATTCTGACAAAATAAGTCACCGATTCAAATACAGTACTCACTACCTTTTGTTAAAGGGTTCATTCATCACGCAGAAGGCTAACACATGGCCGGCTCTTCATAGGCTTATACCCATTATTAGATAACAAAATTTTGGAAGGGCCCAAGTTCAACGAAGTTGCATCAAATTTTATACGATATTTAGAAAGTCGATTTATTCTTAAATAACATGCATATATTTGTTGTTGTTATTGTTGTTGTTGCTATTCATTCATCATCATTTAATTATTATGTTTACTTCCAATCCTGTGATCACATCTTCGCTAGCCAAGAGTGATTCCAACTATGTGTTTTTTTAACCTAGTGGGCATCATCTCTCTTATGCATTCGGAACATCGCTCGGACTTTTCCGTAAACTGGAAAGTACCTCGGACGTAATTGTAGTAATTTTGGGTCATTTTTTAGGTAATTCGGCTTCTAGTGGTACTTCGGTTATTTAAAACGCTTGGAGAAAATCACATTTTTTAAAATCTATGCGATCTTCTGTGGAAAACTTTTGGGCATAATATAATTTAAAAACAAAACGCAGTAAAACACTGCGTTTTGTTATCAAATGACAATATGCACAATTTTATTCCTTCGTTGATTCTGTTTTATGCAACGTCGTCCTTAGCTTGATGTTTGTGACGTCATATAAGCCCACATACTAAGTGACGCGCTTTCATGGCCGCGCCCTTATTATTCCCGAGGTATATTCCGTAGAATCGCCGAGAGTTCCCGATTGCTCTCTTATGCTTAAGTCACATATAAATCGTTGACACCGACACGTCGGCGATTCGTTTCTTTCTCTGGTAAATTAAGGAAAAAATAACGTCGGTCAGACGTCGGCTTCATCAGGACAAAATATTTATTTTTCCTGTCACATAAAACCAGACCGACTTGACTATGTTCTTTTTTCCAGTGATGTTACAGAAAAAATAATCAGGTTGGTTAAAAAAAAAACAGCGTGCTGACGATACGCCGGCGAGATGTCGTCGACTAGAGGGCGATACGCCGGCGCTGCGTCGCTCACTAGTCGTCGATACCAAAAGTAACGGAAAGGGTCCGAAAAGACGTCTGCGATGTTTAAGAAATCGCCCTGGGCCTGGCCGATCGCCGGCGATTAGTCGTCGATACAAATGTAACAATATTGTCTTCCAAAAAACTTAAAGACGTCGCCGACTAATCGTCAAAACTCATCTTTATTATCAGCGATTACACAAGAAGACGTCGGCGACGTTTCGCCAGAGTTTGTACGACTCTAGTTAGCGAATATGTGAATATCGAAGGATATCGATGCATAAGCGAATACCCTAAAAATCATACCTTACATCACCCAGTCAAGCATATATATAATGCGCGTTTTAAGAAACTTTAAGCGCTCTCTCGAGCGTCGTAGACGCATGATTTACTTTTTTTCTTTGCTCTTTCTTGCCTTTAACTCTTATCATGTCGATTTTTTTAAAAGGCTTTGATAATGCCGGATTGGGGGAAATTTAACTGGTTAGCTTAAGGGTTTCACACTATTACAAAATTGAAATCAAGAAGTGAAGGCTAAGATCAGACTATACGTATGTGTAGGCTGAGCTTAGGCTTAACGATCTGCCAAAGCTTTATGAACAGCTGTGATCATCAGGGGAATAGTTAAAGTGCACAGTGAGAATAATTACTTGAAAGAACTTTTTCACGTGTATCGTGCGTCACTTTCAAACTCGACCGTCTACGCCCCCTTACGTGAGTCCATAAATTATACAGTGAATGCTAATGATTTAGAGAAAACAAGGTTTTAATAAGTCTATGGAAAGCAGTATGAAATAGTCGTTAACGTCGGTTTTGACAATCTTTCAGACACATCACGACAATCATGTGCTTAACTGCATAGCATAAGTACTGCGTTTGAGCTCTAAATTGCGTTTGTTTAAGGACATGGTCCGAAGTCTTGTTTAGCAGCCATGATTCGAACCCTAGACCGTCAGTCTCTCTTGGAGCACGAGGCGCTGCACAACCCCCTTTCAATGTAATATCGATTTAGGTTATTCAAAACTTTCAGAACCATAATCTTGTGTCATCCGTTGCACCTTTGACTATTTTCATCGATGTCTTAAGTAATTTGTAATGAAAGTTTGCTAAATAGTTGTTTGTTTAGGTAAAAATTTTGACCTTTTTGTCGGATGATGACGTGCATTTTTGGTACAATCACTCGAATTCTAGACCGACTTCGAACCCCTTTTATAGAAGCCCTAGATCCGCCGTTGTTTGACGTCATTACCGTTGTAGCCAAAAAGAACGTTTTGGGGTTTTTTGTTGTTGTTGTTGTTGTTGTTTTTCTTACTAATGGGTGCCAAGTTTGGTAATATTTCTAAATATTCTCGAACGTTGCGGCATCCTTAATGCAAGATTAATAAAGCCTGCATAAAGAAAGTTTTTCTCAACCAGCCCAGTATGCGTTCTGGATAACAAAACGGTGCAAACTGTTTGCCAATTATACCCTATTTTGCACGTGCATTTGCGTGCAAAGCGAGGTGAAATTATCAAACGGTTTGCACCGTTTTGTTATCCTGAACACAGGATGGTATTATACTTAATTTGATACTTAGCTAAAAATTTTCGTGTATTAGAGACTGCCAGTCGGACGATGCTTGCTGTTTTTAGCCATACGAATTGAACTCTGAACAAAAATATCTACTAATCAACCTTCTACAACTTTGTGATATGGCATATCTATTTCTGAAACGAGATAACATTTCCCTTATCATATTATTCAAATGTCGTTTGAAAAGGGGTCATCTATAATGTGCGTAAACATTCTATCCTTGCCAGGATGCGCGGTCTGTGCAGACAGGCCTGGATCGAATCTTAACACTTTCTGTATAGTTTCTGAGTCTAAAATTCATTCAACCGCCCTAAATACATTTATCTACACGTTGCAACATCGAGAAAACTACATTCATCTCGATAGTAATCATATTGAATGGATGGCTTAGCGTTCCATACAATACATCCAAAACGCTCCAATGAATAAAAAGAGAAAACGTTCCAAAAGGGTACACAAATCATTTAAAACGATCAAGATATAATTCAAATCGATGAAATCATGCCGCGATTTGTATAAGCTGGTGTGGAACCAAACCCCTTTTTGCCGTTCTCTCTTTTTCCAAGACGACTTCTTTTCGGGTGACCGTTTGCATATCATTAAAGCAATACAACCTTGACTCGAATATAACGATTGACATATCATACACTTCCTTTCAAATGGGGCATCATTATCTGGGTTAAAGATGAAATCGTTTGAGAAACGTTTTAGCATTTGTACCCCGCTTTGCATGTGAACTAACATGCAAAGTGGGGTACAATATAAAAACGTTTCCAAATGTTGTTGTTTTTTTAATTATCCTAAGAGCAGGTTTGGTTATCAAAATAAACATTTAGCAGACAAGTTATTTTTTTACTCTCATCATGTTTTCACATTAAAAAGAATCCATTTGTCAAGCATGAGGTTTTAGATAAATAACATCCATTTGTTTTCGAGTCATAAATCACCGGCTCCTTGGAAAGATGCTGTTATATTTAGAAAGGACATGTATAAAATATGTTAAAATATGTAAATTTATGTTACGTTACTACCGTAATTTGGACGTCCCAAACCCTTATCGTTTTCCTTTCAAGTCTGGGAATTTCACTTTTGTCCTAGAAAGCCCAAACAGCGTTCAGGATACAAAACGTTCACAATTCTTTAAGAATGAACCCGAGCTTTGAACGTTTGTGCACAAGTGAGTGACATTTTTCTTAAAAAAAAATCGCGGACGTGTGCATCTTAAACGCAGGGGTTTATATCTGTTCAATTATGCAGTTTGAGTACATAATATAACTCCAGGGACATAATTGGCAGCTATAGGTAAAGAACAGAAATACAAATCTTAAAGTAGCTTGTAGTTCGTATCCTCCCCTGTGTTAGGATGACAAAACGGTGAAAAATGTATAACGGTAAATTTTTCAAACAGTTTTCACCGTTTTGTCATCCTTTAGCCATTCTGAACGCAGGGCTGGTGTCGTTCACCAAAGAAGTTTTTTTTCTGAAGACAGTCGTCGGTTTAGAATCTTGGCAAGATGCCTCTAAGGTAGTGTACCCGTAATACAACATTTCGGAAATCATGATCTTTCACAATGTTGACCGAGGTTTCCTAATGAAAACCATTAGGAAACCTCGGTTAACACTGTTGAAGTTCATTACTCTCAAAACGTTGCAGAACTATTATGGGTCCACTACCTTAAGAACCTGAGATTCGAACTACTTACCCAGCAACACTGCAATACAGTTTTTGGTGATTGCAATGCCCCTGGTAAGATTTATTTTAGTACCTTTTCTTTTCGTTACCAAAACATTCTACGTCTTACAAGCTGTAGTTTCGGTGTTTTATCCCCCGGTCATCATTAGATGCTTGTTGCTTTATCATTTCTTGCCAAGTTTTCTCTCGATGTTCTTACAGTTAACAACATCGTGAAATTGATATTCATTTCGATTAAACAATTCCAAATCACTCACCCAGCGCTCCATTCATTCATTCCAAAAACTCGCTCAGAGCATTCAAAAACGCTCCAAACTCATTGAAAAAGATAGAATCAACGACGTCTATTCAAAAGAATTAAGGCTAGAATAAAATCGCTATTTCACTGACATAGTTCAAATTGTACGCGTCTGATAGGTTCCTGAAGAAATGGGAAGCTATTTATAGAATGTGTATGAATAATTTTCCATATGGGGTTGGGTAAATGAATCCTGAACAAAATTCGCGATATTCGATTACCTCCCATTAGATTCACTCGAACTCGCTTCACACACTCATTCAATTTCTTTTGAAACTCATTCATCTTGTCAGTTTCACGATCATTGTTAACTGTATTTTGTTTCTCTTGTTTTTCATGATGCGAAAGATAAAGTCACCATTTCTATCTTAGAATTACGAAAGTCGTTGTCAAAGGACGTCAGTGCTATGACATATTTCAATACTGACATATAAACTTACTAATCCATGTTAATTAGACCGTCCAAATCATTGTTTTCGATCGATTTATCTTGAAAGGTCACAAAGTTTGATAGCTTTCATTCATTTGATTGAATAGTGGGTGAGTGTTTTGTAGCGTAACTGACTGGTATATATGGGAGTTCCCTAATACCTGTTTTAATTATTATTTTATGCTTAAGAAATTAGATTTTTCATTTTCTTCTGAGGCATAATTTAATCTTAAAACTGAATATTCCAAAAACGCCAATTTCATTCTAGGTCTCGATGCCTTAAAATAGAAAGGCTGCGCTTATGTCTAGGTCAAAACATTCTCTCAATGTTTCTACTACGAACACCGTACCGCGCCTGTAAATTTGCCGTAAATAACTAATGTTGTCTGTGCCGTTATCGGGAATTATACGAAATAGAAGCGCGTCGTTTCTCACGCGGGTTTTTTGATTTCAAAAACGTCAAAGATCCTGCTAAAGATTAAGTTGTGTTGAACAAAGTCACAGAAAACGAAATTAAAATTGTTTATATCATAATTTGATAATAAATCGCGTATCAAATTACAATATGTGTATGAGATCTCCATAGACAATGTGAAAAACATTGAAGGCATCTGATGCGACCGCCTTACGATCTATACAATATCTAAATGATACGTCCAAATGATACACTGACTATGTCCTGCAAGCTCAAGCGGTAACGCGTTGGGCTATTCTGAATTCAAAGCTACTGGCAATGAAGTGTTTCAGAAAAATAAGTAAATCTTTTTTTTAATATGGATATCTAAAAGGCATTGCGAAACCCAGATGAGTTTACACAGTGATTAAATTATTCTCATTATTAACAAATTAGATGCTTAATTTGCTATTTGATTTACTACGGTAATCAAATATTCGAGTGTCAAATATTGACAGGCCCTTTTAAATAGGCCGTGTTATTCAATAGAATGTATTTGAATTAAACATCGATTCAAATACTTCCTACAAAGCTTGCTACCATAAATAAAATGTGTCCTTGGACAACAAAATCATCTTATTCAAGCTGGATTCACGATGTTTGGTACCCAAACAAAGAAACAATTAGTAACATCCTGAAATTTCCCTAGTCTTACACAATTATAACCTGCTGAATTTGAACATTTCTTTTTAAAAAATCGGGGGGGGGGGGGGGGCGGTTAATTTCAACGAGACTGGTCCACAAAAACCAAGTAGAAGGCAGGCAAGGAAGTATATGCTAAGATCAGACTGCACAGCTGTGCAGACTGATCTTAGTCAACACTGTCTGCCAAAACTTTATTTACAACAGGAAGTTGTTGTGAACATCAGGAGAGGGGTTAATTTAGATTAAAAATTTAAATAAAATGACTGGGCTTTTGAGGCCCCCTCTGGATCCGCTACTGATTGCATACACTTACAAAACAGGGTGCCAATTTCAAAAGATTACATTGTTTTCGTCTCCTACAAACGGATGATTTAGATTCGAGAATATATTCAGTAAATATTGTTATTATTATTTGAGCCTGTGCGTGACATATCTAACAATTTGAAAATTTTGTGAGGTACAACATTGAGTAGCGTAGAAAGCCACATACTGTCAATTTAAAGTTACCTGATGGTCTACATAGACTTTGAGACCTTATCTATCAACTAATGCAAGGTAAAAACTCTGGCCAGACTGTGCCGATACATAGGCTGGTCAGAAGCTTTGCTTTGTGCACATGTGAAATTGTGGGAAATGTCACGCACAGGCTCATTTTTTTTTTTTTTTCATTCTCTGACATTTTCTGACATATAGTCTAATAAAATTAAGCGTTTATTGACATGTAAAAGGTTAAATATAAACATCAAGGTGATTGGGTCAAATCACATACATTTATTAAATTGGGCTATCAGGATTTGACATTTATATTACACGATTACATGTTTCTAACATAATTAATATGCAGAGATGATAAGGAAAATTATCGATTATGTTCCATCACGTGACTGGAAATGGCAATAAATACCAGCACTAAATCACTTTTCTTTATATTTCATTACTTCAAAGACAAATACCTACAAATGAAGGTTAACTCTTTCCATTATATCGGAAGTTCTTCGCGTTCGAGGGGTAGCAAACTTTATTCGTCATGAAAAAAAGGAAGAAAAAAATAAGTCTTTTAGTTTTTTTTTGTTGTTGTTGTTGTTGTTTTTATTCATTTCACGGTATATAAAAACTATATAAAAAAGTAACGGCAAACACATATCTAGTGAAATAACTTTTGTTGTGAGAATTTCAAAAGCGGCGAATAGGGACCAGTTTCACCAAAACTTTTGAGATACATTGTTGTCTTCCCGAAAACGTACCACATATTTTTGACAAAAGCGATGTATCACTAATCTATCAATACCTATGTAATGTGATTGCTGTTGTTACTGGTTCGAAAGTCACCAGTAAAACAAAAACATGCCTTAAATGTTTAAATGAACTGTCCTAAGAGTTCTCCACAGAAATATTTGTAGCAATAGTGGCCAAGTACCACGAATAAAGCTCAAACGACTAGTAATTGTATAAAAATAACTCATTTTAAGCAAGTTTAGATACAGGTTTATAATTATTATACAAAATGCTTTTTTCAATAAGTTTTTGGCATGAAACACCCAAAATCACAATGTTCGGTGAACATTTTGAAGAAACTAAGCTGCTGGGCACGTTTAAAGTTGTATTGGCATTTTGCTGATTTATTTGAAAGGGTGAGTCCTTGTGTAGAGGTAGAGCCTTGGCCTCTTGACCAAAAGGTTCAAGTTCGATTCCCTGGAGCCGCTATCTATCTTGAGGCTTCTTTTCGACCCAAACATTTGGTCCGAGTTCTGGTGAATTCTCCAGGTAGCAGAATCGAGATAGGAATAATTAAAGTTGAAATTACTTATTTCCAATAACTTATTTCCCAACCTTTATTAAACAAAACAATACGTTTAATCCATTTGAAAGAGTTTTGTCCGGCCCAACAGCTTGTATGTGTGGTCAGAATAATGAAATATGACCATCATTTTAGTATACGTTTGCAGTCAAGGTATTTGTTCTAAAGAAAGTTTTATACGGCGTCGATTTATGGTTAAAAAAGATATCTACCTTGTAGATCCAAATCAGCTTTGCGGTCAGGATATCAAAAACTTGGGCACATTGGTACAAAACGGAGTATCATTTGAAAACAGTTTACCCTCCCTTCGTCAGGATCGCAAAACGGTGTAATCAGTTTGCCAATTTTACCCCGCTTTGCGTGCAAAGCGGGGAATAATTAGCCAACTGCTCGCACCGTTTTGTCATCCTTAACGCAGGGCAGTTTTTTTTTTCATCCTGAACGCAGGGCTGGTAACTTTGCTGTATCTATAATGTTTGGGAATTTAATCGATACCAAGAAATTTGGTATAAGTCTTCTTTTGGTTTCAATGCAGACAATTCGATTATATTCCTTTCTGTTTATTGACAGACGAATCAATTGAGCGAAAAAATATGAATTCCTGTAAATGGAATTATTGACACTTTCGGGTTAATTTGTGTGTCAATTTCACCTGTCAAATCACCGCGAAAAAATAGGTCCTATTATAAATCTGACAGTATGACCCTTTGTCCTTTTCTTAATTAATAAAAAAAAAGCCATTCTTAAGGCGTTGAAAAAAAACATTCCTTTTTTATCTTTTGAAGTAAAAATAAAAATGAGGAAAGTGTTTTCCTTGTCATCTATACAGAAATAATTTCTGAACATTAGTTATCTAGATTCATTCAATATAACTAATCTAAAGTAATTCAAAAAACGAGACGTTTCCTTTTCTTTTTAGGCTTTTTTGTGATATGGAGATTAAAACTTAGACCCTTTTCACTCTGAAGAGGGGGTGGAGGGCTGGAGGGGGGGGGGGGGGGGAGAGAGAAAATATCCTTTGTTTAATTCGTTGAGTTTTGAATCTTGAAACCATATCACACGTACAATTATACTTCCATGAAATCACGAGTGAGCGAGTGATTTGGAATGGTTTTCACGATGTTGTTAGCTGTAAATCTGTATTTATTTGTAGGAAAATATAAAATGAGCAATACATTTGATCCGTGTTTTTCTTTTTCTTTTTTTTTTTGTAAACCTACATAAATGACGTCATTTCTTTTTTCAAGTATTTTACCCAGATTATACAAAACGAACAATTTTTGCCTTATCCAAATTCAAAGAATTTTAACCGTAAATTAAACGTTGGTAGAAACTAAAATGAGACTGCAAAATATAGAATACAATATTTGGGAAAAGAGAGAAATTGCTGCTCAAAGAAATTGGTCATCTAAGATTTGAAGTTAACGCTATCAGACATGATTTTCTGGATACGGGTCATTTGAGAAAATCTTCAGTGTATTTCTCATTACTCAAACAAGTGGTGGAAAAGAACAAAAATTAAAAGCAAAAGCAAGCTGCGATTTTGTAGAAATGAGTAATAAAAATACTACCATATCTTGTTCAGTCATCGCCTTCAATAATATGTGATAAAATATTATTATAATTTCATTTTATCGCCTTTTATTATATTTGACATTTCTACGAGCTAGAAATCGTAAAGCTATCCAATAAAAGGTCAGGGGTCGATCGACGGGAGAGCTAGGCGGTTTGACACCCCTTCTGCATTGTTCGTTTGTCCCTAATGGGTCAACAAATTATGTGTGTATGATAATTGATTACGTGAACAATAAAGTTATGAAAAGGTACAATTATCCCGTCTCCCGCGTCAATCCAAAATTTATGTCAGAGTCTTGGGATCCCTCTGAGAATTCTCCTTGGGTGTTTTGGCATTGATGACGTTCTTTTTAGTTTTATCATCCAGTTTTTGTTTTCTTTTTTTAATTGCCTATATGGAAACTAAGAGTACACACAAAGGCACATGAAATTATAAAATTCAGCGATAAAAAGTTCAAAACCGGTTAAAGAAAGACCAAAATTACTACATTTAATTTCAATGTGTATTTCGATAATCGTTTAACACATTTTTTGTAGTTGTTTTTTAATTTCCTTATCTTCATTTTAAAAAGTCGTAACTTTATAATACCCATACCACAAATAAAAGAAATCTTTAAAGCACAAGTGGTACCGATCCTAGTCAGACTGCGTTCGATATCCTTAATTGGTTTTTACGGAATGATCATAAACTTGGTGTAAAACATTTAATAAAATCTGCCGGTCTAAATTTTTGATCGATAGATTCTGTGAAAATTTGCAAAACGTTCGCTCTGGATGACTTCTACTGAATTCAATATTTAGATTTTCAGATATTAATTTTGCCGGATTACCATATGATTTTTTGTTTGTTTTTCGTGACAGGTCACATATAAAAGACACACGTTTTGTTGTTGTTATTTTTTCCTCGAACTGCTATGTTCTTCACCGACATTGATGTAGTTATTTCGAATATTGGGGCCAAAGCATTTAAACGCAGCTTAGTCAAGAAATGACTTCAGGGCCCGAGCTGATACAACTTTTTTTGTTTTTAACTGTTGATTTTCTCAGAAAAGGGTATGAACATAAAAATTATTCTACAAGAGTTATTCATACACCTAATCAGTAACGTAAAATAGGGACCACCAATGGGACGACGCCGACGATTTTAACTTTAACTTTTTTACATTTACTTGGTTGACTTGACGAAACCTTTTATTGGTGTAACTATTCTAGAAAGATCTACGATATTTTGTACCTGTATGTTATACTCTTTTGGTACAACATGGACCAGGGGCCCGTTTTTCTAAACTTCTTAAAAAAAATTATCGTAAGTCAGATCCAAAAGTCGTGTATCCAAAAGCATATTTCATCCATTTGTATGCACCAAATTTCATTTGTGAAAGAATGGATTAATTAGTTCAAATTAGTAATTGAATGAATAAAATTAATAAATGATTACTTAAACACAATTTTTTGTAATCTTAAGGAATAAATATACCTTTTTATTAAATTGAAGTGGCAATGATGCAAATGATTACTTTCCTGAATTTAAGCAATCAAATTTTGAAAAATGCGCGGCTTAAATTTCTATCATTAGTTACGATTTTATATAAAAGCTGATCCCCAGGGGAGGGGATTAGAGCCCTGGGTGCCATACCGACTATTGTATAATATTGTTTATCAAATATAGATTTTGTCACCATGGTGCTGTGATTTGCAACTTTATGAAACTAACCCTTTCCAAATCCATTAACAAGAATGCACCTTTTTATTTATGGATTTATAAAATATTCACAATTAATGGAGGGCGTGTTATTTTTATTTACAGACTCATTTATTCATCGATTCGTATAGATTAATTTTAACAGATCATAATAAGGCTCTAGGCAAACGAAGGAATATGGTGTGGTGTGGAATATACGTGTGTTCACCATAGTGTATTATTTTGAGGACAAGTCGTTTCCTTTCACAACCGCACTCTTTCCTGTACTGATAGGTTCAAGTCATTACTTTCTTCTTTGCTGTTCGTCACTAGTTGCTATACATTGTATAGCTCTGTATTATAGATACGAGATCGACCGCCTTTCAAAAAAAGGTAAAGGAAAATTTTCCAGACTGGGAATCGTTTGCTTAGTTATGAAATGGTGTCAAAAAATTCGATGATTTCGTAATTCACGATATATTTCGGTATAATTAGCATTTAAGTCAGCATCAAAATCATCACCAACCTTTAACACCATTCTCTGATCCGTTACTGTTGCTTAAATATAATAGTGTAATAAGTACTTTCACACGTTAAATCTGTCGATTACCGCAATTTCAAAGCGCCCTATAACGTTTTAACAATTAAAGAACGTCATTTGACTCATTCCTGATTTTCAAAAATAATATTCCTGGTCCTATGATTGGAAGGGGTTACATATGTCAATAAAAAGTTTTAAAAAATTAAAAGCAGTCATCGAATGTGATAGAAAATATTGTCGGTTAAATAAGAAATTGCTTCTTACAAGCAGCTTAACTATTATTTTACAATATTTTCTCATACATAATATACTCACTGGAACGTATTTTATCTTATATCTATACAACTATCCGTGTGATAACATCCCATGTGATATTTTTTATGATATAACATAGTTATTTTTAGAACAATGACATAATGCGATTATTTTTAGAAACTTGCATTCCAGTTAGAAACATCGACGAAAGCAAGACAAATAGAGGTTATAAGATATCAAATATAATACGTACTTAGTGTATTGTATGAAAAAAATATCTAACTCGGTTGTGAGAATTAATATCTGTCTCGGCAGAGCCTCGACAATGATCTTTTCTCCCAACCTCGTTAGATATTTTTTCTCATACAAAACACTAAGTACGTATTATATATTCATCTTACAACTTTAGAAATTTCCGTGTGATAATATCCCATATGATAATTTTTTATGACAGCACATGGATTTTTTTTTTAAATGACACAATGGGATTATTTTTAGAAACTTTCATTTCTGTTAGAAACATTGAAGAAAACCAGACAAATAGAGGTTATTAGATAAATATAATATATAATTGGTCTATTGTATGAAAAATATCTAACTCGGCAGAGCCTCGACAATTATCAATTCCCCCAACCTCGTTAGATTTTTTTTTCTCTACAAAACACATAGTACTTATCTTCTAAGTATTGTTCCCTGACATTTGAAAAAGCTTCTGCTTAGGTTTAAAATATATCGATAGTTAACTTTATTGCAAGATACTTTACCACAAAGTGGCACAGGAGCAATTTTCTAGCTTGGATCCCCAAGTGGGAATTTGTTTGCTGGATTATATCAGGGTGACAAAAATTTGAAAAATTTCGTAATGCACGAAATATTTCGGTATGATTAACATTTAAGTAACCATCAAAATCATCACCAACCTTTATCACCTTTTCGTAAATCGTTACTGCTGCATTTACAATAGTGTTATAAGTACCTCATAGTTCACGAGTTAAATCTGTGAAGAACAACATTTTCAAAGCTTTCTGCGTCGTCAGCATACAAAGGGCAGTATACATATGAAAGAAAGACCTGGGATTGAATCTTTACCCATTACCAGATGACACAATTCTATGATGGTTAAATTTAAAAGATTATACAGATTTGATGCATTGTTGTATTTAAAAAGCGATGTCCTCATACAATGCTTGTCTTATCGCCTTTTCGAAAGGAGTTAAAAAAAGGAATTGTGTAAAAACGATACAAACGAATCAACATTCATACAAAAAGTCAGATAAAGGCGAAAAAGAATAGAAGAGAACAAAACAGCTGAAGCATTTCTACTGTTTGTTCGTTGGCCTATTACCAGAAAGATGTGTTTTGTGGGATGCAAAAAGTATTTGTTTTTGATAGACTGCGCATTGTAATCAGACTCAAAACTTAACAAAAAACATGTAATTTTATTGAAAGATTGTAGCGAACTATTTATTTATTTATCACGTTTCTTATGATGATTTCCTATATTGACCTGTTATTTGAAAGAAATTAAATTTCCTATTGAATGTTTATCTAGAACTACCCTTTTTGTCTTTATTAACTTCAGACTCGTAAACAGCCAGGCTATTCTTTTAGTTCCTTAGCATTTCTGTACCAGTTATTCAGATTGGTCCGTTCTCCAGGAAAACCTGCCTAAAATACAATTACATTAAATTGACAATAGACATAAGATAAATTCTTGAAATAATTGAGTCTTTGTTTTTTGTTAAACATGTTCATTGATTGAATTGAGTTAAAACGCCGCTTTCAACACTTTTTCAGTTATATCGCGGCGGCTGGAGCACCTAACAATGGATTCTTGGAATTTCTCTCGTCAGTACAACAATCACATCATTTCCTAGCCTCCAGACACTATCTTACATTGTCTACGATTATCAACCCATTGGTGAGAGACAAATAGTAAGAAAGAATGAGTGCCGCCGTCGGGGATCGAACCCGGGATCTCTAGATTGACAGTCCGACGCGCTACCAATTTCGTAAAACAAAAAATTATATGTTATTTTTCAAAAAGAAAAAAAATCAAACTTGTACCTTTTTGTGAAACCAATTTCACACAAACCAAAATTCTATGTACTAAAAGCAATTAAGAGTGAAACAATGAGAAAAGGGAGAAAATTGCTTGTTTCAAGCAATTTTCCTTTTTTGCATTGTTTTTGTTTTAATATTTTGAAGTCTTTTTTTCAATTTAACCCACATAGATTTAACGTCTATAATCTTTTTATTCCCCCCCCCCACCCCCGTTTCGGCGAAGGGGATAAAAAAAGTGGTCCCCGTCCGTCATTCCGCAATTCCGTCACCAGACTTGTTGAAATTGGATTAGTCTAAAATTGTTTGTTTTGTACTATCTAGGTTAGACAACTGAAATTAAAAAGTTACCTCATGTAGGCTAGTTTCCTGGAGAACGGATCAATTCTACTTTCGTTATAATCTAAGTATTAAATAAAACTGACTAAAAAAATTAGAAAAATATCAAACGCAAAAGACCATTATTGTAAAATGACACGAAGAATTTCCGGCGTATGTGAAATATGGTACCTTACATTGAACTGTTTCATTTAGGATATCTCTCTAATCTTAGAAAATCTACACTTTTGAATTGTATTTCGTACATTGTGTAACCATTTTATCTGTTTTGAGATTATTATCTTAATTCATTTAGATTTTGGAATCCCATTCACTTGGAATTCTTGCGGTAAAAATCATTTACAATACGTTGGATACAAAATAACAGCGCGTTTCTCTTTCACAATATGGTATCCATTTTTAAAGTCGTTAAAATTACATATAATCTCTTTCGTCATTTTGTTCCAGGAAAGGAAATGGATAATTTTAGAAATAAGATTAATTATATATGAAAATTTTCTTTACCCATTTCCAAACGGTCCTCCAAAATACTACATTAAAAAATGTTAAGGAAATTAAAACATGCAGTCTGTGTATGCGTGCAAAACAATTAAAATCAAGTTGCGCCATTTAACTTTTAAAAAGGGGTCTATCAAATCCTTCGTTAAGTAAAAATAGGACTTTTTTCTTTAACGGGATGTGACGTTATGTTTAAATCCTATATATATATATGAATACAATCACAATGATGATGCCTACAATAATAATCATAATAATTATGATAATTTTGATAAAAGACGACAAAAGGATGGAGAGAAATCACAAATAGTTGCTGTTTAAAATGATTAAAGCTGTCGCTTACCTAACAGCACTGATAAAACATCTTACTTGAGCATTGAATCTTGAAATTTTTAGTGGGGTTTTGTATAAAAGACAGACCGACCGACAGGCAGCGGTAAAGCTATGTGCCCCTGATGCAATTCGGGTACATAATTACCTATTTTAAACAAAATCACTCTAAACATTTACAAATGTTTACGAAAACCATGTTTTCATTTTCAAATGCAATATGACGTAGGTCTATTGGCCACGAATGAAAAAAGATTTCGTCTTTTGGTATTTCTGTTATTTAATACCCGTAATCGAGTGTCACTTGGTTTATTTTTCAAAACCCTATCGTTTCGAAAATACGTATCAGATTTCAGACCTTTCAAAAGTATCATTTTTGTTTCTTTTCATTGACGTCACGTCGTTTAGTGTTTACGTTGTGTTTTTCATTAGCTCTCGGTGTGGTATGTATCACGAATGGAATTCAGACAAGTGTAGTTTATGGCCATAACACACAACCTTATGACTCGAGTTAAAATCAAGAGGTATATTTGGATGATAGTCTGTTTCCATGCTAGACATTTTCAACCGACTTTACACTTTAACCCCCAAAAATCAAATAGTAAGTTGTTTACATAAGGCGCCTTTGGCTGCAACAGCTCTTATACCTACATCCTAAAAGGTACCCATTTATGCACATAGGTGGAGAGGAGCAACATAGAGTTAATCCTTTGCCCGGAAACATTTCCACGGACCGCTCAGGATTTGATTCCGAGACACTTCGATTAATCAAAGCCGCAGGTCTAACTACCATTCGGAACATCCCTCGGACTTTTCCGTAAACTTGAAAGTACCTCGGACGTAAGTGTAGTAATTTTTGGTCATTTTTTCGGTAATTCGGCTCCTGGTGGTACTTTGGTTAATACGCTTGAAGAATAGTATATTCCTTTAATGTTTTCCGATCGTCTGTGGAGATCATTTTTGCATGTTATAATTTGAAAGCAAAACGCAGTAAAACACTGCGTTTTGTTTTCGAATTATAATATGCCCAATTCTAACCTTACGTTGATTTTATTTTCGCAACGTCATCCTTAGTTTGTTTGTGACGTCATATAAACCCACGTGCGATATGACGCGCTTTCATGGCGGCGCCCTTATTGTTCCCGAGGTCTATTCCGTAGAATCGCCGAGGGTTCCCGATTGGTCTAACTACTAGACCACGGACTCCGAGGACTTCAAAGCTAGATTTTGATTCAAAAGGAAGACCGAGCATCGGCTTAGCGACATATATCCCGCATTTAGGATGAAAACATTCGCGAATCGTTTTTCAAATGATACCCCGCTTTGTTCGTGCACTCACGATCAAAGCTTGGTACCATTTGAAAATATTTGCAAGCGGTTTCCCATTCTTGAGTGAGGGCTGTTGGGCACATATCGTGATGTCAAAACAAGGGGAAGGGGAGTAATGGAAAAGTTTATTAGAAAAGGGAAAAGGACTTTCCTGAAGGAGAATTCAAGACCACACATCCAGGAGGGGTACAGTTAACAACATTGTGAATTTGACATTCATCTCGATCAAAAGAATTACAAATCATTCGCTCAAAGTTACATTCAGTCATTCCAAACACTAACTCAAACCATTAAAAAACGCCCCAATTCACTGGAAAGACGGAATTAATGTAACGTCATTCAAAATGACTAAAACTAGAAAAAAAATCGCGATTTCACGGACATAATTCCAATTTTATGATAAGTTCGTTATGAAATAGGAAGCTATTTATACCCATTGTATGAGTTTTTTATTAAAGGGAGGTAAAAGAATCGCTTATTTTGTTCATCATGAATAAAATTTGCGATATTGTATTACCTCTCATTAAATTTACTAAAAACTCGCTCTAAACACTTATTCAATTTAATTCCAAAATCATTCATCTGGTCAATTTCACGATGTTGTAACTGTAAATTTACCTGACCATCCTCAACAAACTTACAGACTATTAGCATTTAACCTAACAAAGTTGGAAAAGGTTCAATGACGGATACCTGCCAAACCCAAACACATATAGAAATAAGAGATCGAAGTCATGAGATTTCGATAATGATAATATAAACTGAACCCTTATTTTATTGTTCCAAAAGCGAAAGCAACTAACCATGGTCTCATAGTTTAAATGTATAGATGACTTTTTCTGACCTAAGATTAACCTTAAATATTTCAAAGAAAATAAGTCGCATTTAATATTTAATACAGATAGTAGTTTCTTTAATGCTTTTCGGTGGTTTATCGAGAAATAACGGTAGATTATCACTTGATAAACTCACCGCAAAAGCAGTGAGATTATCAAAAACTTATACCCTGCTTTTGAGCATTTCATCCTATCTGACGTCATCAATGCGGGGCGAAATAAGTGACGTCACAATGAAGGTTGCATAGCAATCACGCGCAAAATGACGCGCTTTACGAAAATGTCTCCTAGAAATGTCACATTTTGTCTCATTTTGCATTAAAGAAATAGAATAATCGTTTGTTTTTCGTGTAAGATCGATAAATATTTCATTTCGTGAACAACAAAAGCTATATTTTCACTCGTGGCTCCGCCACTCGTGAAAATATAGCTGTTGTTGTTCACTCAATGAAATATAAATCGATCTTACACTGAAACAAACGATTATCCTCTATATATTCCGGTGACCTGAAATTCTGTGAAGTAGTTATCAAATACTTATCTATCAAATCGACTATGTACAATTCAAGGCTAAGAAATCTGCCCTGCGTTCAGGATGACAAAAAGATGCAAACTATGAGAAAATTATTTCCCGCTTTACACGTGCTTTGCGTGCAGACCGGGGTATGATTTTCAAATAATAATCCCCGTTTTGTCATTCTGAATGCAGGGCTGATCTATAGTATTTTGAATCAATAGTTTAACCTCATACATTCTCCGTACCAATTTTTCACAATTTTTTTTAATTTGCGTATATAAAATTAGATATTCCATATTTGACGCGTTCAATTTTCTGTTATAATAACATGTACACGAATATCTGGATATCACTTTAAAAACGCATTTAACAAACTTCAAAAGCCATATTTAATGTAATTTTTGGCAAATGCAATTACATTTAGAAAGGAGCTCATCAACAGGTAAATATTGGTAAAGTCTAAAGATTTGAGAATCCAATTTAGAAATTCATTGCGAAACATGATCTGCATAATTACCATGAAAATAGAAAATGTACCGTTTCGTACCCGGCCAAGATAACTTTGGCGACCAATTGTGTTGAACCTATCGTATTACTTTTGAAATAGTCTCAATGAATGCAGTTTTTCCGATGCTCGGGAGATTCCATTGTCCGGTTGCTCATTCATTCTCCTTTCATGGGCTTCTCAAGTGTGTAAAATCGCATCTTCTTACCAATGAATGTCAATGAAATTAAATGCAAGCCCCCGGATGTTGAGATCAAAATACAAAGCGCCCATTGATGCTGTGGCATCTAGTTTAATGTTATGAATACGTAACTCGCGTGACAAAGGAGATAGGAGATACATGTATATCGTTGAGGATAAAAGATATTTTTTAAAAAGTATATACCGAAACCCGTATGAAATTCTTGCTTATTCCGATTCTTGTCATGCAGATTATTATGATAACCTTTATATCAGGAATCGGACTATGAAATAGCCGCTGGTGTCGAAACCTTATAAAATGGTAAAAAAAAATCCCAACACATGTTGATAGATTTCGACGATATTACGCCTCAAAAGATGCCCTCTAAATCTCAATTCAAATGTTTTAACTTCCCTGAGAGAGATTCAGTGCTTCATCATTCTTCAGCTGAGTGAAATGGGATTGGCTATTACGTGGCTTGGTCATAAACATGTCTCGGCGACCGTGGTACTCGTAGGGAAGACATCAAAGCCACGAGTCGAGCGCCATTACCACTAGGTCACCGAGATAGCGAAAAATGACAGTCGTGAACACGTCTTCCTAAATATATATGTTTCCTTTTGCTAGGGATTAAAGTTAAAGAAATTGCCCAAAGAAAAACAATGTTCATACAGAGACGGACTCGACCACAGAAATGCCTTAGTTTTTTTCTCCTAACACGACAAGAAATTAACACGTTAAAATACAACAAGATGTTGGTAAAGCAAACGGCTTTGAAAAAGTTATATAGTGATTATATCTTAAGGTAGACATATCTCTAGACCAAAGTTCTTCATAGAAACTGATATGCGACGTTGCTCTTTGAAAATCTGATGCGTGGTAGATGGTTATATTGCCAATTAACAAGGCTTGTCTCTTTCTCTTGACAGATGTAGCAAAGAAAGAAAGAAATCTGAATATTTTACACATCTAATTAGTAACAATGAACATAACATAGGACTTCTTATATGTCAAATAGGTAATTGGGAAAAAAATCCTTTTTATATTTTTTTACTAGTATTTCTCATAATTTTATTTTCATTCAAAATTCAAATTCTTTTATTTATCATTAAAAACTGTCTAATCGTTTAAACATGTTAAAAAAAAAAAACAAAAAAAAAAACAAAACCAGACACATCTAATAACTGACAAACCCCTATTGTTCACTGTATCAATTATTGTTTGTATAAAAAGTTGTATTTTTGTATATCATGTGTATATAAATACTGTGTCTATTGTAAATTAAGGATGAATTAAAACAAAAGAAAATAATTATGATAATGATAAATCTCTATTAAAATTCGTTGGTTAATATTAAAAAGGGACTTCTTATACGTTTGATATATCCTTCTGCGGGGTCCATTTACATGGCACAGACAGTTATAGCATTTGTTCAACAGATGATGTGTTATTAGGAAAAAATCAACTTTTTTGATAAAAGTATATAAGAAATAAGAAATCGAATTCCAATGCATGACTATTTAAGAGATAGTCTATCGAAATCATTATTTGAAGTCAGTTACAAAAGTGGCGCATCTCTAGAATCATCATGGCTCAATCAAGCATAAGAGTGTCCAGAGGGGTATTGTCAATTTAGAACATTTATTTTTTCATTGAAACCCTATGTTGTGTGTACTCATTGTAATCGTCTCATCAAGATGATTACAATGAATATCCACAATTTAGAATTTGTGTAATTAGTGATGAAATGGTTTAATTTGAAATTCAAAATACTCCTCGTATCCAAAGAAAACACTTGATATCTGTGTTAAATACAAAATTTGAGAAGATTGCTATCACAGAAAAAATAACAAAAAAATGAAAGTGCAAACATAAAATATAATTTTCTTTAATTACTTAAACCCTACTTTTGAGACATATATTGCATTACTTATTGGTCTCAGTCCAAAGCTGCACCTGTCTTGAACATATAGAGTTCAATAAATGTCGGCATTCGTCTTTGTTCTCAATAATCTTGTCTTTCATATTATGACTTTGCATATCTTTAATTGCTTATATGCTGATCTTTTTTTTTTCTCTCCTTTTTTATCATTATATTAAGAGTACACGGGGCTAGTTGATACACTTTGCGGGGCTAGTTGATACACTTGAATACAAAATTTTGTAAAACTGATAATCAAATCCAAATACAGGTAAAAAACATTTTGTCTTATGGATGTACATGTGACCCGTCATGCGAAAAGAGACAATCTGGGAACTTCGTAAAATGAATATTTGAAAAAGAGGTTGGTTCTAGAACAGGCCAACCAGAGGCCGCATTTCAAAAATTCTTTTACTGGAAGTTGAATTGATCATTCTAGATTCAGAAAATAAGCAAAGTGCGAAATGTCTTCGACCCTTGTCAGTCAACGCAAACCGCACCGTCCGACAAGGATCGACACTTAACGCACTACTCAGGTGGCCCCTTTTTGCGTGACGGATCACATATCAGCATAGTTTTTTTTTTTTTTATACATTAGTTAATTTCAGACTGGCATCGAATTAAAAGCCCAAGCAATCATTTCCCTTACAAATTAAGGTGGGTCAGTCACAAATTCTCAAACATTGCATTTAGGCCTTTAATGCACTGTTATACCGAGTGAGAGACGAATTCGAATGATATTGCAATTTCGATATGTTTATTTTTTTCACATTTTTTTTCTACCCGATTAAATCGACATTTCAATATGATTTCTAGTGTATTTGAATTATACTCTGTCGCAGCCATCGTAAATTATCGCTTAGAAATACCGAAAAAGTAAAATACAATTTAAATGTATTTAAAAACAAGATCAAGTTTGTCTGATAGATCATCTAATTGCTTATATGCCTTACATCGATGGATGACCAAAATCTTCTCATAACTACTTAAAACTATTCACAAAAACTTTATTTTTGCGGTTTTGGGTAACCAATGCATTAATCTATGAATGCAATATAGTTTATTTTAGCATACAATGTACTTTCGGTGAGACGATAAAGCAGGTTTTCCTGGAGATTGAATTAAATGATAGTTCTATATATGATAATCCATGAGCGTTACATATACTGTCTAGATTATGAGTTTGTTTTTTTTGTTGTTTTTTTAAATGCATTAGATAGATCTAAATGCACCGAAACAAACTTATCAGTGATTTTTAGGTTGATATGGATAAGATCTATATGATCTTGACCTTTCTTATTTCTGCCGTTGACCTCAAGTAATCATATCTCTTAGACGTACTTATTTGCCATATCTTGTGTGCACAGGGTATTTAAATGCCGTCGTATATCTTACCATAATCGATTATCAAGGATTAACCGTATTCACACCTTAACTTTTTTTTCTTCTCTAGTTTTCTTTGGTTGTTAGTAAGAGAAAAGTGAATACTGCAGAGTATGGTTCACTTGAGGTTGTAGATTAATCTTTAAAGTAATTAACGGGATCTCTTGCAACATCATTAATGCCTGTAAATCGAAATATAAGTGACAGGATACAAAGCCCCCCCCCCCCCTTCAGCAACGAAAAATATAAACATATAGATGTGGCTTTCACCAATTTAAAATTAAAGAAATGAGAATGACATGAAGCTTTTTTTAAAATACACTTATGACTTAAAGGTCGGCAAAAATAGGATCTCATTCCCCCATCACGTTAATTTTCTTGTCAAAGCCTGGCATTTAAACACGACTTTGGATAAATCAAGAGTGAAAATATCTAGCCAAACTCCTATATGTATCATGCATAACACATGCCTCAGGTAAATCAATGCAACTCCATTGAAAACGAATCGACAATTCCCGGTATTTTCAAATAGAAATTATACAGAAAAACATGTTTCATTTTTTCCCGACTATTTGTCTCTCAGTATTTGGTTATTAATCGTAGATCTATGTGAGATACTAGGTTGAGGCTTGGAAAGGGCGTAATGGCTGTACCGGCGAGAGAAATACCATTGTTTGTGGCTCCAGTCTAGATAATCAAACAAATAGTTCCTTCATACAACAGGACTCTGTCGATAGAAAGTAAATTGTACTTTGGTCGGGGCGTTGATGGCGGTCACATGACATCGTTTGAAGCACCTCAGTTTTAGCTATACAACGTTACTAAATTCAGCCGAATTTTCACTAGTGTAAATCACAACAGAAAGCAAGCCATGGTTACACACATATTTCTGCCGTTGAAAGAAAGGTAAAACTCTATGGAAACAAACAAATGGAAAATACGCCCTTCTATCGGCGTATACAACGTGCTGCATGAACACTTATATGCTATTAGCTACGGTAAATTGGTTGAATTTTTTAAATTACTTAAAAGCACTAAAAGACAAAAGGAATAATACAAATAAAAAAGAATAAACTAGACTCATACATGGAGATATAAAAAGACACAATTTCGTTTTGTGCACATGTATGCAATAAATGGGAGGTGGACCGTGGGAGGCGTTTATGACCATATATGAGAATAAACGTTTGATATACTGTTGACATTGTTAGAAGATATATTAACGTGATTGTTTTTGACCAAGACGGCTTGAGAGATCGTTTAACTGTATTTATTGTTTATTATATTAGGTCGCGTCGACTGAAAGTGGGTTGAAAGACAAACCTAGACACAACCTGGTGAATTTAACTCGGTGAGGACATATATTGAACAAACATATTTATCTTGTTGCTAGCTGAGATGCAAGCAAGGTTGTAGACAGCATTGGTGTATACAATGTCAAAACTTTAAGAGCAAAGAATCAAAGAAACGTGGTGTTGAGAAAAAGGACAGCTTGATATACGTGATGAGAATATCAGAGGCTAGTGAAACCTATTGCATAAAGATATAATTATATTTAATGAAAACAATCGATTTCAATATTTCGACAAAAAAGTATTTTCAAGAAAAGAATTAAGATTTGTTTCATTTATCTTGAAAACAGGCGATTTTTACAAAAAATATTGAAATCGAGTTTTAATAAATGTTTATTCTATTCCCTTCGGAATCATTTTGTGATATTGATATAATTATAATTTGCCACCAAAAGAAAAAAAAACTATAATGGAGCTTACTGTATGTTAAAGAGGAAATAAAGATCGTAACAAATTGCTTTGGCTAAACCCAGACAAGGCTGGAGTAAAATGTACTGCAAGCAGGCTATGCAAAACAAGTTTTCAAAGTATTTTCACAAATTAATTTTGTTCAAATATATATGCCTCAGTGTCGCCATTACACGCCCGTAAATCTGTCATCGTGTACACACAGCAAAAACATGAAAGTAAAGCTTAAGTCTCGCCTGTCCAGGTTTTATTGACCATATTAATGACTGCCCATAACTGCCAAATAAACAGTCCTCACTACGCCGAATTGGGGACCAGAACCACAAAAACAAGCGTGGTCATAAACGTGTTTGTTTCATGTGATGGACATTACGATCAGAAGGTAGAAGGTGTGGGTGAGGATTGTCTTGGTCCTCTTTGCCATCCTGCTCACGGATAGAACATGTTGTGGACATCACCCTGGCTAGCAAAGATGTATCTTAAGAGGTTTAAAAGATTTCTTTGATTCAGACCTGGTCATTGTCGATAGACAAGGGTAAATCCAACTTTGAGTTATTCAGTATCCCGCAATGACAAGAAAACGCCGAGCAATGGTGCAGTTATCAAAGCAATTCAGTATCCCACAGAAAACGTAGTGTACATCACTCATTTCCATAAGTGAAGTAATTTGGAAAGCCTTAAAGATTTCTTTGATTCTTTACATCAAACTATGAATTCTTATCGTACTTGCACTCTTTAAGGACCACGTATTTCCATATGGACAGCAATTAGGGGCAAAATAGGATCAAAGATCACCCGTTTTGTTACCATGGTCTGGGACAAAAAAAGTTTTAACTTTGTTTCGGGGAAAAAGAATAGAAAAAAAAAAAACACCTGGCGTTTACAGACTATATAGTTTGACATGTATGTATGTGCATTTTACTTTATTTACATAAAGGGATTGATTCGAAAGAATATAAGTTACCATAACTCTTGAAGATTTTTTAAGTAGTGTTTTTTTGTTTTGTTTTTTTTTTTTTTTTTTTCATTGAGATATCCTCATGTTCGAACTAGTATCGCCATATGAATGTTTGCTACCATCCCTTTTAGCCCGAAAAACATGGTTTCATTTCGTGTCGGCTGTTTACGTTTGGATCGATGTAGACCATTAGACAAACAATTAGCTAACATGAATCAATAAGATTTATAACATGCACATATTTTCATGATTTTGGTAGATCGTTTTCAAGAACGTCATCGCAATCACATCAGGCCTTGTTTACCTACATAACGGTTTGATAAAGTGTGTGTGGTTTTCTGTCCGTAATACGATCATTAGATTATTGTCTCGGGCTAATTATTCGAGCTGACGTTCAACGTTTCTGTTGTTGTTCACATCAAAATAAACGATTTTTGGTTTGAAAATAACTAAATATATTTTTTGTAGAATTGTATTTGAATTACATCCTTTGAATGTTTCATTACTGTATCATTAAGATTTCCTTTAAAAAGTAAAAAGTAGAAGATAAATATACCGTACAAAATAGATCTAACTTAACTTTGGAGCTTATTTTGTATAAAAAACAAAAAAAAAACCTAGTCAAAAAGATGTTAATTAAATCGCATGCCACAATAATTGAGCGTAATTCTTATACCGATAACTGATAATAGTAATCAAGAACAGGACAGATCCGATGTCAAACATTCCAGCATTCAACTGTCAGGTGACTGCCACTAAATTTTAAAACGTCTGAATTTCACCCCCGTCAGCAAAAACGTTTCAAGTGCCATGCGTATCTATGTGTTGACCATATGTACATAATCTATTGGCAGTTATCCATGTTAGGCCTGTCCATTCATCATTGTTGACAACTGGACACATGAAGGTTTATAGGTCATCATCTGACCACTCATCTACTGGACACGTCATAACAAAGTTGGCTGAAATCTTGAACGTTTTGTTTACATAAATGTATTGTAAATAACGATAAGTATTACGCATTTGGTTGTTTGAATATGGTTTTACGTCGCTTTTTACAATCTTTTAGTCACGCCACGACGGCAAGAGCACCCAACAACCCATTGAGACTGTTCATGACATTTTCAACAAGCTTGAATGTTCGAAAAGCAAAGACTCTGGTCAGACTATGCATTCCAATGCGCTTTGTAGATAGAAAAAGTCTCAAATATCTTAAGACATTCAAGCTTATTACTGTTATATATGACTGACTAGGCTTCTCAATGTACATGTCAAATTGATAAATATGTGCACTATTTGAGCATGTGCGGGACATTTTCAACAATTTCACACGTTCGCGAAGTACAAACTTTGAGAAGTGTAGCGAACGACACAATGCAGTGAGAGTATAATTATGCTGAATGCCTAAGGAGCGATTAAGACCTTACCTATCAATATAGTGCACAGTGAAGGCTCTGGTCAGACTGTGTGGCTGCACAGGCTGGCAAGAGGCTTTGCTATGCGCACATGTGAAATTGATGGAAATGTCACGCACAGGCTAATATGAATTGTTTACGTAACAATTATCATAATACTTAATGCTTGGGAATATAACATGACTACAAAACTAGTATTGGGACATTTTGACGTGACGCATCGCTTTCTGTGTAACTTGACATGTAGCTAGATAGATGCATGTTACGCTATCGCGGGCCATATTATTATGGAGACGTTAACTTTTGAATGTATATTTCACAAACTTGTAAGAATTACGCGATGCATCACGCCACGTGACGTAATCACGTCATATTTAACGGGACTGATAGATTTTTTAAGGGACGAGTGATAATTGCTGTCATTTTTTCAACGTGACATACAAATAAAATTGTTTCTTATCCAACACATGTCAATCTATCATCGAAATATAGGTATTAAAATATGATTTCATGTTTCAATTTGTACATTTTATAGAATGTAAAATGCCACTGGCTAAAAGAGAAACCCTTTGGTTTTTATTGATATAAATATTTGTTCAACATGATGTGATTTTTTTTTCATTGGTTTAATTGAAATATAGGACGCGTCAGACGAAAAAGGACTCTGAGAACTTAGCTCTGTGTTCTTATTGACAAAACGGTGCAAACTGTTTGCAATTTATACCCTGCTATGCACGTGCACTAGCTTGCATAGCGGGGTATAACTTGCAAACAGTTTGTACCGTTTCGCAATTCTGAACGGAGAGCAGGATCCAGTAGAAGAGGTCATCCAGAGGTCGCATTTGAAAAAATCTCTTACAGGAAGGTAGAATGATAATTTTACATTCAGAAAATCAGCCAAGTACAAACAATTTTCGCTCTAAGTCATGCTGTGAAGTCCGTGTAATGTGACTAGGGTCGACACTCCGCGCACTTCCCAGTCTTCATTTTTGCGCCTTATGGGTCACATTTTTTATCACAGAAAAATGGGCTAAACGAGCACTTATTAAAATATCTTTTTAAACGTATAAGAATCACGACAAATTATGAAATTCTGCCTAGCAATTAAATAGTATTCTTGTATATTTCAGCTATTTTATACAATGATATTACTAGTAATTCCTATTAAGATACGCAAGGTCCTAGTATCGAACGATCTGTAGATTTATTTGTGCATCTTTTTGTTTTGAAAGATGTTATTTTCAGCGATTGTTGTTGTTGGTTTTATATTTATGTCTCTTTCTATGTCTATGGAAAAAAACTTTATTCGCTTGTTTGTAAAGGCTAAGATTCACATTTCATATTTTTTTTATTTCTTACGGTAGCCCATTCTCTCTGAATGAAGGTTAATATCAAATATCAAGGTCAACCCATAACAATATAGCCACAGTTATTTATTAATCAATTTATCTTTTTTTTTCATTTTACGGTGTTACCAGATGTACCGTTTCCATGTGATGGGACACATATATGAGCTTACCTAATAAGGAAAACACATGTGTCAAGTATTTTGCATCACGTGAGATTTGTTTCCATACTCTTTCAAAGAGTTTTCTTGCGGAAATAAGTCAAGAGCGCCATTAATCTATCCTACACCGGGTCAAGTTCTAACTCAGACCTTTGATCCTGGAATATTTGTAAACACTTTCACAAAACGCGTTGTAGAATCGACCGGTAAATAACATATACTTTCTCAATTTGGATTTCTTCTTCTTCTTCTTCTTCTTCTTCTTCTTCTTCTTCTTCTTCTTCTTCTTCTTCTTCTTCTTCTTCTTCTTCTTCTTCTTCTTCTTCTTCTTCTTCTTCTTTATTTGGTTATAAATGTATTTTTACCAGCATTTATACATATGTGACCCGTCAAGCGAAAAGGGACCATCTGGGTAGTGCGTAAAGTGTCGACCCTAATCAGACTGCCCGGATTGCGCAGACTGACAAGGGTCGAAACTTTTCAGACTTTGGTTGGGTTTTTTTTCTGAATCTAGAATGAATTATCTACCTTCCAGTGAAAGAATTATTGAAATGCGACTTTTGGTTGATCTATGCTGGACCCAATCTCTTTTTCAAATATTTATTTTACAGACTTCCCAGATCGCCCCTTTTCGCGTGACGGATCACATGTACGTGTGTTTTGGTTTCTTTGAGTAGTGTTTAGGCCAATTTCAAGGATATATCCTCCATATCTCAGTGGCTGGAACACCTAATTTGAATCTCCGGTCTTACTCGGTTATAACCACTACATCTTTTCAAAGCATCATTCCACAGAGATTGACTATTTTATGCCTTATACGACCTAAAACGTGCATTTGGAATGTAGGCCAAAAGCGAAATAAATAAGACTATATATCAGAACCGCTGATCTTTGAAACTTGCAGGCTTTGCCTTGATTAATCAACCGGAATAAACATATTAATACAGTTATTTGAATAAAGACATTTATCCCATTTATTTTGATTCATTTATTGTATATCTACTATTACTATTATTATAATCATGATAATTCTTTTTATTTTAAGTCCCCCCCCCCCAAAAAAAAAAAAAAAAAAAAAAAAAAAAAAACGCATGTGAAGCTCTAGCAAGAACTATGCAAAAAAATAATTGTCGACTTATTAGTGGCTTCAACGTGAAATAAAACGTATTTGGCTGTCATATTTTAGTCGAGTGGTTTTAATGTTTGTTATTGTATGTTTTGAGATGTAAATTTTTTGTGGGATGTCGAAACAAGAATAAGTGTCCACTTAAGTTGATACTTGTGTATCATAAATGAAACACTATGTCTCTAAAAACAATACACAATGCGGTGCTTAGCAAATGTGACCCGTCGAACAAAAAAGGGCAATCTGGGAACCACGTTAATTATTTTTAAGTCCGCGCATCGAAAAGATTGTGGACATATTGTTTTACCGTTGCCCGTCTGTATATCCATATGTATATCTGTCCGTTTGCAAAAACTTATACAAAAGAGTTATCATAATCCATCACTTAAAGCTTATTCAAGGTGAAATGTTCATATTTAGCAGGATTGTAGATCTCAATCCTCCAATCATCTGCTGGTACCAAGGTCAAGGTCATGTGACAAGGTCAAGATCATCTGTTCAGGTCAAACTTATGAAAAATGCTGTTTAGGGGCATTTGTGTTTCACAAACATAATCTTGTATATTATTAGTATCATTATGATTATTATTATTTCAGAGTTAAAGTTGTTGTTATTGTAATTGTTGTTGTTGTAACAATTATTTCTATAATTATCATTAGTTACTATTTTTACCATCATTATTATTTTCATATATGTATCATTATTGCAACATATTTTTTTAAACGAGATTTGATCAAGCAATGGTCGCCAGGAGTACATTCTTTAAATATAGGTTGACAATATGGTAGAATGATCATTTTTGTTTAAAAAAATCTTGTGTTTTTCGAAAATCGACAACCCCCTTTGTCAGTCTGCGTGGTCGGCTCTTATCGCAGTTACCTGATGGTCTTTTTTGAGTGACGGGTCACGCATATCGGACCTGTGTTTGGCCCTGATTTGGAGGCAAACAGTATTTAATTAAAGTCTCATTGTATACTAGTTACTTATACGGTAGCACAAACTACTTGTAACCACTTTACTTTGGAATTTTCTCGCCTAGTGACCAAATTATAATGAGCCCATTCACTGGATCAGAAAAAAAGGTTTTCGCACACTAAATGAGTAATGATTAGAAATGAATACAAAATGCAAATATCTGAAAAAGCGAAAACTAATTCCCTTGTCTTTCTAGACTACGCTTGAAGTAATCCTGGCTACATGTACTCATATCGTTAGAATTCGATTAGCATCGCATTTATGGTCATTATTTGATCAAGGTTATATCTGAAATCATTCGATGGTCGAACGTACGAAGCTTTTCTACGTACCGTACTTTTCATAATCAGTTTACCAGAAATTAAAGTAAATACATTCTTCTACATTTGCCCAAGTCTATATTGGCTCGTCATTGAAAAAGGAACATCCGGTGACTTCGTGAAATAGATATTTAAAAAGGAAATTTGGTTAAGCATATGTCAGCCCAAAAGTGCTCTTCGAAAACGGTTTAAGTTGAAGGTAGAATGACAATTCTATGTCCAGAATCTTGAAAAAGTTATCTGTTACGACCATGGTCAGCCTACGCAAACTGACAAGAGTTGATATTTTCCGCGTTACCCAGATATTCCATTTTGCCTGACAATATGCAAATGAAAAGTACTGTCCTCTACCAAACACTGTATCACGTGATGTATGTTTAATATGTTTGTATTTATTATGTTTTTGTAATGACAATGTACTTTGTACACGTCTTTTGAATAAAATGTTCTGTTCTGTTCTGTTCTGTCATCTTGCAGTTAACATTATGCTTTGAATTTTGCCAATATTTTGCAACTATTTTTTACATATTCATTTGTTATTTTAAGATCAGTCTCTTTTCTACAAAATTACTTTTTTCTGTAAATTCAGCAAGCATTTGTGATGTTTTCCCCCCTTTTAAATGGTTGAATGATTGAAAGCACATTATTTCTCAGCGAATTGTGACATTTAACTCTAGAAAAAAACCAAAACGGTTGATGTTTTTACCGTTGACATTTCAAATTAAGCAAAAAAGAAAATAGTGTTATTTACAAGCAAGCACAAAATAAATGATATTCGGTCGCAACATCAACAGATATCTTGGCGGTTTTGTTCTATATCACACTTTAGTGCAAAAAGATCGTTAAATATATAAATAGAAAGCTTCTAATCTCGGTCCTAGCTTTTAGTAACCACGGCGGGGTATCACGCGATACCCATTTTTCGATACTTTTCAGTTATTCTGATTACACGTGACCGACTGGAAAAATGTTTAAAACAGAGGAGGGGGGAACCGCTCTGGATTTGCTGGATGTGGTAGATCTTTTTAAAAATCTGCTAATAAAAACGGTTTCGACGACCAAGTAAATTTTTACTTGGTCGTCAATAACCTTTTTATCAGCAGATTTTTAAAAAGATCTGCAACATTCTCCTGATTTCTGACATTTTTCTTTCTTCTCTGTTTCAAACCGAATTCAAATTGATCATGTTTTAAAAGCAAATACCCGCGATTTTCTGAAATCTTTGTGTCACGGAATTCTCCCAAATATAAGAAGTTAGAACCGTTAATACCTGGTCACAGAACACAGCAGCTATGTCGCCTCGGTTAATTCTAAGTGTGTCAGCTGTCCCAACAATTGCCTAACTATATGCGAAGCTGACTATGTATGACATTGATTGATTGAATGAAGTTTTACCCACTTTCAACATTTTTTTTTTTCAGTTATTTCGCGGAGGCTGGAGCAAATAACAATAGATTCCTGGTATTTCTCTCACCAGTACAACCATCACATCCTTTCCTAGCTTCCAGCTGCTATCTCACATAGGTCTACGGTTATCAACCGATTGGTGCGAGACAAATAGTCGGAAAGAATGAGTGCCGCCGTCGGGGATCGAACCCGGGACCTCTAGATTGACAGTCCGACGCGCTTCCAACTGAGCTATGACGGCGGTTCGACTATGGATTGATATGCGGATTTTGTGGCCATACGCTCTTTCATATCGAAGGTAGGGGCTAAAGGACTAAAGCCTGTAAATGAATAACATCTTAAAATATGATGCATGTTTTTTTTTTGTTTTTTTTTTTCGGGAATCAATGAGATACAAAATAAGAACCCTGGGTCTAATATATATGTAGGATTGATATATTATAATTAGTTTAGGCTATAATTTGTCAACGAACGATTGAAACCTGTCATGAGTTCAGGGTGAAAAAGTTCGCGAAACGTTTGCGATTTGTGCGTTCCCCTCTGCAAATGTAAAACAAATCATGCAAAGGGAAATTTAATACAATTCATAGACATTCGCAAACGGTTTTGGATTCCGAAGGCAGGGATGCACCCTTTGTTGGTCGCCCTCAGTATAATTTATTAATTAAAATATGAAATAGTTGTAGAAGATGGTCAACAAATGCCACAGCAAGGACGATATTTTAACTATTCGTTGAATGTTCGACCGGTCGCAAACATTATAGTTTCGACATTTTGACGATATACCGACATGCAATATTTTTATTCAGTCCCGGATACAAAGTGGATTCGCTGGAATTGACCGAATCCCATCCACAGCCTAGTTATTTCATTTTAGTGCATCAAGTGCGTAACTCCCATTACGCAATTTACACAAATGCGTAAAAGAAATAATCATCTTAAGAAAAATATTGTGGATGTATGATCATTTCATCGAAACTACAGCTTATTCTAGCTGTAGTTACGATGTTTTGATTATTCACCAACGCTCTATTCATAAAAAGGGAACGGACGTAGGGCATTCGTCTTTTGTCACAGGTCACATATCGTCTTAATCACATATATTTTTTGATTGTCGTCTTCTGAGTGCGTATAAATTTCAAAGTCCTAGATACGCCTACGTGCAGAATGAGCAAATCATAGGGAAAACAACCCCCTTCCCCGCCAAACACACAAACACTAGTAAATTTGAAGCCCCATTTTAGAAATCCTGGATTAGCCACAATTATTGACACTTTCATCATTGCAGAAGATTTTGAAGGTAAAATTAATGAAGGAAACCCTAACAATGCAAGTGACAACACCCCCATGTCAAGAAAACAATAACGTTTCTTGTCACACTCGATATTTACATATGAAACAGATATTTGCTCGGGGACTTATTGAACAATTATTATGTCCCCTTCGGGCGAACAAATAAATTGCTGAAAAAATGCCGTTATTTATTTTTGATGTGTCGTAATTAGTGTAAACGTAAACAAATAGCTGCAATTGAAGAATTTAATGTTTCAAAGTTTACCTCGAAGAAAGAAACCCTTTGACCCCTCAAGAAATATGGTGACCCCCGTACCATTGTTTGTTTCGTCCAATGAGGATTTATAACTGATATATGAGGTAGAGCGTCGGCCTCTTGACTCAAAGGTCCTGAGTTCGATTCCCGGGAGCGGCTGTCGACTGTGGTTCTTTCATTGGTCCAAACATTCGGCGCGGGTACTGGTGAACTTTCCAGGAAGCAGAATTGAGAAGGATTAATCCAAGTTGTCATTGGTGTAGCTTATTGAATAAATGATCAATATTTTAGTATAGGTACACAAGTTTAAATGTCAATTATGTGTATTCCTGTGGAGAAAATATTGATCAATAACACAAATTGATGCATCTTTACACGATAAAAGTTCTATAGTATAGGCATTAGTAGAAAGTGAAAGGTTTCTGTCAAGATATATAGCTTTATGCATATTCTTAATCTTGTTGCTACAGTTGAGTGGGGCCGCCACCATAGCGCAGTTGGTTAGGCATAAGACTTCTAATCTGGAAGTCGTGGGTTCGATCCCCAGTGGCGGCAAATATCCTTTCCGACGTTTGTCTCTCACCAATGATAATCGTAAACCTATGTGAGATAGCAGTCGGAGGCTAGGAAAGGGTAAAATGGTAGTACAGGTGAAAGAAATACCAGGAATCCATTGTTAGGTGTTCCGGCCGCCGCGATATAACTACGAAATTGTTGAAAGCGGCGTAAAACCCATTCAAACAAACAAATACAGTTGAGTAACAAGAAATGGTAAATATGGGTCTATAATTTATTTAGCATGTCACATTTTCTTACCTTCCTCGAATAAATGGTCGCGGAACTTGCATTAGCTTAACGCGTTCAATTCTTTATAATGATAGATGCACGATTTGCATTAAAAAAAAGTCGTTAAATTGTACTTTACGTTTATGAATTTGCATTTCTCCGATCGTTTATCACTGGCTTGTTACCTTAAGCCAAAAACCGCATAAATATTCTTAAGCATATATAATTACTTTTACAGTTACAACTATCAAATCGGCCGCTAATACTTCAAGCAAACATACTTTTATCTTATAACTATACAAATATCCGTGTGATAACATCCCATATTTTTTCATAATATCACATGGATATTTTTAGAACAATGGCATAATGCGATTATTTTTGAAACTTGCGTTTCTGTTAAAAAACATCGACGAAAACAAGGCAATTTTCATACATTACACTAAGTATGTATTATAAATCTAGTACCGAAGTACCGAAAATGAATAAGACTGGTTTAAGAGATGTAGAGACTCCTTTTTTAATGTTGCAATTCAGTGGAGTATGAAACTTAAAGCGTAATATATTGTCAAGCTTATAACTATTGAAAAAATAAAAAACTCTTAAACATGCATTTCGCCATTCGCTTCTGATATGAATTGATATTTGATTAATCTAATGGATGTGATTTAAAAAAAATTAACTTGATAATGTATCATCGTCAATTAGCAAAACCAAAGAAAAAAAACTCAGAAATACTCAAATACACGTAGGTTCAATAATGGAAAGAATATACCAGCACTATAGACGTATTTTGAGAAAAGGGGTCAGATCTAAAACAAGGATAGAAATTTTCCTTCTGGCTTTAATAGATATAAATCAACAGAAATGCATGTTATTAGCAATTACCTGGCCTGGGGCTTAAGGTCAAAGGCCGAATGATTATGACGTCAGTTTTTAATGACGGCTTCACGCGCATATTTGTAATAAACGTAGATGTTATGAACAGATACAAACATGTAACCCGACTGTCGATTATGGCTAATAATTTGGACTTTTTCTAGATCGTAATCTTGTTTTCTTATTTGTTTAAACGTTACCGATCTTTTTATTTCAAAGGTACATCTAGACCTACAAAGAATACCCACAGCCTCGGGCTTGTCATTGGAAATACGTGTCAAAACATACAGATGTCAAATTTGATGTATTCTCTGTTTTTCATGATTAATCCCTATAACAGCGCTATACGAAAAAGGAGTAATTTAAATTTTAGACTTTTAATCCTTCTAGCACAAAACCTGTGTTGTGTGTGCTCATTGGAATCGAACTTTCGATTCCAATGAGCACACACAACACAGGGCTTCATAGTAAAATAAATATTCAATATTGCTTGTTTTTTCCTCATATATAGTTCTCTGATACTATGTCTGGGACATATTTATTACCTTCTTTTATTAAAATGTGCATACAAGTTCTATAAATATTTTATTATTTCTACTATAACCCATCAGAATCTTACAATTTTGAATTATTTCGGTGAATCTCGATTTTTTTCTTTGCATTTTTTTTGCAATGAAGTTGTTGATTCCATCTTTTTCAGTGAGTTTGGAGCGTTTTTGAATGGTTTAAGTGAGTGTTTGGATTGACTTAATGGAGCTTTGATCGAGTGATTTGGAATGGTTTTGAAAGAGATGAATGCCAATTTCACAATGTTGTTAACTGTCCAATAAGCGTGAGTGAAAGGTAAAAACAAAACATATACAAAATTTACGCTCCAAGTTATGATAGATGAAGATCGATAGTGTAATTTGCCCTTTGAATCATTTGATTTTCATCGGCATGCTTAAATGGGTCCCCACAACTGCATGTTATCAATCTTGTTTGAATTCACACAAATACGCATACAGACGTGGATAAAAAGTGGACGTAAGCAAGTTTAGAAGGATTATACCAATAGTATAATCCATGGTTATAGCCCTGGCAGGGTGGACCATAAATAACGCTTCGTTGCACTTAAGGTTAAGGTAGATCAGCTTTAATTTACAACTACTTACTTTTATAGACAGTCGAAATAAATAATATTGAGACCTAAATCGTACCTGTTGATAACCAAACCCCCAGTAACTTTAGTTTGTCCGATTTGGTAACTCAACGATGAAATGTGTTCACTTTCTCTAAGCACGTGATTCCCTTTGGTTTAATTATACAATTATCTGCACGCGTTAACGATATTTTCGGACTAATTTTTGAAAGAACCCAAAATATTGATAAGTAAACTCGCCAATTTAGGTCTTCGCTAAGTCACGCCCTGTCAGTTGAATAAAACGCAGAATACTTAGTATGGTTCTTTCGACTTTTTTTTCTTTGGTAAGTTAACTTATCTCTTTAGGGATTCTCAGGGTTGTAAGAAGGACAGATCGATGGCTCAGCACGAAGCAGTTGTTTCTGTCTGGAAACATATAGGAAGTTACAACTGTTTTACGCTGAGAGATCTAAATGATAAGCTAAAATCTGGTCTATTGATGTAGAATCAATACATGTGTGGTTAAAGAGCTATACTTTAATGCTTTTCGGTAGTTTATCGAAAAATAACGGTAGATTATCACTTGATAAACTCACCGCAAAAGCAGTGAAATTATCAAAAACTTATACCCTGCTTTTGTGCATTTCATCCTATCTGACGTCATCTATGCGGGGCGAAATAAGTGACGTCACAATAAACGTTGCATAGCAATCACGCGCAAAATGACGCGCTTTACGAAAATATGTCCTAGAAAATTCCCATTTTGTCTCATTTTTGCATTAAAGAAATAGAATAATCGTTTGTTTTTCGAGTAAGATCGATTAATATTTTATTTCGTGAAAAACAAAAGCTAAATTTTCACTCGTGGCTCTGCCACTCGTGAAAATATAGCTTTTGTTGTTCACTCGATGAAATATAAATCAATCTTACACTTAAACAAACGGTTATCCTCTATATATCTAAACTCTAATTACATTGAAACTTGCATATATTCCTTATTTATTCCTGCAGCACATGACATTTAATTGCAATACTCCAAGCTTTGGCAGACAGTATAAATCAAGATCACCCTATACAAACACACAAATGATATGTTTTACTCGGACAACACTGGCTAAAATGCACATAAATTGGCAATTTAATTAAACCTATACTTAAATAAGCAGGAAAATGATCAAATGGTATGAAATAGAATCACTTATTTTTTTTCTTTTTTAGATCAAGTTCAAATTACGTTTCAAATACAATTCTAACATGCATTAATCATAGCAGTTCTTAAAGCCCTGTGACACTTGCCTTCTTAAATATGTTGAAGACTACATGTAGATATTAAGTTTCAAATATTTGGGTGAAATCATGTAACATTTATGTTGATGTTAAACACGAATTTGTCTTGTCAATCAGTTATCACTACACCCCAGGCGCATGAACTTACGGGTAAAATTTGACATGCTAATTTGAACGAGTTGTAGGTATGTTATCTATTACACGAAACCCTTCATTTATTTTGAAACCTTAAAAAATAGTTAAAATATAGCCTGGCTCCCAGGCTGTCAGTTAGTTTTAAAATCGTTAAGGTAGACTACTCATGTTTAACTATTTTATTTCAAATTACCTCCCATATTCTCAAAAACTGACCACTTATCCACTGATCGGCTAGTCAGAAAATATAAGCTGATAAGAAAATATCTTTCTCTAGTTGAATTTTGCTTATTTTTTCACAATACTTCAGATCAGTGGGACGGGAGCCAGTCTAGTTAAAATAGTAAAATGAGTAAATAGCAAATAATCGTTAACTGTCAAAAAAAAATAAAATAACACCACTCTATCACCGCTACCAATTAAACTATCGATTGGCCATTTAAATCATGCATTAAGACAGAATTGTACTGTTGCCCTCCGTCATGTTCCGTCATTTTGTTTTAACCATTGTGTTGTATGGGCGACTTAAACGACGTAACTACCGCTTAAATAAGCTGTAGTTACGATGTTTAGGTCGACCACTAATGATTTGGTGTCTGTGTTATAACCAGGACCATCTACATAGCAAGAAAAAGAAGTCGAAAAGATGAGACGGTGTGTCGTTTCGGAAGTCAAGGGGCTTTACTGGCGATCCCTAAAGTACATAGGAAGAGTCGATTCTAGTTGGTCTATGTAATTCTGAAATTATCGCCACTATAGGACAACAAACTTTTAAGCATTTCTATCACATTCGACACACATTAGACTTTACAGCTACATGAGATTAAAAGGCGTTTGGAAATTTTGTTGTGGAAAGTTCAGCGATGGCACTATACGTACCCCTAAGCGCGCTGGTCAAATACGCAGTTATTTTACAACTGGACTGCTTAAAATGCGAGTTTGATGTCGACTTTGCTTGCACCAGGGACCATGGCTTGCTTATAAACTTTATCGGGTTAAATATTTTTTTTTATTTTCCAAGACAAATGCCTATCATTGGCATCAATCTCGAATAACGATAACCCTTTTAAAAAAAAATCAATTTCAATTAACTACAATATGGTCATGTAACAAACGATACCATTAAAAAGGTGGGAAAGCCCCAGAAACCATGGAGAGCTAAACGTTTTGTATCTATCAAAATTAGATCACTTTCAAATTTATTGTAGCTTATTTAAAACATTCGATGTATTGAAAAGGAAATCTCACTTAAAACATTTGACATTTATAGTTTTACAACCAATGAACTGTGTTTCCTAGAAGATATACTACGCTTTCGTCGAAAGATACGGTAGTAAGTGTCTCAATCATAGACGAACATGTCAACACATATAACATCCCCTTGCTTCAAACCATGAAATGCCTGAAAGTATTTTGGTACAAATTTACAAAGGTTATTATTTACTCGTTTTTCTTTCCTGTTTTTCTTTAGTGGTTATGTAGTTTTATCTGATCCGATAATATTCATATAGAGTTACATTCTGATAAGGTTGATTCACAGTGCAAAACGTTCATGATTAAAACTTTGCGAAACTTTTAGAAATAGTATGTCGCTTTGCACGTGCACATATATGCAAAGCGGGGTACCAATGAAACGTTTGGATTGCATCTGCCGCCTAAAAGCAGACCAGCCCTACGTTCAGGATCACCGAACAGTGCAAACGGCTTTCAAATTATACCCCGCTTTGCGCGTGCGTTTGCCGACAAAGCGGGGTATGATTGGAAAATTGTTTGCTCTGTTCGGTGATCCCGAACGCAGGGCTGATCATCGAACGGTTAAGTGTCCAATCCGTCCTAAAGGCGTATCGATGCAACCTGTCATCGTTGAAATGTCTTTGACCTTAAGATTTATAGTTCAAAGAAATTTGACATTGAAATTTGCGTGTTTACAAATCGTCACGTAATGAATCACATTGGCATGTCTGACAGACGACATGCAAGCTTGTCGATTATTTTTCGATCACGTCAAAAATTTATGAAATTTCAAATTGGTGATATACTAATGAAAACATTGCGTAAAATGATAATATTGTGTAATGAAATATTGGCCAATATCAATTGATGTGTGTCATGTAGATTTTTGGCTATCTGGCCACAGTTATTATTCCTTGGTATGTTTAACAGCATTTAGCTCGTCATTTGAAGACAGTACACCCCAAATGAGAAATTATTTTGATTCTTCATTTCAACTCTAGACGACTCATCGTTCGTTCAGGAAGACGAAGCGGTGCAAACTGTTAGTGTTATTGTGTAGCAAATCATACCCGATTTGCGGGCTAGTCCACGTGGACTAGCCTTCAAAGAGGGTATAATTTGCTCTCAGTTTAGAACGTTTTGTCATCCTGAACAATGAATGAATGCTACGGTTGTCAACGAGCTTACCTTCTTTGCGAAATATGGCAAATGATCGTGGGCAAGAATATGGACTTTTGTCTACTGTTAAAAAAGAGTTTTCATTTTTAAATGTTACAGAAACGTCTATATACGTAGGCACGAAAAAAGTGTTTTTACGCCAATATGAATGACAAATACGTCATCACAATGGTACAAACAATGTCCCTCGCAAAGATGTTGAAATTAAACATGACTGCTTCTGTCATTCACTCATTACGGTTTTTGATATTTATTCGCTTAAATCGTGTATACCTCACAGCAGGGGGGTCTTATATCGTCAAATGTACTAATATGGAATCGGATTCGATTGAATCCAAGGGCGTAGCTATGATATCGAAATAACGCACAAAAAATGAAATAGTTTGTCCAAAATATCGTAGATGGATTGTCATATTATCGTGACTACAGTTTACACATTAACAAAAGTTCGAACGATTAAATTGGTTCACATGGGTTAGGTCATCTTCCCATTTGTGTTCTCCTCACGCCTATTTTTACTGTAAATCTAGCTTTTAGTGTGCTAATTTTAAAGTCATGCACTGCATTCGATATGAAAAAACGGTGCGAACTGTTAGCCAATTATACCCCACTTTGCACGCGTACTTGTGTGCAAAGCGGGATAAAATTGGCAAATAGTTGCACCTTTTGTCATCCTGAGCTAGAGGCTGGTTTCACCCAAGAATTCTCCCCTCCTAGCGCCTACTTTTACTCCTATTGTAGCCTTTAGTGTGCTTATATCACCATACTAATTTCATTCCAGAGCTCTCCCCTCCTCATGCTTATTTTTACTCCTAATGTAGTCTTTAGTATGCTAATTTTATAATCCAAGTTTCACCAATGAGCTCTGAAAACTTTCCTCGGACTATTGCCAAATGTCAATTATCATTTTTACAATAGTCATTAGTCTCAGCAAATGAACGATTTTTCAGTATTACGTCAGCACCTGATAGGAGAATGTTGAGATCACTTATGTGAAAACAACATGAAGCCTCGGGCAGGAGCACCAGCCGCCGAATCAATCGGGAACCTTCGGCGATTCTACGAAATAGACCTCGGGAATAAATGAGGGCACAGACATGAAAGCGCGTCATATCGCACGTGGGATTTTGTGACGTCACAAACCTCAACGATCCCGCTTAGGAGGATGTTGCATTAACCAAAATAAAACGTAAGAATAACAGTGGGCAAATTGCAATTTGATAACAAAACGCGGTGCTTTACTGCGTTTTGTCATCAAATTATTACATGCCAAAAAATTCTCCACAGACAATCGGACTAAGCATAAACAAAATGTTTTCTTATTATAGCGTATTGATGACCAAAGTACCACCAGAAACCGAATAACCTAAAATTGACCTATAATTCCTACACTTACGTCCGAGGTACTTTCCAGTTCGAAAAGTTCGAACGATGTTCCGAATGCCGCCGAATGTTCCTGCAATATTGTTGAAATGGTACTGAACCACATTCGGAAAATAACAGATGATTACTTTCACTCTAAGAATTTTAAACATACCAATCAGCTCAAGTCAAAGCCGGAATCTAGGGGTTTCTCTATTCCCCATGACTCTGCAACTTCGTGAGTGGAAAAGCTAGGCTTTTTCGTACATTGTTCGATTGAAAAAAGTGGTAAGGATATAAGCATTTTTCTAATGAAGTATTAGAAGGATTTTGAATAGAAACGTCACAACAAATCAGTTCATTACGACAAAAACGATGGTCCCAGGCGCCAGGCTGGTGAAATCATAATGTCAACCTCAAATCTGACTGCGCACTCTGGAACTTGGCCAAAATGTAACACTGTGCGACACGTACAAAAACTCTAACCTTGACAGAAACATCATTTCGAAAAGGATAAAAAATGTCATGCTCATTTGAAAAGTGGACGTATGGCAGGGGAAATTTTTACGTCCACTTGCAATATCCACGGGGAATGCAATTAGAAAATAAGAAGCTTACTTTGTATATACGAACAAATTTCGATACATAGATTTGGTGGTTGTTAAGTTGCATACCTCAAAAAAAATTCAATAACGCGATGTCGTCAATTCTCGGATACAACATAAAAAACACAAGAACAATATTTTCGTATTTCTGTTTTTTAAAAACGCTGGCCTGATTGTTTCCAATAAGCCACCAAACGGAATGCGATTGTATGTTTGCCAACAGCAGTTGCAGTCCGAACAATCCTCTTCACGAACCATACTCAAGATTTTTCATGAAGCGACATTGTTGTTTTCTTTCCAGGGTGTTGGACGAAATGTCGGTCATTTTTTAGACGTTTGTCAACGAAACTTTCGTAAATACAGCTTTTTATAAAAAGCTGCATATACGACAGTTTCGTCGCCAAAGAACACTATTTCCGTCAAAACAAGATCGAATGCACGTCATGAATCTTTTGTTTCTTTATTATGATAGAAAATGATTGCAACAGCAACTAACAACAATACTTGTAATAACTGCAGATGACGCATTCCGTGTCATTTCCATAACAGCTATGTCATTTCTTAAAAGCCATATGCCTGAAAATGATGGTACCTATGTAAGTCCACATATATTTTAAGTAAATATCACTACCTCCTTTCGAATGTTCCTTCCGTTAGCGAATAAACTCCCGTCGAATTGTCTTCCGTAAGCGTTTAAACCTCCGTCATTCGACACTATATTAAGTTCAAAAAGGTTTCAGACTACGTGTTTCCCTTCAGAAAACGCTTTCCCTATCGTCTTTACCACAAGGCTTATTTGAGGTAGTTTTTTATTATTCTACAAAGATTTTTACTAACTTTTTTATACTTAAAGTTGCAAACGGACTTTGGTATTAGTAAAACTTGCCTTTCTGTAAAAAAAAATCTACTAGTTTGCTGCAGTTCATATTGCCATTTACGGACACTAATAATATAGTGAAAGCTACAAGAGCGCATTATTCAAAATAGCCAATTTCCCATAGTTTGAAACAAGCATTAGTTAGGATTCTCCATATTACGCACGGTATCATTATTGTGAGCCTCGCGAGTGATTCGTTATTTTGACCAACGGCTGATTTGTGATGTCAGTAGCTAGCTTCTTAATGCATGCCTTCGGAATATTCATTGCAGTTAGAAAATGTTTTTAAATTGAACACAGAAGTGTTTGTAAAATTGTTTGTTAAAGTAAAGACTCAACTGTTGTACAGTTTAAATGACAGTCATCTCAATCAAAACCATTCTAAATCGCTCGCTCAGCGCTCAATTCATTCTTTCCTAATACTCACTCAAACCATTCAGAAACGATCCAAAGTCACTAAAAATGATAAGATCAACAACTACTGTCAAATTAAAAACCGCAAGAAAAATCCACGATTTCACTGACACAAATTATAAGTCTTGAAGAAATAGTAAGCTATTTATAGAACTTGTATACATATTTTTCAAAGGGAGGTAATAATTATCGCTAATTTTGTTCAGTTTGAACACATTGGATTACCCCCCGCCCCATTTAATTCACTCAAATCTCGCACCACACACTCTTTAAATTTCATTCCAAAATCATTCCAAAGTCATTCATCTTGTCAGTTTCACGATGTTGTATACTGTTACTACTTGAAGAAAGTAAAAACAACAGAAACTCTGACTATCGGAAAATACCTACTCTTTTTACCCATCTAAGTGTTTATAGTTGTTTGGATTTCAGTGTATTTAAGCGCACTATTGATAAAAGTTGGTTTTTAGATCGAGGTCCATATGCGAGGATTTGACACAATGAAACTTCGTTCATTTTTTAAGTCCACCAAACTGTTCAGATGCATAGCAGTGATCTTTTATTTTTTTTAAAGGATTAATTTTCCTACCTTTAATCCTTATTCGTTTGAAATTATAGCTTATCCAAAAGGTTATTGACCACATAAGAAAATGGATTCGATTCCATCGAAATAAATCCATTCTTTGTCATAGACAATATTGAAGGGAAAGAAAAAATGCTTTTAAAGAGCAATTTCTTTTTTCGTCATTATTTTCTCAGGTGTGGAATTTCAATACGAAACGATTCAAGTAAAATTATAAATTTCAACATCAAACTGCATTTATCTAGAATTCTTTTAAAGATATTCGACTTTTTTTTTTATCTCGTCGTAACTTCGATTCAGACAAGCCGGCCTTGTTCGTGTCTCGTCTACCGTGAAATAAACATGGTATGTCTCTGTCATATACAATTATGAAATGCATCGCGAGGTTTTACGACACAAAAAACACACGTAGGTAATATGACATTTTATGGAGATTCATAAACGCTTGCTTACCGTAGAACAGTTCATACATTAATTTCCACAATAATGTTCGGTTGCCGTATTAATACGGGCCATCTACGGTAATACGAGATGATCAACCAGCCCTGTGTTCAGGCTGACAAAACGGTGGAAACTGTTGGCAAATTATATCCCGCTTTGCACGCAAGTACACGTGCAAAGCGGGATATGATATGCAAACAGATTGCAAACAGTTCAGCTTGGCCACAAGCAAGTATACTACTTCATCATTTTTTTTTTTTTTTTTTTTTTCGTTTCGCATACGTTAGCGGCAACACTTGTAAAATGCAGAGATCAAAGCAGTGAACGTGCCAATGGTCGATATGGTTTTCACGTTTGTAAATTACGAACATACTGTGATGTTATGTAAAGAAAAAGTAAATCATTTCTATTGTGCATGATTATGGGGGTAGAGAAAACAATTTCTTGCTGCATTACAGCTAAAATTTTGTCTCTTGTTCTTAGTATAATTTTTCACAAAATTTTTTAGTAGTTTTAGAAAGTAGTCGAAAATTATCATTAAATAGAATGATATTGTATCAAAGCAGAACTCGTTTTTCAATTAAAACTCAACCCTTGTTTCTGCTGAAGGAAAACGAGTCTTGGTAAATTCTGATCATAAAGGCGACGCCATACCCTGAATCCGGGATCTTATAGTGCTCGCGAGCGCCTTAAGCTCTACCAGTCTCTGGGGTGCTCATTAAGATAGTGGAACCGTAATAGTTCTGCAACATTTTGGATCTCATGACCTTTCACAATGTTGACCGAGGTTTCCTAATGAAAATCATTAGGAAACCTCGGTCAACACTGTTAAAATTTATTAATTCCAAGACGTTGCGGAACTATCAAGGGTCTACTACCTTAACCTGAATACAGAGCCTATTCACGAATACAGAAAAGATTGGCTTTTTAGCTCAATTTACAATTTACGGAGTAAAAAGATCTCGCTAAAAAAATCGCACGAAGCCTACCAAATACTCGTACCTACTTCTTTAACTAGAACTAGCTAATTAGACGTTTTGCTCGCCCAATATGTATACATTTGTATATAAATTCCATTAAACGACGGTCGCTACAGAAACCTTGGTGTTATGTATCATTCATATGACACGCAGTTGAGGTATTTCATTAATCAAGTAAGAAATATGCACACACATAGTTAATTATTTTTGTTTTAAAACTATGTAAAATTATGCATATTTCAGAAAACCACTAATAAATAAGATTGAATCCAAGAACTTAATCGTGGTTTTCTAGTGAACGAACGTACCTTGTACCATGGACCCAAATCGGTTGGCCAGATTACTTCCACAAAAAGACATTGCCAGGACGTTTGACCATCAAGCATAAATCTTTAGTATGCATCGTATGTGAAGAAAATAAGTTAAAATGATTCGTATCAATTATATAATGCCATTCTACATTCATTATGATGGGTATTTCGGTAATCAATTAATTAACATTTAAAGGAAGGTTATTCGAGTTTAGAAACATTATGCTTTATACATCTATTGAATCGGAACCGAAAAATATTTACATTTCATGTTTATTTGATTTTTGTCCATGTTGTACACTACTCTGTACCTGGATGTAAATAAAGATATGTTTTGTTCTATTCGTAGAACAGTCAAAGAGGTCCTTTACAACGCCATACGCCAGAACCAGAATAAAGTGATCCGTTAAAATATGAAATATTTGTACTTTACTAAATTAAGACGCCTATTGTCTGGGGGTTTTGCTGTTGTTGTTTTTTTGTTTATTTATCCTAGGATAAAATGATTGATTGGTTGAATGGGGTTGTACGTCGCTTTCATCATTATTTAAGTTACATCGCGGCGGCTGGAACACCTAACAATTCCTGGTATTTCTTACACCAGTTCTACCATCACATCCTTTCCTAGCCTCCAGCTACTATCCCATATAGGTCTACGATTATCAACCAATTTGTGGTAGACATATAGTAGGAAAAGATGAGTGCCGCTGTCAGGGATCGAACCCGTGACCTCTTGATTGACAGTCCGACGCGCTACCAACTGAGCTATGATAGCGGCTGAGGATAAAATGATAAAGAGGCGAACTCTTATCTCCATCACGCTCCTTACTCATTCGAGATCTTACAAGCAAGGACTAGAAAAAGAGAGTCAGTGGATTCTATCTTCTACAACCCGTTTTACTGCTGTGTGGACTGAGCCAGTAAAGTATCCTGCCCAACTATTACGACTTTTATAACTATTACGTGTCCACTACTTCAAGATTGAAACCCAAGTTTTCTAATGAAAGAAATTATTAAACGAATATAATACAGTGAATCTACATTCCGCGCATTTTCAGAAATGGGTATGGTATTGTATTTCTGTATTTTGACACTGTTTCATTAAAAATAAATGAAAATCTAAACAGCAAACCCTTATGCTGTGATAGTTCATTAAAGGTTTTTTTTTAATACAAATCTTTCTCGGCAGTTGAGGGGTCAGCGCAACACTATGGAAAGTGCCTATATATTGAAAGGCACTTACTATACTTTTGCTTTGACCCCTTGAGGTTAAATCCGGCAAACCAAAATTACAGCGTGGCATGCTTCACTTTAAATATGACCTAATTTTGGCTTATTTTTGAACTGATACTTATACAATACATGTAATGTCCCTTGTATAAATAGTGATTTAAATGATGTTCGGATTAACTACATAAAGAAGGGTTGGTGTACCAAGAATTAATGGACAATAATTCACATGCAAGTTCAATATATTTTATTCAAAAAGAACAACAAAGCGCAGAATACAGTAATAAAAATATTCTCATCTGTAAATACCTTAAAATGACAACATCATTCTAACAAAGAATTACAAACTTGGTTATGCAATAAAAAAAATACTAAGAAGTTAACAGTTCGATTCTATGTATGTTTATTAAATTCCTTAGTTTAAACATACATGTATCTTATTAATGAACATGTATAAAATATGTTATAATACAGAAAGACAAGCCAAGTGGATTAAAAGGAAAGTAAAGCTTATTGCGTATCTTTTCAGGGAGGATTAAACGCATTCAGTGGTTATGCAACTGTTTTCTTCCCCTCTTTATTTTCATAATGATTTTTATCCATTTATTCATTATAATTTTCATATTATAGGTAGTACAAGTATCATTATCACCATTAGTAGAAGTAAACGTTATTATAGTCGCCACGGTAGTATTTTGTATGTGGGGTTGGATAGATGTCCTTGTGATTTGTTTGTTTGAATGGGGTCAAAGCTACTTTCAACATTATTGAAGTGATATCGCGGCAGTTGGTGCGTTGTACCTACCAAAAGATTCGTATTGTTCCTCTAATTAGTACAATCTTCTTTAATGCTTTTCGGTGGTTTATCGAGAAATAACGGTAGATTATCACTTGATAATCTCACCTCAAAAGCAGTGAGATTATCAAAATCTTATACCCTGCTTTTGTGCATTTCATCCTATCTGCCGTCATCTATGCGGGGCGAAAAAAGTGACGTCACAATGAACGTTGCATAGCAATCACGTGCAAAATGACGCGCTTAACGAAATACGTCCTAGCAATTTCACATTTTGTCTCATTTTTGCATTAAAGAAATAGAATAATCGTTTGTTTTTCGAGTAAGATCAATAAATATTTCGTTTCGTGAACAACAAAATCTATATTTTCACTCGTGGCTTTGCCACTCGCGAAAATATAGCTTTTGATGTTCACTCAATGAAATATAAATCGATCTTACTCTGAAACAAACGATTATCCTCTATATAACATTTCAACCGAGTCGCAAGCTGTTCAGCTGCCGTATAGTAAAAATTTGAATATAAAAAATTTTCATATGAATTTTGACTAATGAAGGTTACAGGGAACTAATACAATCTCCCGCCATCTGTCACATTTTGTCCAGGGAATTAACGGTGAAGTAAACAAAGATAAGGGCGGCCTCTGATTGGTCCATAATATATTATGATCAAATATGATAATTTATTTTTGGAGATTAACAATATTTCTACAAGTTAGATGCAAAATGGGAGAGGTGAGAATCTATTTCGGGTCTTAAGAGGCATTTTCTAGACATTGGGGTATTTTCCGGAACCGACATTGAAATTTGGTGGGTGGGAAGGGTTATCTTAAAGATGACGTCATTACTCATTGATAAAAGGGCTCATGCTATATTTGAAATGGTCTATTTGGATGCGCGATAGATTTTTCTTTAATTTGATATAAGGCTTGACTTTCGATGAAATTTTGGGGATGAGCTATACAGACTTTTGTTATAATGGTCGACAACGGGAAATGTAATGGTTCCCTCTAACCTAAATGCGATATATATAGAAATATACTATAATTTCGACTTTTTATATCGTAACCCGCATTTCCTCGCGCTAAGACACTTCAAACAAACCTCGTTTCATATAACAAGTCGTTGTAAGTCCTATTTGAAGGATATGTTAAGCGAAAAGGGACCATCTGACACCTTTTTGTATTATTCATAGATCTAAAACACACTGTAAAGTCGTAATTTTGCACCGTTTTGCAAATAATTTTCATGTGTATTTCTTTCTTTCTTTACTTCCTTTGACTAAATTGGAAAGGAAATATCATTTTCAAAGAAGTTAGGCTACAACGTGCCGCAAAGAACCCTTTTTAAAGCAAGCGCATTGTTTTGAGAGTACAATATACGTAAATGAGGCATTCTGGGGAGGGGGGGGGGAGGTCCGGCGCGGTGGGCTTTTTTCCAGTTTCTGCCAAAAACGTTATGCTAATTTTGGTTTTATAATACTAACAGAACTGTTAGACATATTTGTGCGCCTAAAATGCTAGTGAAAATATATCATTTTTATCTAAATGTGCCATTTTGGTTAAGATAAATTAGAAAATCGCACCTAATTATTGAAAGGAAAAGGGTCTATTTATGCCTAAAATCGTTATCAGTTGTTTTTAAAAGCAGCTTTTTTATTGTTTATTGTAAATTGTGTAACAAACGAGATAAATCTGGTTAGAAAATGCGGGTTAGATCATATTTTTTTGCGTTGTTTGGCTTCTTTTTGGTGCACTAAAGCACTTTTTTCGATGGACCCGGGCAAAGGGTTATCGGCTCGTATATCAAAAACTATTGGACCAAGTACCTTAAAACCATACGCAGTAGTCTTCAACATATTTCTGTGTGCGAATCTGATATTGAAACGAAAGTTTGGACATAAAAACGCAGTAATTAGTTACAAATAAAGGACATAGTAATAAAAAGTATTATCCCATTTTTATAAAGATAAGGGTTTATTTTTCGCCCAGATTTCTTAGAAATTGTTCTTAAGACTTGAATTTGGTACTACATTGTAGCTTGTCAAGTGGACGGGTTATATTCGAGGTGAAAACGTTACTTTGTTTATATCTAAACTCGATTCGGCGGCTTTTTAGGGCAGGAAACAGCACTGAGCTGACAGGCTAGTGATAAGGGTTATTGCTATATTAACAAAAATCTATTTGACTGAATGCTATCAAACTTGCATAAAAAGTGTACAATATGTATCTTTATAAGAAAATAATAATTGTAAGCATTTTTAATGATAAAAACATATAATTTTATGTAATCTTTCCAGCAAACACGAGAAAACATTTTGCAGGATAAGGGTTATTTCGACATAAAAATAATATTTTTTCTAAAATTTTCAGGAAAATCTTGCATGAAAAATATACTTGCAGACTGAAAGACACCTCGATGAGAACGTCGGGTCGATTTAGCTATAAAATGATAGCACAAACCACGGTTTCGCACGCATATGTGTATTATTTGGTCCCAACAGCGCTAAGGATAAGGGCCTATTTTTTCCTTATCTATTACACTAAACCCATTAAATTTTTCTATGAAAGTCAGCAATATTAAGTTGCGTAAGTTGATACATGATTTACGATTTATTGGATTTGAAAAATGGTAATGAACCCTAAAAGATATCAAGAAATGGTAATTTGGGGGTAAGGATAAGGGTTAATTGTAACGGAAGCTAATTAAAGGTAGAAGGAGCTGATTTTCGAGAACAGAGCAATTTTAAAAAATATTAAGAATAAACCGCTGAAGTGTAAAATGTATAGAAATAGAGTCTAAATTGCACCCATACTCCACTATTCAATTTCGAAAACAAGTGTTTTTAGAGGCAGAGTTTTCTAGCCCAACTCTTTTTCTGTGTGAATTTCCGTTGACCGAGTTAAGGGATTTGGCCATATCTCAGTTCGTTTATTACATAACCGACTGAAACTTTCCAATTTTATCGGAATAAGATATTTCTATATTTTGATGCTTAAAGAATGAATTCAATGAACATTTTATTTTCTCTTTAGGTTACAGGGAACTAATACAATCTCCCGCCATCTGTCACATTTTGTCCAGGGAATTAACGGTGAAGTAAACAAAGATAAGGGCGGCCTCTGATTGGTCCATAATATATTATGATCAAATATGATAATTTATTTTTGGAGATTAACAATATTTCTACAAGTTAGATGCAAAATGGGAGAGGTGAGAATCTATTTCGGGTCTTAAGAGGCATTTTCTAGACATTGGGGTATTTTCCGGAACCGACATTGAAATTTGGTGGGTGGGAAGGGTTTTCTTAAAGATGACGTCATTACTCATTGATAAAAGGGCTCATGCTATATTTGAAATGGTCTATTTGGATGCGCGATAGATTTTTCTTTAATTTGATATAAGGCTTGACTTTCGATGAAATTTTGGGGATGAGCTATACAGACTTTTGTTATAATGGTCGACAACGGGAAATGTAATGGTTCCCTCTAACCTAAATGCGATATATATAGAAATATACTATAATTTCGACTTTTTATATCGTAACCCGCATTTCCTCGCGCTAAGACACTTCAAACAAACCTCGTTTCATATAACAAGTCGTTGTAAGTCCTATTTGAAGGATATGTTAAGCGAAAAGGGACCATCTGACACCTTTTTGTATTATTCATAGATCTAAAACACACTGTAAAGTCGTAATTTTGCACCGTTTTGCAAATAATTTTCATGTGTATTTCTTTCTTTCTTTACTTCCTTTGACTAAATTGGAAAGGAAATATCATTTTCAAAGAAGTTAGGCTACAACGTGCCGCAAAGAACCCTTTTTAAAGCAAGCGCATTGTTTTGAGAGTACAATATACGTAAATGAGGCATTCTGGGGAGGGGGGGGGGAGGTCCGGCGCGGTGGGCTTTTTTCCAGTTTCTGCCAAAAACGTTATGCTAATTTTGGTTTTATAATACTAACAGAACTGTTAGACATATTTGTGCGCCTAAAATGCTAGTGAAAATATATCATTTTTATCTAAATGTGCCATTTTGGTTAAGATAAATTAGAAAATCGCACCTAATTATTGAAAGGAAAAGGGTCTATTTATGCCTAAAATCGTTATCAGTTGTTTTTAAAAGCAGCTTTTTTATTGTTTATTGTAAATTGTGTAACAAACGAGATAAATCTGGTTAGAAAATGCGGGTTAGATCATATTTTTTTGCGTTGTTTGGCTTCTTTTTGGTGCACTAAAGCACTTTTTTCGATGGACCCGGGCAAAGGGTTATCGGCTCGTATATCAAAAACTATTGGACCAAGTACCTTAAAACCATACGCAGTAGTCTTCAACATATTTCTGTGTGCGAATCTGATATTGAAACGAAAGTTTGGACATAAAAACGCAGTAATTAGTTACAAATAAAGGACATAGTAATAAAAAGTATTATCCCATTTTTATAAAGATAAGGGTTTATTTTTCGCCCAGATTTCTTAGAAATTGTTCTTAAGACTTGAATTTGGTACTACATTGTAGCTTGTCAAGTGGACGGGTTATATTCGAGGTGAAAACGTTACTTTGTTTATATCTAAACTCGATTCGGCGGCTTTTTAGGGCAGGAAACAGCACTGAGCTGACAGGCTAGTGATAAGGGTTATTGCTATATTAACAAAAATCTATTTGACTGAATGCTATCAAACTTGCATAAAAAGTGTACAATATGTATCTTTATAAGAAAATAATAATTGTAAGCATTTTTAATGATAAAAACATATAATTTTATGTAATCTTTCCAGCAAACACGAGAAAACATTTTGCAGGATAAGGGTTATTTCGACATAAAAATAATATTTTTTCTAAAATTTTCAGGAAAATCTTGCATGAAAAATATACTTGCAGACTGAAAGACACCTCGATGAGAACGTCGGGTCGATTTAGCTATAAAATGATAGCACAAACCACGGTTTCGCACGCATATGTGTATTATTTGGTCCCAACAGCGCTAAGGATAAGGGCCTATTTTTTCCTTATCTATTACACTAAACCCATTAAATTTTTCTATGAAAGTCAGCAATATTAAGTTGCGTAAGTTGATACATGATTTACGATTTATTGGATTTGAAAAATGGTAATGAACCCTAAAAGATATCAAGAAATGGTAATTTGGGGGTAAGGATAAGGGTTAATTGTAACGGAAGCTAATTAAAGGTAGAAGGAGCTGATTTTCGAGAACAGAGCAATTTTAAAAAATATTAAGAATAAACCGCTGAAGTGTAAAATGTATAGAAATAGAGTCTAAATTGCACCCATACTCCACTATTCAATTTCGAAAACAAGTGTTTTTAGAGGCAGAGTTTTCTAGCCCAACTCTTTTTCTGTGTGAATTTCCGTTGACCGAGTTAAGGGATTTGGCCATATCTCAGTTCGTTTATTACATAACCGACTGAAACTTTCCAATTTTATCGGAATAAGATATTTCTATATTTTGATGCTTAAAGAATGAATTCAATGAACATTTTATTTTCTCTTTAGGTTACAGGGAACTAATACAATCTCCCGCCATCTGTCACATTTTGTCCAGGGAATTAACGGTGAAGTAAACAAAGATAAGGGCGGCCTCTGATTGGTCCATAATATATTATGATCAAATATGATAATTTATTTTTGGAGATTAACAATATTTCTACAAGTTAGATGCAAAATGGGAGAGGTGAGAATCTATTTCGGGTCTTAAGAGGCATTTTCTAGACATTGGGGTATTTTCCGGAACCGACATTGAAATTTGGTGGGTGGGAAGGGTTTTCTTAAAGATGACGTCATTACTCATTGATAAAAGGGCTCATGCTATATTTGAAATGGTCTATTTGGATGCGCGATAGATTTTTCTTTAATTTGATATAAGGCTTGACTTTCGATGAAATTTTGGGGATGAGCTATACAGACTTTTGTTATAATGGTCGACAACGGGAAATGTAATGGTTCCCTCTAACCTAAATGCGATATATATAGAAATATACTATAATTTCGACTTTTTATATCGTAACCCGCATTTCCTCGCGCTAAGACACTTCAAACAAACCTCGTTTCATATAACAAGTCGTTGTAAGTCCTATTTGAAGGATATGTTAAGCGAAAAGGGACCATCTGACACCTTTTTGTATTATTCATAGATCTAAAACACACTGTAAAGTCGTAATTTTGCACCGTTTTGCAAATAATTTTCATGTGTATTTCTTTCTTTCTTTACTTCCTTTGACTAAATTGGAAAGGAAATATCATTTTCAAAGAAGTTAGGCTACAACGTGCCGCAAAGAACCCTTTTTAAAGCAAGCGCATTGTTTTGAGAGTACAATATACGTAAATGAGGCATTCTGGGGAGGGGGGGGGGAGGTCCGGCGCGGTGGGCTTTTTTCCAGTTTCTGCCAAAAACGTTATGCTAATTTTGGTTTTATAATACTAACAGAACTGTTAGACATATTTGTGCGCCTAAAATGCTAGTGAAAATATATCATTTTTATCTAAATGTGCCATTTTGGTTAAGATAAATTAGAAAATCGCACCTAATTATTGAAAGGAAAAGGGTCTATTTATGCCTAAAATCGTTATCAGTTGTTTTTAAAAGCAGCTTTTTTATTGTTTATTGTAAATTGTGTAACAAACGAGATAAATCTGGTTAGAAAATGCGGGTTAGATCATATTTTTTTGCGTTGTTTGGCTTCTTTTTGGTGCACTAAAGCACTTTTTTCGATGGACCCGGGCAAAGGGTTATCGGCTCGTATATCAAAAACTATTGGACCAAGTACCTTAAAACCATACGCAGTAGTCTTCAACATATTTCTGTGTGCGAATCTGATATTGAAACGAAAGTTTGGACATAAAAACGCAGTAATTAGTTACAAATAAAGGACATAGTAATAAAAAGTATTATCCCATTTTTATAAAGATAAGGGTTTATTTTTCGCCCAGATTTCTTAGAAATTGTTCTTAAGACTTGAATTTGGTACTACATTGTAGCTTGTCAAGTGGACGGGTTATATTCGAGGTGAAAACGTTACTTTGTTTATATCTAAACTCGATTCGGCGGCTTTTTAGGGCAGGAAACAGCACTGAGCTGACAGGCTAGTGATAAGGGTTATTGCTATATTAACAAAAATCTATTTGACTGAATGCTATCAAACTTGCATAAAAAGTGTACAATATGTATCTTTATAAGAAAATAATAATTGTAAGCATTTTTAATGATAAAAACATATAATTTTATGTAATCTTTCCAGCAAACACGAGAAAACATTTTGCAGGATAAGGGTTATTTCGACATAAAAATAATATTTTTTCTAAAATTTTCAGGAAAATCTTGCATGAAAAATATACTTGCAGACTGAAAGACACCTCGATGAGAACGTCGGGTCGATTTAGCTATAAAATGATAGCACAAACCACGGTTTCGCACGCATATGTGTATTATTTGGTCCCAACAGCGCTAAGGATAAGGGCCTATTTTTTCCTTATCTATTACACTAAACCCATTAAATTTTTCTATGAAAGTCAGCAATATTAAGTTGCGTAAGTTGATACATGATTTACGATTTATTGGATTTGAAAAATGGTAATGAACCCTAAAAGATATCAAGAAATGGTAATTTGGGGGTAAGGATAAGGGTTAATTGTAACGGAAGCTAATTAAAGGTAGAAGGAGCTGATTTTCGAGAACAGAGCAATTTTAAAAAATATTAAGAATAAACCGCTGAAGTGTAAAATGTATAGAAATAGAGTCTAAATTGCACCCATACTCCACTATTCAATTTCGAAAACAAGTGTTTTTAGAGGCAGAGTTTTCTAGCCCAACTCTTTTTCTGTGTGAATTTCCGTTGACCGAGTTAAGGGATTTGGCCATATCTCAGTTCGTTTATTACATAACCGACTGAAACTTTCCAATTTTATCGGAATAAGATATTTCTATATTTTGATGCTTAAAGAATGAATTCAATGAACATTTTATTTTCTCTTTAGGTTACAGGGAACTAATACAATCTCCCGCCATCTGTCACATTTTGTCCAGGGAATTAACGGTGAAGTAAACAAAGATAAGGGCGGCCTCTGATTGGTCCATAATATATTATGATCAAATATGATAATTTATTTTTGGAGATTAACAATATTTCTACAAGTTAGATGCAAAATGGGAGAGGTGAGAATCTATTTCGGGTCTTAAGAGGCATTTTCTAGACATTGGGGTATTTTCCGGAACCGACATTGAAATTTGGTGGGTGGGAAGGGTTTTCTTAAAGATGACGTCATTACTCATTGATAAAAGGGCTCATGCTATATTTGAAATGGTCTATTTGGATGCGCGATAGATTTTTCTTTAATTTGATATAAGGCTTGACTTTCGATGAAATTTTGGGGATGAGCTATACAGACTTTTGTTATAATGGTCGACAACGGGAAATGTAATGGTTCCCTCTAACCTAAATGCGATATATATAGAAATATACTATAATTTCGACTTTTTATATCGTAACCCGCATTTCCTCGCGCTAAGACACTTCAAACAAACCTCGTTTCATATAACAAGTCGTTGTAAGTCCTATTTGAAGGATATGTTAAGCGAAAAGGGACCATCTGACACCTTTCTGTATTATTCATAGATCTAAAACACACTGTAAAGTCGTAATTTTGCACCGTTTTGCAAATAATTTTCATGTGTATTTCTTTCTTTCTTTACTTCCTTTGACTAAATTGGAAAGGAAATATCATTTTCAAAGAAGTTAGGCTACAACGTGCCGCAAAGAACCCTTTTTAAAGCAAGCGCATTGTTTTGAGAGTACAATATACGTAAATGAGGCATTCTGGGGAGGGGGGGGGGAGGTCCGGCGCGGTGGGCTTTTTTCCAGTTTCTGCCAAAAACGTTATGCTAATTTTGGTTTTATAATACTAACAGAACTGTTAGACATATTTGTGCGCCTAAAATGCTAGTGAAAATATATCATTTTTATCTAAATGTGCCATTTTGGTTAAGATAAATTAGAAAATCGCACCTAATTATTGAAAGGAAAAGGGTCTATTTATGCCTAAAATCGTTATCAGTTGTTTTTAAAAGCAGCTTTTTTATTGTTTATTGTAAATTGTGTAACAAACGAGATAAATCTGGTTAGAAAATGCGGGTTAGATCATATTTTTTTGCGTTGTTTGGCTTCTTTTTGGTGCACTAAAGCACTTTTTTCGATGGACCCGGGCAAAGGGTTATCGGCTCGTATATCAAAAACTATTGGACCAAGTACCTTAAAACCATACGCAGTAGTCTTCAACATATTTCTGTGTGCGAATCTGATATTGAAACGAAAGTTTGGACATAAAAACGCAGTAATTAGTTACAAATAAAGGACATAGTAATAAAAAGTATTATCCCATTTTTATAAAGATAAGGGTTTATTTTTCGCCCAGATTTCTTAGAAATTGTTCTTAAGACTTGAATTTGGTACTACATTGTAGCTTGTCAAGTGGACGGGTTATATTCGAGGTGAAAACGTTACTTTGTTTATATCTAAACTCGATTCGGCGGCTTTTTAGGGCAGGAAACAGCACTGAGCTGACAGGCTAGTGATAAGGGTTATTGCTATATTAACAAAAATCTATTTGACTGAATGCTATCAAACTTGCATAAAAAGTGTACAATATGTATCTTTATAAGAAAATAATAATTGTAAGCATTTTTAATGATAAAAACATATAATTTTATGTAATCTTTCCAGCAAACACGAGAAAACATTTTGCAGGATAAGGGTTATTTCGACATAAAAATAATATTTTTTCTAAAATTTTCAGGAAAATCTTGCATGAAAAATATACTTGCAGACTGAAAGACACCTCGATGAGAACGTCGGGTCGATTTAGCTATAAAATGATAGCACAAACCACGGTTTCGCACGCATATGTGTATTATTTGGTCCCAACAGCGCTAAGGATAAGGGCCTATTTTTTCCTTATCTATTACACTAAACCCATTAAATTTTTCTATGAAAGTCAGCAATATTAAGTTGCGTAAGTTGATACATGATTTACGATTTATTGGATTTGAAAAATGGTAATGAACCCTAAAAGATATCAAGAAATGGTAATTTGGGGGTAAGGATAAGGGTTAATTGTAACGGAAGCTAATTAAAGGTAGAAGGAGCTGATTTTCGAGAACAGAGCAATTTTAAAAAATATTAAGAATAAACCGCTGAAGTGTAAAATGTATAGAAATAGAGTCTAAATTGCACCCATACTCCACTATTCAATTTCGAAAACAAGTGTTTTTAGAGGCAGAGTTTTCTAGCCCAACTCTTTTTCTGTGTGAATTTCCGTTGACCGAGTTAAGGGATTTGGCCATATCTCAGTTCGTTTATTACATAACCGGCTGAAACTTTCCAATTTTATCGGAATAAGATATTTCTATATTTTGATGCTTAAAGAATGAATTCAATGAACATTTTATTTTCTCTTTAGGTTACAGGGAACTAATACAATCTCCCGCCATCTGTCACATTTTGTCCAGGGAATTAACGGTGAAGTAAACAAAGATAAGGGCGGCCTCTGATTGGTCCATAATATATTATGATCAAATATGATAATTTATTTTTGGAGATTAACAATATTTCTACAAGTTAGATGCAAAATGGGAGAGGTGAGAATCTATTTCGGGTCTTAAGAGGCATTTTCTAGACATTGGGGTATTTTCCGGAACCGACATTGAAATTTGGTGGGTGGGAAGGGTTTTCTTAAAGATGACGTCATTACTCATTGATAAAAGGGCTCATGCTATATTTGAAATGGTCTATTTGGATGCGCGATAGATTTTTCTTTAATTTGATATAAGGCTTGACTTTCGATGAAATTTTGGGGATGAGCTATACAGACTTTTGTTATAATGGTCGACAACGGGAAATGTAATGGTTCCCTCTAACCTAAATGCGATATATATAGAAATATACTATAATTTCGACTTTTTATATCGTAACCCGCATTTCCTCGCGCTAAGACACTTCAAACAAACCTCGTTTCATATAACAAGTCGTTGTAAGTCCTATTTGAAGGATATGTTAAGCGAAAAGGGACCATCTGACACCTTTTTGTATTATTCATAGATCTAAAACACACTGTAAAGTCGTAATTTTGCACCGTTTTGCAAATAATTTTCATGTGTATTTCTTTCTTTCTTTACTTCCTTTGACTAAATTGGAAAGGAAATATCATTTTCAAAGAAGTTAGGCTACAACGTGCCGCAAAGAACCCTTTTTAAAGCAAGCGCATTGTTTTGAGAGTACAATATACGTAAATGAGGCATTCTGGGGAGGGGGGGGGAGGTCCGGCGCGGTGGGCTTTTTTCCAGTTTCTGCCAAAAACGTTATGCTAATTTTGGTTTTATAATACTAACAGAACTGTTAGACATATTTGTGCGCCTAAAATGCTAGTGAAAATATATCATTTTTATCTAAATGTGCCATTTTGGTTAAGATAAATTAGAAAATCGCACCTAATTATTGAAAGGAAAAGGGTCTATTTATGCCTAAAATCGTTATCAGTTGTTTTTAAAAGCAGCTTTTTTATTGTTTATTGTAAATTGTGTAACAAACGAGATAAATCTGGTTAGAAAATGCGGGTTAGATCATATTTTTTTGCGTTGTTTGGCTTCTTTTTGGTGCACTAAAGCACTTTTTTCGATGGACCCGGGCAAAGGGTTATCGGCTCGTATATCAAAAACTATTGGACCAAGTACCTTAAAACCATACGCAGTAGTCTTCAACATATTTCTGTGTGCGAATCTGATATTGAAACGAAAGTTTGGACATAAAAACGCAGTAATTAGTTACAAATAAAGGACATAGTAATAAAAAGTATTATCCCATTTTTATAAAGATAAGGGTTTATTTTTCGCCCAGATTTCTTAGAAATTGTTCTTAAGACTTGAATTTGGTACTACATTGTAGCTTGTCAAGTGGACGGGTTATATTCGAGGTGAAAACGTTACTTTGTTTATATCTAAACTCGATTCGGCGGCTTTTTAGGGCAGGAAACAGCACTGAGCTGACAGGCTAGTGATAAGGGTTATTGCTATATTAACAAAAATCTATTTGACTGAATGCTATCAAACTTGCATAAAAAGTGTACAATATGTATCTTTATAAGAAAATAATAATTGTAAGCATTTTTAATGATAAAAACATATAATTTTATGTAATCTTTCCAGCAAACACGAGAAAACATTTTGCAGGATAAGGGTTATTTCGACATAAAAATAATATTTTTTCTAAAATTTTCAGGAAAATCTTGCATGAAAAATATACTTGCAGACTGAAAGACACCTCGATGAGAACGTCGGGTCGATTTAGCTATAAAATGATAGCACAAACCACGGTTTCGCACGCATATGTGTATTATTTGGTCCCAACAGCGCTAAGGATAAGGGCCTATTTTTTCCTTATCTATTACACTAAACCCATTAAATTTTTCTATGAAAGTCAGCAATATTAAGTTGCGTAAGTTGATACATGATTTACGATTTATTGGATTTGAAAAATGGTAATGAACCCTAAAAGATATCAAGAAATGGTAATTTGGGGGTAAGGATAAGGGTTAATTGTAACGGAAGCTAATTAAAGGTAGAAGGAGCTGATTTTCGAGAACAGAGCAATTTTAAAAAATATTAAGAATAAACCGCTGAAGTGTAAAATGTATAGAAATAGAGTCTAAATTGCACCCATACTCCACTATTCAATTTCGAAAACAAGTGTTTTTAGAGGCAGAGTTTTCTAGCCCAACTCTTTTTCTGTGTGAATTTCCGTTGACCGAGTTAAGGGATTTGGCCATATCTCAGTTCGTTTATTACATAACCGGCTGAAACTTTCCAATTTTATCGGAATAAGATATTTCTATATTTTGATGCTTAAAGAATGAATTCAATGAACATTTTATTTTCTCTTTAGGTTACAGGGAACTAATACAATCTCCCGCCATCTGTCACATTTTGTCCAGGGAATTAACGGTGAAGTAAACAAAGATAAGGGCGGCCTCTGATTGGTCCATAATATATTATGATCAAATATGATAATTTATTTTTGGAGATTAACAATATTTCTACAAGTTAGATGCAAAATGGGAGAGGTGAGAATCTATTTCGGGTCTTAAGAGGCATTTTCTAGACATTGGGGTATTTTCCGGAACCGACATTGAAATTTGGTGGGTGGGAAGGGTTTTCTTAAAGATGACGTCATTACTCATTGATAAAAGGGCTCATGCTATATTTGAAATGGTCTATTTGGATGCGCGATAGATTTTTCTTTAATTTGATATAAGGCTTGACTTTCGATGAAATTTTGGGGATGAGCTATACAGACTTTTGTTATAATGGTCGACAACGGGAAATGTAATGGTTCCCTCTAACCTAAATGCGATATATATAGAAATATACTATAATTTCGACTTTTTATATCGTAACCCGCATTTCCTCGCGCTAAGACACTTCAAACAAACCTCGTTTCATATAACAAGTCGTTGTAAGTCCTATTTGAAGGATATGTTAAGCGAAAAGGGACCATCTGACACCTTTTTGTATTATTCATAGATCTAAAACACACTGTAAAGTCGTAATTTTGCACCGTTTTGCAAATAATTTTCATGTGTATTTCTTTCTTTCTTTACTTCCTTTGACTAAATTGGAAAGGAAATATCATTTTCAAAGAAGTTAGGCTACAACGTGCCGCAAAGAACCCTTTTTAAAGCAAGCGCATTGTTTTGAGAGTACAATATACGTAAATGAGGCATTCTGGGGAGGGGGGGGGGAGGTCCGGCGCGGTGGGCTTTTTTCCAGTTTCTGCCAAAAACGTTATGCTAATTTTGGTTTTATAATACTAACAGAACTGTTAGACATATTTGTGCGCCTAAAATGCTAGTGAAAATATATCATTTTTATCTAAATGTGCCATTTTGGTTAAGATAAATTAGAAAATCGCACCTAATTATTGAAAGGAAAAGGGTCTATTTATGCCTAAAATCGTTATCAGTTGTTTTTAAAAGCAGCTTTTTTATTGTTTATTGTAAATTGTGTAACAAACGAGATAAATCTGGTTAGAAAATGCGGGTTAGATCATATTTTTTTGCGTTGTTTGGCTTCTTTTTGGTGCACTAAAGCACTTTTTTCGATGGACCCGGGCAAAGGGTTATCGGCTCGTATATCAAAAACTATTGGACCAAGTACCTTAAAACCATACGCAGTAGTCTTCAACATATTTCTGTGTGCGAATCTGATATTGAAACGAAAGTTTGGACATAAAAACGCAGTAATTAGTTACAAATAAAGGACATAGTAATAAAAAGTATTATCCCATTTTTATAAAGATAAGGGTTTATTTTTCGCCCAGATTTCTTAGAAATTGTTCTTAAGACTTGAATTTGGTACTACATTGTAGCTTGTCAAGTGGACGGGTTATATTCGAGGTGAAAACGTTACTTTGTTTATATCTAAACTCGATTCGGCGGCTTTTTAGGGCAGGAAACAGCACTGAGCTGACAGGCTAGTGATAAGGGTTATTGCTATATTAACAAAAATCTATTTGACTGAATGCTATCAAACTTGCATAAAAAGTGTACAATATGTATCTTTATAAGAAAATAATAATTGTAAGCATTTTTAATGATAAAAACATATAATTTTATGTAATCTTTCCAGCAAACACGAGAAAACATTTTGCAGGATAAGGGTTATTTCGACATAAAAATAATATTTTTTCTAAAATTTTCAGGAAAATCTTGCATGAAAAATATACTTGCAGACTGAAAGACACCTCGATGAGAACGTCGGGTCGATTTAGCTATAAAATGATAGCACAAACCACGGTTTCGCACGCATATGTGTATTATTTGGTCCCAACAGCGCTAAGGATAAGGGCCTATTTTTTCCTTATCTATTACACTAAACCCATTAAATTTTTCTATGAAAGTCAGCAATATTAAGTTGCGTAAGTTGATACATGATTTACGATTTATTGGATTTGAAAAATGGTAATGAACCCTAAAAGATATCAAGAAATGGTAATTTGGGGGTAAGGATAAGGGTTAATTGTAACGGAAGCTAATTAAAGGTAGAAGGAGCTGATTTTCGAGAACAGAGCAATTTTAAAAAATATTAAGAATAAACCGCTGAAGTGTAAAATGTATAGAAATAGAGTCTAAATTGCACCCATACTCCACTATTCAATTTCGAAAACAAGTGTTTTTAGAGGCAGAGTTTTCTAGCCCAACTCTTTTTCTGTGTGAATTTCCGTTGACCGAGTTAAGGGATTTGGCCATATCTCAGTTCGTTTATTACATAACCGGCTGAAACTTTCCAATTTTATCGGAATAAGATATTTCTATATTTTGATGCTTAAAGAATGAATTCAATGAACATTTTATTTTCTCTTTAGGTTACAGGGAACTAATACAATCTCCCGCCATCTGTCACATTTTGTCCAGGGAATTAACGGTGAAGTAAACAAAGATAAGGGCGGCCTCTGATTGGTCCATAATATATTATGATCAAATATGATAATTTATTTTTGGAGATTAACAATATTTCTACAAGTTAGATGCAAAATGGGAGAGGTGAGAATCTATTTCGGGTCTTAAGAGGCATTTTCTAGACATTGGGGTATTTTCCGGAACCGACATTGAAATTTGGTGGGTGGGAAGGGTTTTCTTAAAGATGACGTCATTACTCATTGATAAAAGGGCTCATGCTATATTTGAAATGGTCTATTTGGATGCGCGATAGATTTTTCTTTAATTTGATATAAGGCTTGACTTTCGATGAAATTTTGGGGATGAGCTATACAGACTTTTGTTATAATGGTCGACAACGGGAAATGTAATGGTTCCCTCTAACCTAAATGCGATATATATAGAAATATACTATAATTTCGACTTTTTATATCGTAACCCGCATTTCCTCGCGCTAAGACACTTCAAACAAACCTCGTTTCATATAACAAGTCGTTGTAAGTCCTATTTGAAGGATATGTTAAGCGAAAAGGGACCATCTGACACCTTTTTGTATTATTCATAGATCTAAAACACACTGTAAAGTCGTAATTTTGCACCGTTTTGCAAATAATTTTCATGTGTATTTCTTTCTTTCTTTACTTCCTTTGACTAAATTGGAAAGGAAATATCATTTTCAAAGAAGTTAGGCTACAACGTGCCGCAAAGAACCCTTTTTAAAGCAAGCGCATTGTTTTGAGAGTACAATATACGTAAATGAGGCATTCTGGGGAGGGGGGGGGGGAGGTCCGGCGCGGTGGGCTTTTTTCCAGTTTCTGCCAAAAACGTTATGCTAATTTTGGTTTTATAATACTAACAGAACTGTTAGACATATTTGTGCGCCTAAAATGCTAGTGAAAATATATCATTTTTATCTAAATGTGCCATTTTGGTTAAGATAAATTAGAAAATCGCACCTAATTATTGAAAGGAAAAGGGTCTATTTATGCCTAAAATCGTTATCAGTTGTTTTTAAAAGCAGCTTTTTTATTGTTTATTGTAAATTGTGTAACAAACGAGATAAATCTGGTTAGAAAATGCGGGTTAGATCATATTTTTTTGCGTTGTTTGGCTTCTTTTTGGTGCACTAAAGCACTTTTTTCGATGGACCCGGGCAAAGGGTTATCGGCTCGTATATCAAAAACTATTGGACCAAGTACCTTAAAACCATACGCAGTAGTCTTCAACATATTTCTGTGTGCGAATCTGATATTGAAACGAAAGTTTGGACATAAAAACGCAGTAATTAGTTACAAATAAAGGACATAGTAATAAAAAGTATTATCCCATTTTTATAAAGATAAGGGTTTATTTTTCGCCCAGATTTCTTAGAAATTGTTCTTAAGACTTGAATTTGGTACTACATTGTAGCTTGTCAAGTGGACGGGTTATATTCGAGGTGAAAACGTTACTTTGTTTATATCTAAACTCGATTCGGCGGCTTTTTAGGGCAGGAAACAGCACTGAGCTGACAGGCTAGTGATAAGGGTTATTGCTATATTAACAAAAATCTATTTGACTGAATGCTATCAAACTTGCATAAAAAGTGTACAATATGTATCTTTATAAGAAAATAATAATTGTAAGCATTTTTAATGATAAAAACATATAATTTTATGTAATCTTTCCAGCAAACACGAGAAAACATTTTGCAGGATAAGGGTTATTTCGACATAAAAATAATATTTTTTCTAAAATTTTCAGGAAAATCTTGCATGAAAAATATACTTGCAGACTGAAAGACACCTCGATGAGAACGTCGGGTCGATTTAGCTATAAAATGATAGCACAAACCACGGTTTCGCACGCATATGTGTATTATTTGGTCCCAACAGCGCTAAGGATAAGGGCCTATTTTTTCCTTATCTATTACACTAAACCCATTAAATTTTTCTATGAAAGTCAGCAATATTAAGTTGCGTAAGTTGATACATGATTTACGATTTATTGGATTTGAAAAATGGTAATGAACCCTAAAAGATATCAAGAAATGGTAATTTGGGGGTAAGGATAAGGGTTAATTGTAACGGAAGCTAATTAAAGGTAGAAGGAGCTGATTTTCGAGAACAGAGCAATTTTAAAAAATATTAAGAATAAACCGCTGAAGTGTAAAATGTATAGAAATAGAGTCTAAATTGCACCCATACTCCACTATTCAATTTCGAAAACAAGTGTTTTTAGAGGCAGAGTTTTCTAGCCCAACTCTTTTTCTGTGTGAATTTCCGTTGACCGAGTTAAGGGATTTGGCCATATCTCAGTTCGTTTATTACATAACCGGCTGAAACTTTCCAATTTTATCGGAATAAGATATTTCTATATTTTGATGCTTAAAGAATGAATTCAATGAACATTTTATTTTCTCTTTAAATGCGATATATATAGAAATATACTATAATTTCGACTTTTTATATCGTAACCCGCATTTCCTCGCGCTAAGACACTTCAAACAAACCTCGTTTCATATAACAAGTCGTTGTAAGTCCTATTTGAAGGATATGTTAAGCGAAAAGGGACCATCTGACACCTTTTTGTATTATTCATAGATCTAAAACACACTGTAAAGTCGTAATTTTGCACCGTTTTGCAAATAATTTTCATGTGTATTTCTTTCTTTCTTTACTTCCTTTGACTAAATTGGAAAGGAAATATCATTTTCAAAGAAGTTAGGCTACAACGTGCCGCAAAGAACCCTTTTTAAAGCAAGCGCATTGTTTTGAGAGTACAATATACGTAAATGAGGCATTCTGGGGAGGGGGGGGGAGGTCCGGCGCGGTGGGCTTTTTTCCAGTTTCTGCCAAAAACGTTATGCTAATTTTGGTTTTATAATACTAACAGAACTGTTAGACATATTTGTGCGCCTAAAATGCTAGTGAAAATATATCATTTTTATCTAAATGTGCCATTTTGGTTAAGATAAATTAGAAAATCGCACCTAATTATTGAAAGGAAAAGGGTCTATTTATGCCTAAAATCGTTATCAGTTGTTTTTAAAAGCAGCTTTTTTATTGTTTATTGTAAATTGTGTAACAAACGAGATAAATCTGGTTAGAAAATGCGGGTTAGATCATATTTTTTTGCGTTGTTTGGCTTCTTTTTGGTGCACTAAAGCACTTTTTTCGATGGACCCGGGCAAAGGGTTATCGGCTCGTATATCAAAAACTATTGGACCAAGTACCTTAAAACCATACGCAGTAGTCTTCAACATATTTCTGTGTGCGAATCTGATATTGAAACGAAAGTTTGGACATAAAAACGCAGTAATTAGTTACAAATAAAGGACATAGTAATAAAAAGTATTATCCCATTTTTATAAAGATAAGGGTTTATTTTTCGCCCAGATTTCTTAGAAATTGTTCTTAAGACTTGAATTTGGTACTACATTGTAGCTTGTCAAGTGGACGGGTTATATTCGAGGTGAAAACGTTACTTTGTTTATATCTAAACTCGATTCGGCGGCTTTTTAGGGCAGGAAACAGCACTGAGCTGACAGGCTAGTGATAAGGGTTATTGCTATATTAACAAAAATCTATTTGACTGAATGCTATCAAACTTGCATAAAAAGTGTACAATATGTATCTTTATAAGAAAATAATAATTGTAAGCATTTTTAATGATAAAAACATATAATTTTATGTAATCTTTCCAGCAAACACGAGAAAACATTTTGCAGGATAAGGGTTATTTCGACATAAAAATAATATTTTTTCTAAAATTTTCAGGAAAATCTTGCATGAAAAATATACTTGCAGACTGAAAGACACCTCGATGAGAACGTCGGGTCGATTTAGCTATAAAATGATAGCACAAACCACGGTTTCGCACGCATATGTGTATTATTTGGTCCCAACAGCGCTAAGGATAAGGGCCTATTTTTTCCTTATCTATTACACTAAACCCATTAAATTTTTCTATGAAAGTCAGCAATATTAAGTTGCGTAAGTTGATACATGATTTACGATTTATTGGATTTGAAAAATGGTAATGAACCCTAAAAGATATCAAGAAATGGTAATTTGGGGGTAAGGATAAGGGTTAATTGTAACGGAAGCTAATTAAAGGTAGAAGGAGCTGATTTTCGAGAACAGAGCAATTTTAAAAAATATTAAGAATAAACCGCTGAAGTGTAAAATGTATAGAAATAGAGTCTAAATTGCACCCATACTCCACTATTCAATTTCGAAAACAAGTGTTTTTAGAGGCAGAGTTTTCTAGCCCAACTCTTTTTCTGTGTGAATTTCCGTTGACCGAGTTAAGGGATTTGGCCATATCTCAGTTCGTTTATTACATAACCAGCTGAAACTTTCCAATTTTATCGAAATAAGATATTTCTATATTTTGATGCTTAAAGAATGAATTCAATGAACATTTTATTTTCTCTTTAGGTTACAGGGAACTAATACAATCTCCCGCCATCTGTCACATTTTGTCCAGGGAATTAACGGTGAAGTAAACAAAGATAAGGGCGGCCTCTGATTGGTCCATAATATATTATGATCAAATATGATAATTTATTTTTGGAGATTAACAATATTTCTACAAGTTAGATGCAAAATGGGAGAGGTGAGAATCTATTTCGGGTCTTAAGAGGCATTTTCTAGACATTGGGGTATTTTCCGGAACCGACATTGAAATTTGGTGGGTGGGAAGGGTTATCTTAAAGATGACGTCATTACTCATTGATAAAAGGGCTCATGCTATATTTGAAATGGTCTATTTGGATGCGCGATAGATTTTTCTTTAATTTGATATAAGGCTTGACTTTCGATGAAATTTTGGGGATGAGCTATACAGACTTTTGTTATAATGGTCGACAACGGGAAATGTAATGGTTCCCTCTAACCTAAATGCGATATATATAGAAATATACTATAATTTCGACTTTTTATATCGTAACCCGCATTTCCTCGCGCTAAGACACTTCAAACAAACCTCGTTTCATATAACAAGTCGTTGTAAGTCCTATTTGAAGGATATGTTAAGCGAAAAGGGACCATCTGACACCTTTTTGTATTATTCATAGATCTAAAACACACTGTAAAGTCGTAATTTTGCACCGTTTTGCAAATAATTTTCATGTGTATTTCTTTCTTTCTTTACTTCCTTTGACTAAATTGGAAAGGAAATATCATTTTCAAAGAAGTTAGGCTACAACGTGCCGCAAAGAACCCTTTTTAAAGCAAGCGCATTGTTTTGAGAGTACAATATACGTAAATGAGGCATTCTGGGGAGGGGGGGGGAGGTCCGGCGCGGTGGGCTTTTTTCCAGTTTCTGCCAAAAACGTTATGCTAATTTTGGTTTTATAATACTAACAGAACTGTTAGACATATTTGTGCGCCTAAAATGCTAGTGAAAATATATCATTTTTATCTAAATGTGCCATTTTGGTTAAGATAAATTAGAAAATCGCACCTAATTATTGAAAGGAAAAGGGTCTATTTATGCCTAAAATCGTTATCAGTTGTTTTTAAAAGCAGCTTTTTTATTGTTTATTGTAAATTGTGTAACAAACGAGATAAATCTGGTTAGAAAATGCGGGTTAGATCATATTTTTTTGCGTTGTTTGGCTTCTTTTTGGTGCACTAAAGCACTTTTTTCGATGGACCCGGGCAAAGGGTTATCGGCTCGTATATCAAAAACTATTGGACCAAGTACCTTAAAACCATACGCAGTAGTCTTCAACATATTTCTGTGTGCGAATCTGATATTGAAACGAAAGTTTGGACATAAAAACGCAGTAATTAGTTACAAATAAAGGACATAGTAATAAAAAGTATTATCCCATTTTTATAAAGATAAGGGTTTATTTTTCGCCCAGATTTCTTAGAAATTGTTCTTAAGACTTGAATTTGGTACTACATTGTAGCTTGTCAAGTGGACGGGTTATATTCGAGGTGAAAACGTTACTTTGTTTATATCTAAACTCGATTCGGCGGCTTTTTAGGGCAGGAAACAGCACTGAGCTGACAGGCTAGTGATAAGGGTTATTGCTATATTAACAAAAATCTATTTGACTGAATGCTATCAAACTTGCATAAAAAGTGTACAATATGTATCTTTATAAGAAAATAATAATTGTAAGCATTTTTAATGATAAAAACATATAATTTTATGTAATCTTTCCAGCAAACACGAGAAAACATTTTGCAGGATAAGGGTTATTTCGACATAAAAATAATATTTTTTCTAAAATTTTCAGGAAAATCTTGCATGAAAAATATACTTGCAGACTGAAAGACACCTCGATGAGAACGTCGGGTCGATTTAGCTATAAAATGATAGCACAAACCACGGTTTCGCACGCATATGTGTATTATTTGGTCCCAACAGCGCTAAGGATAAGGGCCTATTTTTTCCTTATCTATTACACTAAACCCATTAAATTTTTCTATGAAAGTCAGCAATATTAAGTTGCGTAAGTTGATACATGATTTACGATTTATTGGATTTGAAAAATGGTAATGAACCCTAAAAGATATCAAGAAATGGTAATTTGGGGGTAAGGATAAGGGTTAATTGTAACGGAAGCTAATTAAAGGTAGAAGGAGCTGATTTTCGAGAACAGAGCAATTTTAAAAAATATTAAGAATAAACCGCTGAAGTGTAAAATGTATAGAAATAGAGTCTAAATTGCACCCATACTCCACTATTCAATTTCGAAAACAAGTGTTTTTAGAGGCAGAGTTTTCTAGCCCAACTCTTTTTCTGTGTGAATTTCCGTTGACCGAGTTAAGGGATTTGGCCATATCTCAGTTCGTTTATTACATAACCGGCTGAAACTTTCCAATTTTATCGGAATAAGATATTTCTATATTTTGATGCTTAAAGAATGAATTCAATGAACATTTTATTTTCTCTTTAGGTTACAGGGAACTAATACAATCTCCCGCCATCTGTCACATTTTGTCCAGGGAATTAACGGTGAAGTAAACAAAGATAAGGGCGGCCTCTGATTGGTCCATAATATATTATGATCAAATATGATAATTTATTTTTGGAGATTAACAATATTTCTACAAGTTAGATGCAAAATGGGAGAGGTGAGAATCTATTTCGGGTCTTAAGAGGCATTTTCTAGACATTGGGGTATTTTCCGGAACCGACATTGAAATTTGGTGGGTGGGAAGGGTTATCTTAAAGATGACGTCATTACTCATTGATAAAAGGGCTCATGCTATATTTGAAATGGTCTATTTGGATGCGCGATAGATTTTTCTTTAATTTGATATAAGGCTTGACTTTCGATGAAATTTTGGGGATGAGCTATACAGACTTTTGTTATAATGGTCGACAACGGGAAATGTAATGGTTCCCTCTAACCTAAATGCGATATATATAGAAATATACTATAATTTCGACTTTTTATATCGTAACCCGCATTTCCTCGCGCTAAGACACTTCAAACAAACCTCGTTTCATATAACAAGTCGTTGTAAGTCCTATTTGAAGGATATGTTAAGCGAAAAGGGACCATCTGACACCTTTTTGTATTATTCATAGATCTAAAACACACTGTAAAGTCGTAATTTTGCACCGTTTTGCAAATAATTTTCATGTGTATTTCTTTCTTTCTTTACTTCCTTTGACTAAATTGGAAAGGATATATCATTTTCAAAGAAGTTAGGCTACAACGTGCCGCAAAGAACCCTTTTTAAAGCAAGCGCATTGTTTTGAGAGTACAATATACGTAAATGAGGCATTCTGGGGAGGGGGGGGGAGGTCCGGCGCGGTGGGCTTTTTTCCAGTTTCTGCCAAAAACGTTATGCTAATTTTGGTTTTATAATACTAACAGAACTGTTAGACATATTTGTGCGCCTAAAATGCTAGTGAAAATATATCATTTTTATCTAAATGTGCCATTTTGGTTAAGATAAATTAGAAAATCGCACCTAATTATTGAAAGGAAAAGGGTCTATTTATGCCTAAAATCGTTATCAGTTGTTTTTAAAAGCAGCTTTTTTATTGTTTATTGTAAATTGTGTAACAAACGAGATAAATCTGGTTAGAAAATGCGGGTTAGATCATATTTTTTTGCGTTGTTTGGCTTCTTTTTGGTGCACTAAAGCACTTTTTTCGATGGACCCGGGCAAAGGGTTATCGGCTCGTATATCAAAAACTATTGGACCAAGTACCTTAAAACCATACGCAGTAGTCTTCAACATATTTCTGTGTGCGAATCTGATATTGAAACGAAAGTTTGGACATAAAAACGCAGTAATTAGTTACAAATAAAGGACATAGTAATAAAAAGTATTATCCCATTTTTATAAAGATAAGGGTTTATTTTTCGCCCAGATTTCTTAGAAATTGTTCTTAAGACTTGAATTTGGTACTACATTGTAGCTTGTCAAGTGGACGGGTTATATTCGAGGTGAAAACGTTACTTTGTTTATATCTAAACTCGATTCGGCGGCTTTTTAGGGCAGGAAACAGCACTGAGCTGACAGGCTAGTGATAAGGGTTATTGCTATATTAACAAAAATCTATTTGACTGAATGCTATCAAACTTGCATAAAAAGTGTACAATATGTATCTTTATAAGAAAATAATAATTGTAAGCATTTTTAATGATAAAAACATATAATTTTATGTAATCTTTCCAGCAAACACGAGAAAACATTTTGCAGGATAAGGGTTATTTCGACATAAAAATAATATTTTTTCTAAAATTTTCAGGAAAATCTTGCATGAAAAATATACTTGCAGACTGAAAGACACCTCGATGAGAACGTCGGGTCGATTTAGCTATAAAATGATAGCACAAACCACGGTTTCGCACGCATATGTGTATTATTTGGTCCCAACAGCGCTAAGGATAAGGGCCTATTTTTTCCTTATCTATTACACTAAACCCATTAAATTTTTCTATGAAAGTCAGCAATATTAAGTTGCGTAAGTTGATACATGATTTACGATTTATTGGATTTGAAAAATGGTAATGAACCCTAAAAGATATCAAGAAATGGTAATTTGGGGGTAAGGATAAGGGTTAATTGTAACGGAAGCTAATTAAAGGTAGAAGGAGCTGATTTTCGAGAACAGAGCAATTTTAAAAAATATTAAGAATAAACCGCTGAAGTGTAAAATGTATAGAAATAGAGTCTAAATTGCACCCATACTCCACTATTCAATTTCGAAAACAAGTGTTTTTAGAGGCAGAGTTTTCTAGCCCAACTCTTTTTCTGTGTGAATTTCCGTTGACCGAGTTAAGGGATTTGGCCATATCTCAGTTCGTTTATTACATAACCGGCTGAAACTTTCCAATTTTATCGGAATAAGATATTTCTATATTTTGATGCTTAAAGAATGAATTCAATGAACATTTTATTTTCTCTTTAAATGCGATATATATAGAAATATACTATAATTTCGACTTTTTATATCGTAACCCGCATTTCCTCGCGCTAAGACACTTCAAACAAACCTCGTTTCATATAACAAGTCGTTGTAAGTCCTATTTGAAGGATATGTTAAGCGAAAAGGGACCATCTGACACCTTTTTGTATTATTCATAGATCTAAAACACACTGTAAAGTCGTAATTTTGCACCGTTTTGCAAATAATTTTCATGTGTATTTCTTTCTTTCTTTACTTCCTTTGACTAAATTGGAAAGGAAATATCATTTTCAAAGAAGTTAGGCTACAACGTGCCGCAAAGAACCCTTTTTAAAGCAAGCGCATTGTTTTGAGAGTACAATATACGTAAATGAGGCATTCTGGGGAGGGGGGGGGGAGGTCCGGCGCGGTGGGCTTTTTTCCAGTTTCTGCCAAAAACGTTATGCTAATTTTGGTTTTATAATACTAACAGAACTGTTAGACATATTTGTGCGCCTAAAATGCTAGTGAAAATATATCATTTTTATCTAAATGTGCCATTTTGGTTAAGATAAATTAGAAAATCGCACCTAATTATTGAAAGGAAAAGGGTCTATTTATGCCTAAAATCGTTATCAGTTGTTTTTAAAAGCAGCTTTTTTATTGTTTATTGTAAATTGTGTAACAAACGAGATAAATCTGGTTAGAAAATGCGGGTTAGATCATATTTTTTTGCGTTGTTTGGCTTCTTTTTGGTGCACTAAAGCACTTTTTTCGATGGACCCGGGCAAAGGGTTATCGGCTCGTATATCAAAAACTATTGTACCAAGTACCTTAAAACCATACGCAGTAGTCTTCAACATATTTCTGTGTGCGAATCTGATATTGAAACGAAAGTTTGGACATAAAAACGCAGTAATTAGTTACAAATAAAGGACATAGTAATAAAAAGTATTATCCCATTTTTATAAAGATAAGGGTTTATTTTTCGCCCAGATTTCTTAGAAATTGTTCTTAAGACTTGAATTTGGTACTACATTGTAGCTTGTCAAGTGGACGGGTTATATTCGAGGTGAAAACGTTACTTTGTTTATATCTAAACTCGATTCGGCGGCTTTTTAGGGCAGGAAACAGCACTGAGCTGACAGGCTAGTGATAAGGGTTATTGCTATATTAACAAAAATCTATTTGACTGAATGCTATCAAACTTGCATAAAAAGTGTACAATATGTATCTTTATAAGAAAATAATAATTGTAAGCATTTTTAATGATAAAAACATATAATTTTATGTAATCTTTCCAGCAAACACGAGAAAACATTTTGCAGGATAAGGGTTATTTCGACATAAAAATAATATTTTTTCTAAAATTTTCAGGAAAATCTTGCATGAAAAATATACTTGCAGACTGAAAGACACCTCGATGAGAACGTCGGGTCGATTTAGCTATAAAATGATAGCACAAACCACGGTTTCGCACGCATATGTGTATTATTTGGTCCCAACAGCGCTAAGGATAAGGGCCTATTTTTTCCTTATCTATTACACTAAACCCATTAAATTTTTCTATGAAAGTCAGCAATATTAAGTTGCGTAAGTTGATACATGATTTACGATTTATTGGATTTGAAAAATGGTAATGAACCCTAAAAGATATCAAGAAATGGTAATTTGGGGGTAAGGATAAGGGTTAATTGTAACGGAAGCTAATTAAAGGTAGAAGGAGCTGATTTTCGAGAACAGAGCAATTTTAAAAAATATTAAGAATAAACCGCTGAAGTGTAAAATGTATAGAAATAGAGTCTAAATTGCACCCATACTCCACTATTCAATTTCGAAAACAAGTGTTTTTAGAGGCAGAGTTTTCTAGCCCAACTCTTTTTCTGTGTGAATTTCCGTTGACCGAGTTAAGGGATTTGGCCATATCTCAGTTCGTTTATTACATAACCGGCTGAAACTTTCCAATTTTATCGGAATAAGATATTTCTATATTTTGATGCTTAAAGAATGAATTCAATGAACATTTTATTTTCTCTTTAGGTTACAGGGAACTAATACAATCTCCCGCCATCTGTCACATTTTGTCCAGGGAATTAACGGTGAAGTAAACAAAGATAAGGGCGGCCTCTGATTGGTCCATAATATTATGATCAAATATGATAATTTATTTTTGGAGATTAACAATATTTCTACAAGTTAGATGCAAAATGGGAGAGGTGAGAATCTATTTCGGGTCTTAAGAGGCATTTTCTAGACATTGGGGTATTTTCCGGAACCGACATTGAAATTTGGTGGGTGGGAAGGGTTATCTTAAAGATGACGTCATTACTCATTGATAAAAGGGCTCATGCTATATTTGAAATGGTCTATTTGGATGCGCGATAGATTTTTCTTTAATTTGATATAAGGCTTGACTTTCGATGAAATTTTGGGGATGAGCTATACAGACTTTTGTTATAATGGTCGACAACGGGAAATGTAATGGTTCCCTCTAACCTGAATTATGGTTTCGCCGAACCCAGAATTATAGACTAAAACCACCTCCGTCCTCCAACATATATACATTATACATACATGTATTTATTTGGTAATTATCTCAGAGACAGTAAGGCATGCGTATGAATTTATGGCTTCATGGTTGTGTCGCTAGAGACTTCACTTACCTTTACTTTCATAAATCAAAGTCGATCTTCCGCCATACCACGACAAAATGTAAGCCGACGGACAACAGACATTTTTTTTTGTTGTTTATTCCGTTTTTTTTATCGTCGCTACCGTAGCATTTGCCCATATGAGGCAAGCCTGGTTGTTACTTGGGATAATGTAAGGACAAAAAAACTGCCGAGTGCATAGCTCTTTAACGTGTTTGATGTAATGCACCGTCTCACGGGACCTCGACTTAACGTCTCATCCGAAAGACAATTAGTTAGATAGTGTGCCAGCACGTGAATCGAACCTACGCGATCGACTTATTTGAAGCACAAAGTATCGATCCAAGTCAGACAGCGCTGATTTCGCAGTCTGACTTGGGTCGAAACTTTTTGCTTTCTATATAGAGCTTTATGGTGTCATTTTTAAAACTATGATGATTATCGACTTCCAATACAACTGTTTTGAGATGCAGCTTCTCATTGACCTTTATTGGTTCTAATTTGTTTTTAAGATGATTATTTTCGCTAAGTTCCCAGATTGTCATTTTTGTGTAACAGGGTATATATGTATGGTATATGGTGACTGATTCAACTTACTTAAGATACACTCAAACAATTTTGTTCAGTTTTTTTTAATAATCATAGTTTTATCAAAAAGCCGTGCATTCTGCTTTCAAGAGAAAATATCATTTTTTTTTCAGAATGAGCGTCGATTCTATTATGTTGTTAACGTATTTTATATCTTTTTAAGGGGGGGGGGGGGTGAATGGAATAAAAGGAGAAAAAACATGGATATACGTGCTTAGATTATAGAAAAAAACTATTAAAACTGTATCGAAATGAAAAGTAAATTCAGATTAAATCCGTTTTATTCGTAAACTAGAACTTTTCTTCCTTACAGTGTTATACTCGCTTGGTGACCAAACCATTAGAAATACCGCTTCATTAATTTGAAAGCAACATTTTTTTTATTTTTTTTTTGTAAATTCCTACTAGCCGTAAACCGAGAAAGATAGCAACTTACGTAAGGGAAGAGGCCAAATATGTTTTTGTACCATATATCTACGTTTAGAAATTGTCTGTCAAGTTTTATTTCACGCTTGCCAACATTTTTGTCCTTTATGAGCACGAAATTATACATAATTTCACCCAAAATATCTCAGATGACGGGCCGAATTATCATGACAAAACCTAGGATATACAATTAAACTTTTAAACTGAATAAACTTATTAAATCATCCTAGTTGAATCAACCTGGTGCGTATCAATCTTTATAAATTGTCCCACGTCCCGGGAGTGAAATAACACTGTTGAGTATTTTTTTTTAACACGGACGTTATTACACTAGCGGAATAACTATGTAAATGAGCTCAAAGCGAATGGCAACGCTATTTTGTAACCGCGAAAATGACGTCATAGTCCATATATTGTAACGTCAGTTTTAAACGGCGTTTTAAGTTTCGTGGAAAATTGAAATGTTGAATTTCAAGAATTTTGACGATATTTCGCAAAAGTTCGGGTGATATAATAAATAGAATATCAAATTTGTGCGCATATAATACCGAATTTATTAAACTTGTCATCTTAAACAGATAAAAACTTGGCGTAGCCTCGTTTTTATCTGTTTTTGATGACTCGTTTGATAATTCGTTATTGAATAACCACTCATTCAATATCCTCTATCTACATATGAATAAAAAAAAAAGTCATTTTTGTCATACTTTAAACAGCATACTCCTTCATTGTGTGGACAACATAAAAAAACAACCAAAGTTCTTAAAAGAAAACTATCACTAATGCAATGAATGGTAAAATTGCCTTTTACATTTGTTTACTTGTTCATTGTCGATACGATTCTTGTTAATTAGATCGAGTGTCAAGCGTTTACGGGAGAGAAAGATCTATCTTAATCTCGAAATGTAGAACTCCCGCCCAAGTGGTGGATTGGCAGAATACCGGTTTAGCATATGAGAGATGCCAGGATCGAAACCAGCTCTGCGTTCAGGATGACTAAACAGTGCAAACAGGTTTCCAATCATTTCCCAGCTTTGCACTGTTTAGTCATCCTGATCGCATGGCACATTTCTTTGCCTGAAATACAGTCAATATTGCACGAGCGACCACGTCTATTAAGCGACCAATTTTATTAAGCGACCAACATAAAAAGTCCCTTCAACGTAAGCGAAATCTCTGAAAACGAAGACATTCTTATCGAAAAATTGGTTATTGTTGAATCTTATGTTGTTTGAACCCATTAGAATCGTCTCAATAAGACGATTCTAATGGGTTCAAACATCATAGGACTCAGTACGACTTGACCGACAATCTATAAATGCGATCAAAATGAACTGTCACATTTATTATAACATTTTGTATTAAGCGACCATTCCCATACACGACCGCTTTTTTGTTGTCCCTTAGGTGGTCGCTTAACAAAGGTTTTACTGTATTCAAACATTGTGTTTCTCCTAGCACTTGTTACATAAATAGTACTAATATTAAAAACATTTTTTTATAAAATATTATTTTCTTTCCATAATTTGATACACTATGGAGAAAAATAAAATTGGACAGTTACTTTTTAATAGACAGGTGATTGGCGAAAAGATTAAAATTATGCTACTTGTATCATTCTTTGCGAAGTGTTAAAGATGGTGGGCGAGATGAAGTTCGAACAAGTACAAACAATGGAGTATTTTGTTTTTCCTTAATCAGTTAATCACAGCGATCGCCTTATCACCAACTGTCATATTTGTCAATATTTTCTCTCGTAAGCAACTGTGAATAGATGCTTGTACTGTGATGTGAACTATGTTTCGACAGCATGAAATTCCCAAAACCAAGGGCGTAACTCACATTACGCAATTTACGCAAGTGCGTTAAAAGAACTAATTCTCTGTTGAAATATATCGTAGGTGAATGATCATAACATCTAAACTACAGATTATTTAAGCTGTAGTTACGATGTTTGATTTTTCACCAACTCCCAAATCATAAAAAGAGAGCGGAAGGAGGGCATCTGTCTTTTGTCACAGTCCTCATATTGCCTTTATTCTATAGTTTTTAGTTGTCGCATTCTGGAACTGCGTATAAATTTCAAAGTCCTAGATACGCCTATGAAAACTACCAAATTATCCATAAATCTACCCAATTCTTGTCCAAATGAGGATTTGGATAGATTTTTGGAATTTCGTGCTTCATCTTGGTTTAGTAGTGAATACCTTTTGTTGGGCGACAAGTTAAATGAAAACACAGCTGCGTCATAACTTAAGATTGAAAAAAATGTAGTTAGGATATTTGGGTCGTCCATCGAGGAACACGAGCGATAAGTTAATAATCTGATTTTCTTGACTGACAAGTCCTTATAGTCGCCAAAAATGATAGCCTGTAAGGCGCAAAAATCGGATCATTTAAACGACCGTCTTTGTCGTCGAAGATTGATATAGAATGCTTTACTTGTACTTCGTGTGGAAATTGGCTGTAGACCGTACATATTTAACACTGTTCTTTCACCCCTAAGGTTCTTTCTTCGAAAGCTGGCTAGGTCTCTTATTCCGTTTTTGGCTCGCCATTGAGAAAAAAAAATCATATAAGAGGAGACAAAGCCAGTATAAAATTTTTACTTTTCAATAAAACCCTATTTTGAGGGTGCTCATTTGAATTATATTCAATGGAATATAAAAATGACTTCCAACAGAAAAGGGTTTGTACTTTCATTACCAAAATAATTTGATTTAAAATAAAGAAAAAAAAAATCCCCTCTATCTGTAGCTCATACAATATGCTTCTTTTTGTTAAGCAGGTTGGATGTGCAACTAATACATAGACGGTCTTTGTTTACTAAACTCTGCTAAGGGTTACTTGACTTGTGTTAAAAATTCGGAAGCAGTGAATATCTCGATCCACGCCAACTTGCACGATATTACCAGAATCGACTAATTGTACTTACTATAGGTAGATTTTGAGCGGTGAGCTGTGAAATCTACTTTTAACGGTTAAATTTCCGTGCTATTCTTTCAAAATAGATAAAACAGACATAATAAAGATACAAATTGCCTTTCAAATGAAACTTAGTGCTTGTCTTAGATCTTAAGGTTTACTCATAAACCTATGGTAATGGACTCAACATCTAGGTCAGAGCTCAGTTTTGAAAATACACCTATACAATATGGTATAGACCTGCAATTTCAAGTGAGTGATCAAAGATCAATTTTACATTGAAAATGATAGGAGATAACGGTTTCTAGGACCTCACTCTTTCTTGCAGAACTATACATTTCGCGTGGTTGGTAATCGTTCTATTCGCCGTACACGTGTAAACCCTTGTGTTCGCGTCCCCATGTCATACACGATTGATGATGCAGCCTTTTGTCTAATCTTATCAGAATGAGATCGGATTAAGTAAGCCAATGTCAATACGATAAGGGTCCAAATCAGCCCCTCTATCTCGCTGTCCACTTATCGGTTAGAGAGACCTGACTCGAGGGCTAAGTGAACCCACTTATGACGTCACAAAAGTACCATTGATTACTGGTGAAATCTCGAGTAATGAACGGGAAGTACTCGACAAGTCGTGTATAGCCTGTCTCTGTTAGGGTTAGACGATCGAATTGTCAATATACGACTTAAATAGAGAATAAGTTTTTGATAATTTCACTGGGTAGGTAGTGAGTTTATCAAGTGATAATCTTGTAAACTGTTATTTCTCGAAAATCAATCGTTCCATAGTTCATCGAGTGTCGTGTAACAAGAGACCATTGTTACATTGTCGTACGACATTTTTGTGTCCAAAAGATAGCATTTACGATAGGATCTACGATTGCTAATTTAATTTTATAACATACGATGCTGGACTGCCCATTTTATCTAATTTTACCCCATATGTACCGTATTTCTAAAGCCGTTATCCTACAGCTCATTTGTGCTGTGTGACAAGGCTTTGCAGTATATGGACTATAATGCAAATCGATGTTTTTCAAGAAAATCGACGACATATAGTAACAAGAATCTTCGGCGATCAAGCCGTACCACGGACTTTTGCGTGTTGCTTATTTATATTGGTCGGAGACAACTGGCACATGTCGCCATGTATTGTTGGAAACAATCATAACCTTACTTTCGCAACTTTGGCTGGTAGTCCATGACTGAGCAAGTCTTAGCTCGCCGGTATCATACTAGTTTACGGTGCTAAGTTGATTGAATAAATAAGGGTTTAAAAATAATTAAGCTGACAGAAACCTTAGTCATAATTAGGCACTATTACTCGAGTCCATTATGTCAGACAGTCTGAATGAATACTAAATCGACAGGTTAAAAAGTACGTTTCCATAGCCGGAGATCAAAACGTCGTATCTGTAGGTTGAATAAGCTGTATTAAAGATGTTTTAGTCGACCACCTATGGCTTCGTCTCTTATCCGGACTAAATTAAGCTTCGGCTTTATTAGTATATCACAGGATTTTTCTCTTGAAGTGCTTTATATAGTTTGTTTAGTGTGCCCTGTTATATCAATAATGTACTTTGGACGATTATCAACATACATATATATTGGGGAATAAAGGCATAACATTATACAAAGTATTTCACAAACTTCTAGGTACCATAAATACCAACTCCGCTCCAAGGTTTACAGTTAACAACATTGTGAAATTGACATTCACCTCGATCAAAACCATAACAAAGTACTCTCTTAGCGCTCCGTTCATTCATTCCAAATACTCTATCAAACCATTGAAAAACGCTCCAAATTCAATGAAAAAGATAGAATCAACAACATCATTCAAAGTAAATAAAACTAGAAAAAACGCGAATTTATGGAAGCTATTTATAGAACTTGTATGCATATTTTATTAAAGGTAGGTAACACATATCGCAGATTTTGTTCATCCTGAAAAAATATGCGATATTAGATTACCTCCCATGAAATTTATACAAAACTCGCTACACACACTCATTCAATGTCATTTCAAAATCATTTCAAAATCATTCACCTGGTAAATTTCATGATGTTGCTAACTGTAAATAACGAAAAACTATATGGGACTAACCTTTTGCTAGCTTAAGGGCAAACATGTCTCTGAGGGAAAAGATCGCAAAGGTGGTGATGAGCAATTTTGAAAAATGACGTGCCACCGGGATTCCTCAGATTACGTCATTGTTTTTGGATTATTAGCGGAAGATAATGACAGCGTAATTCCGTCACTAAAACTCCGTAACAGTACTTTTGAATTGCCGAACGTACCTTTATATCGTATGGTCACTTACTAACAAATGTGACCCCTCAGTTGAAAAGGGACAATCTTTATAGTGAGTAATGTGTCGACCCTTGTCAGACCTTGCGGACTGCTCAGGCTGACTAGGGTTGCAACTTTTCGGAATAGGCAGATTTTTTTAATCTAGAATGATCATTCTACCTTCCGGTATAAGAATTTTTAATTCCAAAAACAGATTGACCTATACTGAAGCCATTTATGTGTGTGAAATTTCCAACATAATGCAATGTGCGTGAGGTGAAAATATTGGGCAGCGTAGAAAGCCACCTACTGCAAATATTATGTTACCTGATTGTTTTCAGGTACTTTCAGACCTTGTCTATCTACCAAACGTATGTAGTGAAGACTCTAGTCAGATTGTGCGGATGCAGTGGCTGGTCAGAGTCTTTGCTATGTACATATCTGAAATTCTTGGAAATATTACACACAAGTTCATTTAAGGGAGTTACAAGATAATCCCTTTTCGCTTGACGGGTAACAAATGTTTAATTAAATATAGGAATTCATGATGTTAATCTTGAAAGTTTGTCTAGTACATTACAAAACCACAACAAATAAATTTGATCGATTCTATTTTGAATAGCCATGTCAGTAATAGCATCATTACCACCTCATTTCCAAGAAGTACTTTATTTGGCCTTAAAAAAAAAACAAGGAAAAACTTAACGTATATTATAACGCGGATGATGTTTGTACGATATGGTGAAATAATTAAGGGCCCTCTTGAACTTTCTCTCACATTGTGTTCGATATTTTAACAGGGAAGTGCATTTTCATTGTTTCTTACTTATATGTACCCATTTCCTCCACAAAATGAATACCCAAATAAAGCATCAATTGTAAAGATACACGAGTCTTCTATACACTTCTATTTCATAATAAGAATATACCTGTTGACACATTTTTGAATTTAAAAACTTGAATAATCGTTTGGTTTTCGAGTAAGATCGAGAATTATTTAGTTCCACAAACGACAAAAGCTATATTTTCACCTGTGATTCAGCCAATCTGGAATATATAGCTTTTGCCGTTCACTCAATGAAACATGAATCGATATAACCATATTTCTTAAATTCGTAACAAAAATCCCAAAATCCAAGGGCGTAACTACCATTTAGCACATAATGCAAGTGCGTAACAGAAATAAATACTCTTTCGAAAAATGTCGTTGATGAGTGATAAAAAAATCGAAACTACAGCTTATTCAAGCCGTAGTTACGATGTTTAAATCATTCACCGACGCTCAAATCATAGAAAAGGGGAGCGGGTGGAGGACACTCATCTTTTTTCACAGTCCACATATCGCCTTTATCCTGTATTTTCCATGTTGGTCGCCTTCTAAGTACGTATAAATTTCAAAATCCTAGTTACGTCTATGAAATATGTCAATTTTTGGAAAGTTGGAATCATTAGTAGACCGTCCTGCATTCAGGATGACAAACATTTTGCATATTTTTAAAAATGATACCGCGCGTTTACTCTCAAAGCACGTGCAAAACAAAGTGTCGTTTCTTAAACGTTTCTTTATCGTTATGATTTTAACGCAACGCAAGTTTCATCATTTCCGCCGTAGTGATTTTTACGCATGTACCGTAAACAACGCCATTATCGTTAACATCCATCAACGTGAAACATTTTGTCATTAAATATTCGTTAATAAAGAAACATTCGTTTACATGCCCTAAGTACGTTCACATGTATCGAATTATCTTTTGTTGCGCTCTTGATTATATCTGTATATAAATTATATTTAATTATTATTATTATTATTTTTAATTTAAGAGACGATGGGGGCAATTGTTGATTTCATGAATATACACAAAGTATGGAAAAAAAACAATACACTTTCATAAAATAATGTTTTGGGATTTTTACTTTCATGCTTTATTCATACTTTCACGAAATCAGCAATTACCATCTTTATATCATACATTCTAATAGCACGGAGCCAAAATGCAAAGATTTACCAATGATAAAACAGATTACTTTTTTGACTACGTTTGCGGGAGCTTACAAAATAACTGGGTATTATTATTATTATTTTCATTGGAAAAAAAATCAACCAATCAGAAAAAAAAAATGATGGAATCATTTAAAATTGAAAAATTCCGATATATTCCAAAAGAGATATTTTGTATGTTTATGATGAACCTTATGTCCCATTTCAAAAATCTTTACGTTTCACCAAACGTAACAAAAATGTTGACGGGAAAACAAAGTGTCTTAACTAAAGTTGTTACAACAAGTAGATCATATGCGGTGGACGAAATCTATCTAGGCTACGTTCAGGATAACAAATTGGTGCAAAGTTTTTGCCATTTTGTGTGCAAGTGCAAAGCGGGGAATAATTGGGGAAAAGTTTGTACCGTTTCAGCATCGAGAATGCAGGGCAGATGCAGATTTCGTTGGTGAACGACGACAATGTGTATTCAGCTTGCAGAATGTATTGGCGAATGATTGGGGAATTATTATGGTTCCACTACCTTAATGCGTCTTTCAAAATATGGTTGTTTTGTTTGTTTGAAAGGGTTATTACGCCGCTTTTACATTTTTTTCATTCCTATCGCCGCAGCTGGGGCGCCAAACATGGATTCCTGGTGTTTCTACCAGTACATACTTTCCCAGCCTTCAGCTTCTACCCCACTTAGATTCACGATAATCCGACCATTTGCTGGCCATAAATTGACGGAAAGTATATGCGCCGCCATCAGGGAATCCCTGAAGGCGGCGCATATTTTTTCTGTCAGCTCGTCCCTGGAATCGTTCCTGGGACCAAATGATTGAGAGTTCGTCGCGCTACCAACTGTCATATGAATGTTGACAGGGAAGTTGGCTGCAATGGCTTTGTTGTATCTTTAGCGACATCGATATCTACAATAACATATATTGATCTCCGTCGATCGCCTTTGTTGACCAAAACCGATTAATTGTTTACTTATCTATAGACAAAGAGCCGATTATTCGACGGGAAAATGGCGGTTTTTTAATCCATTAAAGGCTTTATTAATTGAAAAATCCATAAACACAATAAAAGGCCGTACACGGCAATAGTGGAAGGTGGGATAATATATTTGAGCAGATGTTATAATCCTCGGCTTCAAAAGGGTCCCCGCTCTATCACCCAAATTGTCATAATCCCTGCTTAGTACACCTTGATCAAGAGGGTCCGCTTCCTTAAAGTGTTACCTGACGATTGAAATCCCACATACCTGGACAATTAATTGATGTCTCGCTGTGGATTCCTTATAAGACGGCTCGTAATCTGAGAAAAGATGGTTTTTACAATTTCGTAATACAAAATAAGGAGGGCCACACATACTGCATCTGGTCCAAAGGGGACAGCCCTTTCACGGAACCCCGTGAAAATGAGCTAAGAGGGAGATCGAATTTAGCAAAGACCGCCTATAGATGTAATTTCGATAAATGATTTATTGCAATATCCAAGATGCCAAAGAGACCATAAACAAGGGTCAGACTGGACGTGTTTGCAGCCTGGTCGTTCAACATTTGTCTGCAACTTCATGTCTTTAATAGGGATCACAAGACCAGCCCTGCGTTCGGAATGACAAAACGGTGCAAAAAGTTTGCCAATTTTACACCGCTTTGCACGCAATGGCATGTGCAAAGCGGGGTATAAATGGAAAACCGTTTTACACCGTTTTGTCATCCTGAACGAGGGACTGGATTAGAAATTGAGATGAAAAAAAAGCAAAAAGTAATTTTCTCAAGGTCATATAATTTGTTCTTGATTACTGAACTTTCAAACTGCGAGTGACTTTCAAATACCATTGTGTCAAATAGTTCTTTCCTATGTCATTTGAATGTTATAAACTAAAGGTACAAATCGGTCATTCGAAGTGCCATAGGGTCATGGTATCATAATCATGTGAAGTGCTACAGTTAAAATCACCTCGAAATTGACATTTATTTCGACCAAAACCATTTTAAATCGCTCATTCAGCGCTCCATTCATTCCATTCCTAACACTAACTAAAATCGACCAAAACGCTCAGCTCATCCGAAAGACAATTATGTTTTAAGTGTGCCAGCCCGGAGATCGAACCGACGATATCTACCTTCCATTGCTTTGAAGTCATTAGCTCTACCGACTGAGCTTATCGGACTGACAGAATGATTCCATAACCAGCCCACTATCTTGTTAAGTGTTGCTGAACCATTGGCATTGAGCAGTGGCATACACCGAAAAGTTACAAGTCAATATGATCATATAGGGCCATGATGCTCAGCACTTTCTCATGGCAAGTGTAACATCCGCCCTTTTGTCGAAAATCACAGACCAAAAGCTTACTCCCCCCCCCCCCCCCCCCCCCCACACACACACACGCGCACATTCAGATTGTTTTCAAGAGACCCAATTCTCTTGAAAATCTTGAAATACGTTTACTTCACAAGGCAATTTGTTCACCTCAAAATATTTGTAGATTTAGTTTAAACCTTGGAGTTTCACCATAGGGCACGTCAATTTATTCAGCAAATTTAACTTTTTAAACATGTTTCTTGTAGCAATATATAATGTGAGACTGTGCTTGATATTTGCCCAACGATTCTACATACGCGCGGTACAAATATTTAGCTGCATTGACCACCACCTAAAGTCTTTCAGAATATTCGCCATGAGTCTGGAGGGGGTTTAAAACATATGTGCGTATGCACAGGCTGGCCAGGGGCTTAAGTATGCGCAGATGCGAAATAATTGAAAATGGAACGCGAAAACAAGCACGATATACTATTTAGAAGGAAGGTATATATAGAGCAACCTAAATTATCCCCATATATGTGTATAGTTAAGCATCAGGCTTTCAAGTGACTATGCATCTTTTATCTTGAAAATTGTAAATGGGGGTCCATTAAGTAATAAATTAGTTTACATTTATCTAAACATGGTGACCCGGACACAGAAAAGGTCAGTCAAAACTAGCCAGGTGCATTAATGTATAGTGGACCACTTCAGACAATTAAAATTTGTATTCATTAAACGACAAGGAACCATGTTTTTTTTCCCTAGAGATGCTGGATCTGAAACATGGGGAAAGGTGAGTTGAATTCTCAGCCAGAATAAATTTTGAAATGTTATTCTATTTTTCTTAATCATTTTCTGGTTTAAAAAGAGAATTCAAACGGTGTAGACTAAGGTCAGACTGCACTGGTCTTTGTGAATGCCCCCCCCCCCCACATTATAGGAATATCCCGGGTTCGGCATGATTAAGATTAAATGCTGTAAATTGTTTCTATACTGGCTAGAAAGTGCGATCTGTACAAGCCGACCAGATTAAAAAAAAAAAAGAAAGAAAGAAAAACGTTTTCGATCCTAGTAGATCTTGTAGTCCCATCTCATCATTTCCCAAACTTGCTCTCCTAACCACTTATAAATTTAATTCTTTAATATGTGTATGTACACACGTAGAAGTCGATTGGTTTTGAACCAAAACTATTTATTTGACGGCGCTCAGGATATAATATTTCACAAGACTACCAATCCTAAGGTCCGTGGTTCGAATCCCGAACGCGGCAGGAATTTTCAAGGATACTTGCTATCCTCCGCCCAACTAGAAGTGAACTGGTAAGAAACCCAGAGGTAGCTTCGCGTGTATCGGTGCTCTACACTGGGCACGTTAAAGAACCAAGGAGGTCTATTCGTAGAAGAGCTAGGGCCGTATGAACCCGGATCTCCTTGTATCCGCTTCTTTCTCTCTCATGGTCCATACCATATATGCCTAGAGCACGGAGGGACCTAAATCCTACAAATACACACACATATAATATTTCACAATTTTGAATAATTCCTCTCGATCTGCTACCTGGAAATGAAATATTACTTGCACCGTTCGTATGGACCCAGGAAAGCACCAACTTTGTTTGCTTCTCCCGGGAATCGAACTTGGGACCGCTTGATCAAGAAGCTGTCGCACTGCTCTACGAAGACGGACACCCGCCCTGTGTTCAGGATGTAAAAACGTTTCGCGAGCGATTTGAGATGATACCCCGCTTTGCACGTGCACATACGTGCAAAGCGAGGTATCATTTCGAAAACGCTTGGCTAACGCTTTCATCCTCAACGCAGGGTAGATTTTGATACAATCGGACAGTCGTTAAACCCAACCTGAAACAATATACTGCTAAAATTTGTGTTGAATATTCACTGCACCACGAATGCCATGGGCGAAAGCGCGAAGCCTTAGATCAGCTTTTGTTTTAGTCCAATGTTCCAAAACACTAGTCAGTATTACTGTTCGATCCCCGGCCTGATATTTACTATTTAGTCAGCTGTTTATACTCACTGTATAACATGCGGGGGCCGAGGGCTATATATCGCCCACATCGAAGATCGATCTATAATAATCATATGACTTTTCGAAACGCATGAATCACATCGATTAAATAGTGATCAATAATAGTTAGACTATATCGGTCACACTTTACTTTGTGACTATTTTTTCGAACTAACGTTTAAGTTTGTTTGTCATAATGGGGTTTTACACCACTTTTAACAATCTTACAGTCATAACGCGGCCGCTTGGTTTATACTTATTTATTTTAGTTCGATTGCGACGAAAGCGTAAGCTTATAGAATTGCTCTCCAACACACAATCCTGATTTATTCACGTCCCTGGGAGAGAGGCAGTGGTTTTAATCCACTGCTACCCAATTTTATAGTTCGGTGAACTGGGGCTGGCTATTAAGTGTTTTGCCCATAAACACACCACGGCGACAGAGGGGCTCGAACCACGGACCTCCAGGTCACGGGTCGAGTGCATTTACCACTAGGCCACCGAGGCAGTCAATGCGGCCGCTTGAGCACATTATGATAGATTCCAGGTATTTCTCACACCACTACTATTATTACATCATTTCCTATAGCCTCTAGCTGCTTTCCCACATAAGTCTACGGTTTTCAACCCATTTATGGGAAAGCATGAGAAGCGCAATCGGGCATCGAACTTGATACACTTTGAATGATAATCCAACGCACTACCATTGCTATGATGGTAATTCTAGTGTTTAAGATCATTAATTCTATTCATTTATCTTTCAAAATTTTGATTCATATCTCGGCGGATTGAAACCCACGGACCCCTGGTAGTTATGGCACTTGAGCAGTCGCTACAACGTTATCAAGCATCGAGCTGCTCATCCAATTTAGAGGTTCGCGATTATGAACCGTTCGCAGGAGAAAAAGGTCGGAAGTATTCTGTACCGCTACCGGGAATCGAGCCTCTGGAACGTTTCAAATATAGAGCGTTTTTGCGGATCTAGCTAGCGCCTTTCCTTGCAGATATGGAGAAATCGAAAACGGCCAAGTAGGCGGAATAGCAACCTGTCTTGTGACAAGTGAACCAATTTGAAAGTGCGAAAAGAGTCTACGCCGACTGCGCAGAATGATCAGAAAAGAAATTCTTCATTGAAATCAATTTTTTTTTAAACTTGATAATAGTATATTACATGGAAAATGAAGAACTGTTTTTAAAACTCGCATTTGTCAATATTCGAATTTATCATGCAATGAAGCTTGTATTGACCTGATATCACCTGTCTGATAACATAACATGATATCAGGCAGTCTATTTTTAGTAACAATTTGCACGCACTTTCACCTGAATTTCTTTGACTTTTAATGGTTTATCATTCTTAAGCACTGAAAAATGATTGCATGTTAAATAGAATAAGATGTCAGTGTCTTCAAATATCCTTGTTATCAGGTCTCGGATGTGAGAATTTATCATGACTCGGCAAATCCTCGTCATGATAAATTCTCCAACCTCAACCAAATAACATTGTTATTTTTAGACACTAACCTGTTATTCTCTATGTGCATAGTTATTATTATCATCCTTTTTATTTCATTAGGCCTACTGGTTTTTGTTGTTGTTGTTGTTGTTGTTGTTGTTGTTGTTTTCTCTCATGATATGCTAAATCGCCGATATTATCCCTTTTTGTATCCCCCATGATCTCGATTTGAAGAGTAGGAAAAAATTCTTTAGTCATTGTCGAAAAAATCGCGTGACGTTCTACATAGATCAGTTTTAGAAAAATGTAAGTAAAGGATTATTCAAAATTGTTTATAGGTCGGTGATGCGTCACACGTCATAATTACTATAGATCGTAGGCTATGAATTACAAATAAAGTGAAAAGTCATTAAACACCTTACGTCACTGGTTAAACGTAATGTAAGCTTTTAAAACAAAACATCTCAAATAAAATACAATATTGTTTATGGATTCTGAGAATTGTTTTGATTTTGCTCTTCCTTTTTTAAAAGCCCACTCTCTGTTTTACGAACGATTACGTAAGATTATAAAGTCAGAGTCAAGTATCTTTTTAACCCTTATCATTCTGAACCCGAAATAATTCTGTTTTGCAGTAGGTATAGTCAAAGATCAGCCTTCACATGTGTGCATCATCTGTTTGGGTTTTTTTTTTTTAACTACAAATAGAAGAAAGACTTATTTTTTAAAGACAGATATTTGCATACAATCATCTCTTTCAAAGCATTTAGTACTTGATGATTTTAGAATATTTTTGTCAAGATCTTTATTCAGCGTAAGAGGTGTTAAGTATAGATCGTGGATCCGTATTATTCTACATAAAATGCGTATAGGCGAGGGTAAGGCATTCTCGTTCTTACGCTAGGCTTTGGAATCCATATATTGCAAACGTATAAAAAATGCTACTCGGCTTTGTTCGTAAGTCAAAGTCAAACACAGGATACCAATTCCCAAACTGTTTGCGTACGTTTTCTTCTTGAACGCAGGACAGGTTTGTTAACAGTTGTTCATAATTATACAATTTATGGGAACGCATCTATACTTTTACAATTTACAATCACTAGTTTTGGACGCAAAACAACAATTTACTTGTTCGGTTTTACTTTGCCGAAGCAATTTAATATCGCTTAGGAACGGTATTACATTTACTGAAAATATGGTCCAGAATCAAGTGACAAAATAATTATGAAGAAGAAGAAAAAGAAGAAGAAAAAGGGGAAAAAGACGAAGAAGAATGATAATAAGAAGAAGAACAACAACAACAAAAACAACAATAATATTAACAACAACAACAAAACAACAACAACAACAACATTACAAAATAGGTCATACTTAGATCAGTCAAAAGTTTAGAAAGATTTGATTATCAATCGCAAAAAATGCGTATCAGCCAAATGAATCATGGATTGACAGAGCGATTTGAATGGCATTATAGATTGTCTTGCAGAATTTCGGAGCGAGTGTTTGGATGCTTTATGAATGAAGAGCTGGGGAAACAATTTTAAATGCTTTTGAGTAAAATGGACGTCGATTTCACAATGGCATCATATTACTCTATGATTGTTATCATTAGTAAAAGAAACCAAAACATTGAGTGTGCGTTAAACAATCTTTGAACAGTTTTAACACTGTTCAATTTTATACTTACGGGGTAAAAGCTGATTGACAAATAAGTATCAAGAAAAGGTTATACCAAGGACCGTCATTATTTCGTGTTTCATTGAAATGATGCTCCATATAACATTTCCAGACAATTTGAACCAATTCTAGGACAGTTTAATATGTTATTCGCGTTCACACCATAAGTGGGTTTTTACAATGTATGCATATGGCAATAAAATATTGAATTTCATTTGTATTCGAGATAAAATCGTAAAATAACCGCAAAAAGTAAACAAAGTATACAAATTCGATAATATTGTATAATAACCCATTTACACTTTCCTTTCGCTGACGGGTCTGTGCTTACCATTAAAAGTAGCACACGCTTCCCCCTAAAGCTGGAACACGTATTCCACTACCCGGGTGTCGGGTAATGTGCCTACCAGGGAGCTGATTCATTACCCGTTACCCTACTATTATATAATTACTGTGTGCATTTTGGGGATCAACTTCTAAAAGAATTGAAGACTGTTTAAAACAGTCTTCAATTCTTTTCTAAAGTTGAGTTCCAAGTGGTCCTACGGACTTACGCCAGGTAATCTTGGCTACTTATTTGCGAGTTACAGACTCGCAACACCTGCGTCCCGTAAAATCATGTTGGAATGTGTATATTCGAACCCCTTTACAGAAATTCTGGATCCGTCTTTGTATTTAGTTGATTAGATAAGTACACGAACAGTTATGATTAGGTACTCGAGTACCCGCGAGAACAGAGATCTCGGGTACCCGGGTATAAAATTTCTTGTCGTCCCAGCTCCCCCCCCCCCCCTCCCCCCCCCCCCCTTTCGGCTCACAAAGAAAGGTTGCTCAGCCTGAACAATCGCCGTTCTATGAAAGTATCAAGGATCGATTGACAAAACTTGCATCGAATGGACCGTGGCTAGGAACCGCAGTCTGTTCTGCAACAAGAAAAAAACAAAGTAAAAGCAAACGCCTACGATATAGGGCACTGCATAAACTACTGGAGCATAACTGGTGAGTACTTGTGCTTCTTTTAATGTACGTTTAAAGAAATGAAAACCCAATTAGCACATTGGTACACAGCAAAGCGAAGCTACATTTCCTAACGTTTCGGGAAAGTATTCCTCTTGCACACAGGACAGTTTTTTATGATTTTTTTTAATTTGTGACCCGTCACGCGAAAGGGGCCATCTGGGAACACCGGAGAATAAATATTTGTAAAAGATATAAGTAATAGTGCAGGCCAACCAGAGGTTGCATTTCGTAAATTCTTTCACATGAAGGTAGATTGATCATTCTATATACAGAAAATTAGTAAAGTGCGAAAAGTTTCGACCCTAGTCAGTCTGCGCAATCCGCGCAGTCTGATTAGGGTCGACACTTTACGCACAATCCAGACGGTCCCCTTTCGTGTGATATTTCACATTTACTTAAAAGTTCCTGAAAATTACACCAAGTGATTATACACCAAAGAAAATACAAGCACAGTGAAATAAAAGAAGAAAATGCTTGTAAAAAAATCGATTTCTCCTATTTCCACAACATTTCATATCACATAGGGAATGGTTTACGACGTATTTCATCGTCATGTGCAACCTCTTTTTGCACCGGTCAAAATTTCAAGAAGCCAGAAAGGATTTAGTGATGTGGAAATCTCATTTCAGTGATTTCCATCGTTGCAAATTTCTTAAAAAAAAACAAAAAACAAAAAAAAACCTGTTGAAAATGATGTTGTATAGCAGATGGAACGTTATTTCGCGAGCCAATAACGTTAGTTTAGATTTGGAAACGTACCAAGGCTTGAGTTGTCTTCTTAAAGGGTTTGGCAACGAACTTCACTCAATTTTCCTATTTTTCTCCTCGTATGATATAAAGGCTTTGTGATTGTAAACGATATTACAACTTTATTTCAAGTGTTAGTCAAAGAGTCGCCGTTGATCGAAAATTGGATATCAAATCCATTTTATAAACTTTTTATCGATCATACGCTTTTCTTCAAATACTCGCCCTAAAAGATCATTAATCAATTTTTAATATAAGAAATTCTAATCGTGGATATGACGGCCGTGAACTCTGTCAAAAGATTCAACACGTGTCTGATAATTCACACGAATTTTCTATAGCGAATCAGTGTTCATCATTGGAGCAATTTTCGTTCGGGATTGAGTTTGCTTATGTTGTACACAAATACAAACAAAAAAAGGAAATAAAATAAAAATAGTATAAGAAATCCTAATCTTAAGATAGTGTAACCGTAATAGATCCGCAACATTTCGGTTCTAATGAACTTTCACAATGTTGACCGAAGTTTCCTAATGAAAATCATTAGGAAACCTCGGTTAACACTGTTGAAGTTCATTACCTATGAAATGTTGTGGAATATTACGGTTCCACTACCTTATAACATAAAAAGAATCTAAGGTACTTGTAGAACAGAAAACTGGTGTAAGAATCTGGAAAGAGTCGGTTAAGATAGTACGATAATGCCAGAAATCCATTGTTATGTGCTCCAGCCGCCGAGATATAACTGAAAGATTGTTGAAAGCTACGTAAAACCCTATTCAAACATACAAAGAGCCTAGTTTTTGCGCTAACCCATCGATAAGTACGCTTAAAGGCCAGACAACAAATCATGACTCAAGGACCCAGCCCTGAAAGAATATTATTGTGAATGAATAGGTATTCAATAATGGGTGCATAATAATATTTTCATAAACTCGCCCCACGGACTCTCTTTAATGCGTTAATCCTTTTTACAGGACTTTGACTTTTTACGGACGTAGAATCTATGACAAATACGGTGTATAAATTGTTGCTTAATTCTTACTGAATCACGACGCTTGTCTTTTCACAATGCATCGGTGGATAATCGTAAAAATTAATTGGGTGCTGGGATAAAGATTTACCAGAAATCGATGGTTAGATGCTCCAGCCACAGCGTTATGAATTTACATTCTATAGCTACAGGCATTATAAGAGCTTTTGCTACACTAAGTTTTAACCACTATTTTATTGTTGAACACTGCCTAAAGCGCTTTTACTTAATTTAGTTCTAGCCACTATTTTATTGTTGAGCACTGTCTAAATGTTTGTTGTTGTTGTTGTTGTAATCAACCGCCCACAGAAAATCTCTTTCAGGTGTCTCTGAACGATGTTACCGTTCTTTCCTTATATAGATTCTATGAAGTAGCTGTAACTGACATAACCTATCGCTGAGATATATGTGGTCAGGCACAAATAAATGGATTCATTAGTAAAATCTGAATGTGGTCGAACAAAACTTTAGCGTAAACATGTAAAAAGGGCGTGCGCATTTAATAACGTATTTAAATATACATGAATACATTCATATTTTGCAAGTGTATCCGTAAACTATGAGTTCAACCATATAGAAATTGGACATGGCTCAAGAGATCTTCGTGTGTACGCTCAAAAATTGCAAGTGCATCCGTATTTAAGGTCGAGGACCCGTATTAGTTCCGCAACGTTTCGGCAGCCATGAACTTTAACCGTATTTACCGAGGTTTCCTAATGATTTTCATTTTGAAACATCGGTTAACATTGTGAAAGATCATGTGTTCCGAAATGTTACGGAACTATTACGGGCCCACTTCCTTATAACGTCTACGCTCTATCATTTTAACGTAAATACTTTTATACGACGCTCAATTGGTATTACGTCGATACTTTTATACATGAACGGCATTTTCTTAAATCGGTACATTTTAGTAAGATGGCGAAAAGCTAGATCGGTCTCTGTAAAATAAGTCTAAAGACCAAGTCTGAATCACCTTGCCCTACGTTCAGGATGACAACACCATGCAAACTGTTATCAAATTGTACCCAGCTTTGCACGGAAGTGCAAAGCAAAGCGAGGTATAATTTACGTCTAGCTTACACCGCTTTACATCCTGAACGCAGGACTGGGTTTAATCAGAAACATGTATAAGAAGTCGCCAAATTTACGATGAATCTGCAAAACGTTTCAATCAGAAACAAGTATAAGAAGCTGGCGAATTTTATATGATTCAGCAAAACGTTGCAATAAGATACACGTTTAAGAAGCCGGTAAATTTTCGGTGATTCGGCAAAACGTTGCAATCAGATATACGTATTATAAGCCGGCAAATTTACGATGATCCGGAAAACGTTGCAATCAGATACACGTATAAGAAGCCGACAAATTTAAGGTGATTCGGCATAACGTTGCTATCAGATACACGTATTAGAACCCGGCATCGGCATAACGTTGCAATAGGGTACATGTATAAGAAGCCGACAAATTTAAGGTGATTCGGCATAACGTCGCAAACTTGTCCTTGCCTAAAAGAAAACATTCAAACAAACATAAATCGAATATAGTTTGTTTATGCGATGAAAGGGTTAAGGCCGTTGTGACATTGAATATTGTGAAAAATAAGGTTCGTACAGTTCCCAAATATAGGTTCAATGGATCCGCTGCATTGTAAAATAGACCCAGGAAATACAGAAAAACAACATCGTGAAATTGACATTCATCTCGTTCAAAACCAGTCTAAATCCCTCGCTCGGTGCTCCATTCATTCAATCCAAACACTCACTCAAACCATTCAAAAACGCCCCAAACTTACTGAAAAAGATAGAATCAACAACGTCATTCAAAATACATGAAGATAGAAAAAATCGCAATTTCACTGACATTATTCAAATTGTATATCGAGCAAAGCGGGGAATCATTTCCAATAGTTTGGATGCGTTTTGTTACCCTGAACGCAGAGTTGTAGTTACGAACCGTTGTTCTTCTGTGAAATTGACAATTATCTCACTCAAAACGATTCTTAATCGTACACTCAGCGCTCCATTAATTCATTCCAAACACTCACTCAAACCGCTCAAAAACGCCCATGACGTGATTAAAATGATAAAATCAACCACTACATTTAAAAAGAAACAGGAAGCTATTTTACTAAAGGGGGGGGGGTAATAGATATCGCTAATTTTGTTTATCCGGAACAAAATTTGCGATATTGGATTACACCCCTTTAATTTCACTCAAAACTTACTCATCAGACTCATCCAATTTCATTTCAAAATCTACCAAAATCATTCACCTTGTCTATTTCACTATGTTGTTATTTGTATCAACTTGACGCTCTTTACCCTTCTCGAAGATATGACTCAAGCATTTGCCAGGAATGGTAAGGGTTACATTCAAAGAGCAGTTGTACGCATACTAATTATTATCTTTACTATAAAAAGCGATTTATGTAATATTCGTTGTATGATTAATAGTAATTGATAGGAAGTTATTTGAATACCAGATTTCTCGGATTATGATCATACATCAAGGCGAAAATTTTAGACGGGCCGTTCAAAAATTACATTAGAAAATTTATCATTTTTTTCAGCGACTACAATCGTGCCCTCGTATTTAATTCACTGATCTCTTATTTCTCGTGATCGTCACTTCAGTAGCAGTTTTGGCCCCTAGAAATACAGTCAAACCTGTATGAAGCAAGCACCTTAGGGACATTAAGAATTGCTTACTTAAGACTAGTGCTTCCTTAATACAGGTTAATTTCATGAAACTGTTTCATTTGGTAACAGCCGCCATGATAGCAGAGTTGGTAGCGCGTCGGACTGTCAATCTAAAGGTCCCGGGTTCAATCCAGCGGCACCAATTCTTTCCGACTTCTTGTCTCTCACCAAAGGGTTGGTAATCGTAGATCTATGTGAGATAGCAACTGAAGGTTAGAAAAAACATCTAGGTTAGAAAGGTGTGATGGTACTGGTGAGAGAAATACCAGGAATGCATTGTAAGGTGCTCCATCCACCGCGATATAACTGAAAAAATGTTGAAATAGGCGTAAAAACTCCATTCAATTATTCATTTGGTAGCTCAGTTGGTGCTTGCTTAGTACAGGTTGCTGGATGAATACAGGTGGCCGCTAGGACAGGTTTGACTGTACAAAGACAACGGGACAAATTACTCATGAATTTGAAAAGCAATTGCAGGCCCCGATCGTACTATTGCTTCCAAAGTTTATCTTACTTCATTGCCCCTCTTCAAACTTTCTCTAAACACGGGCAAGCATTGATTCGGTTACATATTATGTCCCTGTTATATTGCAAGGTCAAGTCATTATATTGTGATTCGTTAAAAACATGTCACTTTCAAAAAAGCCAGTTTAGGACTCTATTGTTGCCCTGTGTATGTTGCACTGGTCAAGGCGAAATTGCCATGGAAATTTGTAGCGCTAATCAAAAAGCAGTTTGTCCTCAACGTACGAGTGTAGGTCAAAATTTTCTTGGTCCGTTTCCTTTCTTGAGTTTCATGTTCGAATCCAGGCCTGCGTTTTCCAATTATATCCCGCTTTGCACGAAAGTGCACGTGCAAAGCGGGGTATAATTAGAAAACTGTTTGCAACGTTTTGACATCCTGAACCCAGGGCACGTAGCGTTCCGGTTGTCCGACCGGCATTGGACTTTAAAATAAATCTGAAATCGAACATCCAACAACTATCCCTAATATAGTACTTCTTTCATAAAGCAACAGTAATAAGCAGCCCTTTAACAAAACAAAATCTCTGTCAGAGAGAACTCTTTTGAAAAATATCATCCCTATATATATTCATCCTATCTTGTTAGAACTCAATAGAATCATCTCATTTAGACGATTCTAATGGGTTCAAACATCATAGGATTTATTGAGAACTCGTTATAATGATTTATTAAATGTGAACCGTCAGGAGATAAGGACCATCTGGGTAGTACTTTAAGAGTTGACACCCCCCCCCCCCTTTCCTATTCAGACTGCTCGGATTGCGCACGGTGACAAGTTCGATGATTTCTGAATATCAAGTGATCATTCTACCTTCATGTGAAAGAATTTTTAAAATATGATCTCTACTGATGACCTCTACTGGAATCAATCTCTAATTTGAATCGATATAACTGATAAAACATGTTCAAAGCGGCGTAAAACTTCGTCCGATCAATTAGTCCACGGAAGGATTGTCAATCAATGTTTTCCGCTAGAAACTTGTCATATTTCCGCAACGAATATCTCCCCCCCCCCCCCCACTACCCCCTTAAAATAGTTTTATTGGTCTCAGTGAATATCAAAAACCTTTATTTGTTCTCGATGTAAAAATGTACACGTTACAGATAGTTGTTTCAAGTTGTTTTTTTTTATCTATTTGTAAATTAGTCCCAGGCTATGTAATAATCTTAACGATACATTTATGGAACAATCGCCAGGGCATTCAAGTCATGAAATGCGCCCACCGTTATTTCCAAGAATTGCTTATTAATCAGAAATTAAACGCCAACAACAACAAAGTTTTTTTATGAATATATCTTAAATTATTGTGAACATTTTATGTCCTTTCCATAAAAGTACATTACGTTCTAAATCAATTTCCCCCACTTTCTTTATTGTACTATAGTGAGACATTTTTTTTACTCTTAAAGTGCATTTTTCTTTCTTAAGGGTTCACAGGAAATATTCTCGACGGTATTTCTAGGAAAAGTGCAACAACAGGAGTTTTTTAAAGTGACACTTTCCATATTTCGATGGCTCAGGGCGAAACAGTTGTAACTGCCTATATACATATAGGCAGTTACAACCGTTTCGCGCTGAGCCATCAAATTGTAAAGGCCGAGATCTTGAAAGTGAGTGACTGAAAATACAATTCAAAAGAACGAGAGACCCTCGTTTTCAAATCCCTACCGTCAGGTTGAAAAAAAAAAAACGTTTGCAAATACATTAGAAATTGTACCCATCTTTGCACGTGAACACACTTGCACATCGGGGTTCCAGTTTTATAACGTTTCGAGAAATGTTTTCATCTTGAACGCATGGCAGGCTAACAAGGATAAATTATTCTTCCTCCACAGAAGAAATGACAGTTGGTAGCGCATCGGACTGTCAGTTTAGATGTCCCGGATTCGATCCCCAACGGCGGCACTCATTCTTTCAGACTATTTCTCTCTCTCTCTCTCTCTCTCTCTCCAATGGGTTGATAACCGTAGACCTATGTGAGATAGCAGCTGGGGGCTAGGAAAGGATGTGATGGTTGTACTGGTGAGAGAAATACCAGGAATCCATTGTTAGGTGCTCCTGCCGCCGCGATATAACTGAAAAAATGTTGAAAGCGACGTAAAACTCCATTCGATCAATTAGTCCACGGAAGGATACATTCCACTTTTCAACACTAGACAATAAAAAAAAGGTAAGAGTTGTACCTTCATCAAAGAGTATTATGGAAAAATAAAAATTTTGTTACCCGTCACAAAGAGACGTTAAACTATATTCAAACAGAAAAAAAAACAACAAAGACGTTGGTTGATGTTTTATTGTAGCTGTTGTCTTTTAATGTGCTGATGTTGCTGTTATTGTTGTTCTTGTTGAGGTTATGAAATACCAAAATAATTAGAAACACACCTATATTTGGCAAAAAGTTTATCATACATGAATGAAATATAGTGTTACAAAAACTGTTTTAATGTAAATTTCATGTAGATTTCACATGGCCAGAGGATAACACTGACCAGACCATACATTTCGATAACCTATCTACTAATAGTCTGACCAGAGGCTAACCTATCTAGTCATTGATCAACATTTTAAACAGTTCACAAGTAAAAAGGCGAAACCACAACTCATGTACATCACATGAGCCTGTCCGTGACATTTCCAACAATTTGACACCTTCTTGGGGTACAATCATTTAGAAGCCCAGACAGTAACATATTGTAAGGAGAAGTTTGCCTAATTGTTTACAGATACTTTGATACCTTATTTACAAAATGCGGAGTGAGGACTCTTGTCAGACTGTACAGATGCACAGACTGGCCACAATCATACAAAAAAAAGTTTTGAATCCAGTAGAGGTCAACAAGCCCTGCGTTCAGGATAACAAAACTGTGCGAACTGTTTGTTAATTATTTCCCGTTTTGCACGAGCACTTACATGCAAAGTGGGGTATAATCTGCAAACAGTGTGCGCCGTTTTGTCATCCTGAACGCAGGGTAGACAACTCCAATTTTCGAAAATGATTACGATTAAGGGCTACAATTTAGAATAAGAAACTCGTTTTGTTTTGAATCAAAAGTGGACCCAAGTCAGTCTGCACAGTCTGCTAGCTGTATTTAGACGAGGTTATTTCTTATCCGAATCACAGGCACTTGTTCCTTTTTCAGATAAGATCTAGGTCCTTTTATAATACCCTATTTTACAAAGATTTGATGAAACAAATGCCTTTGATCGTAATCCAGTTGTGAATACGCATATGCCTGATATATCTAGCAATTGCAAGTGCATATATAAAAGGTCATATAAAAGGTCACATTACCCTATGTGGCCAAAAAGATTTATCTGTGTCTTCAAGATAAGCCGATACCGATGTGCACCGTGCACAAGCTTAAATGAGCCTGTGCGTGACATTTCCGACAATTTGAAATTTTCGTGAGGAGCAAACATTGAGTAGCGTAGAAAGCCATATACTGTAAATATAAAGCTATTTGATGGTCTAAAGATACTTTGAGACCTTTTCTATCTACTAAACGCATAGTGAAGACTCTGGCCAGACTGTGCGGATGCGCAGGCTGGTCAGAGTCTTTGCTTTGCGCACATTTGAAATTGTTGGAAATTTCGTGCACAGGCTCAAATATCGTAAATGAAAAGGCTTAGATTGGTGTCAATGGGAAAGGGTGTTGGATAAGCACATGTCCTTCAACATTTAAGGTCGAAGCCCTCGCCGTAGACGATGTACAAATAGAAAACCGTATTTATTTTACGAGTTTATTACCACGGTGTAAAACAATGTTGATTTTAACACTTTCCCTTGTAGACATGCCAGAATGTTTGGTCAGGGAGATTTTCTTCCTTTTATAGAAACCATAAACCAAAGCCATTTTCCAATTTATTTGTAGAATGTGTTAGGTTTTCGACCTTTTTGTGGAAAAAAACCCACTTTCAATATTAGCTCAAAGTTCCCATACAGGAAAGCATGCGTATTTAATTGTTTTGTTTGTGCATGTATTTGATGATTGTCTATGTACATTGGAAAACTACTGCTGATACATGATAAATACATGTAAGTGGTAAATACTAACATCTTTGAGTCGCCCTGATGATGATTCGACGAGGTTGTTGGTTCGATCAAAATTTAAATTCAATGGAAAAAAGGGGGCAATTATAATGGAAAAACAAGCCCACCAATTTCTGTCTTCGCATCCCCTCTACAGAAGTCCTGCCCTGTGTTCTTGGTTGCAAAACGGTGCGAACTCTTTGCACATTATAACTCGCTTTGCACGTACATACGCGTGCAAAGCGGGGTATGATTTGCAAAAAGTTAATTCTCTTTTGTCATCCCGAACGCAGGGCTCGATCGACAATCGTTAATTGCTTCGAATAGAACACAAACAACAGCAAAAGGATGCGTTTCAGTGAGTAACCCAAGGTCATCTCTTCAGGCGCACCTTTTCTCGAAATATTCAAATATCTATTACCGTATTTTTGCTTTGTTTATAATTTTCCTTCTATCTAGGTGGGATAAGAGTCAAATATCCGAGTTACCGTATAATTCCAACTGATTGCGCACCGTTACTTTGTATTACCGTAGATTACGTCATAACTCCATGTTTATTTACCCCCGGAGTTATTTAACTGAATCAATAGAAATTGCTTACCACAATAAACGTTGTGTCGCGTATTTGTTTAAGGAATAAAGGTCTTCAAGGCAAAACTATTGTCTAAACCTGTACATTGACCGCCTACCCTTACTTTTCTGACAGCTGAGACCTACAATGTGAAATAATAAGTAATTTGCATGGACCTTTGTTTTTTTTGTTTGAACGGGGTTTGATATCCCCTTTAACCGTGTTTCAGACACACCGCAGTGGCTGGGGTATCTAACCAAGGTTTTTTGGTATTTTTCTTATCGTTTCTATACCACGACTTCCTTTTTGTAGACTCCTGTTGTCCTTCCATTATAGCGTTACGATTATCCACCCGTTGGTAAGAGACAAACGGCTCTAAGGGAAGTGTTCTGTCGCTGGGATTGGAACCTGAGACCACATGATTGAGAGTCCGACGCGCTACTTGCTGCGTTATGACGTCAACGGTTTAACACGCCTGGAATAGAGCTGAAGTTACGTAGTTTTGCTCGCCCATAAAGGCATCATCAAACTAAGTGATGGGTGAGCTTTCGACCTAGGTTGGGTATTTTATTGGCTTTATTTTTTATCCGACAAGTTTCAGCATAAAAAAGCAGGAATCGACATCAACGCTAGCCCTCGGGCCCGATGCCTGTGAATTTTAGAGAGGACTGGTAGTAGCGTCCATATTGCAGGTCCTTTTATAAAATGATTTTGATTATATCTTTATTTTGATCTTTTGCTGAAGAATTGATATGGTTTATTGGGAGGACCTGTAATGACTATGATCGACCTTTAAAAATTAGAACTAGCAAGTCCTACAGGCTTACTACAAAAATACCCAAAGTCATACCCTGAAACAGTTTTACAATCCTATTTTATTTAGAGGGATTATCAACAAGGCTTCACATGGACTCGAGAAAAGAACGACTTATCCCGTTACGAAATGTAAATATTTTCAAAAATCTTAATTATATTCTATCGAATCTCTATACATTGTATATCGGCGAAATCGATTGATTTGACATCGTCGTGTGCCTTTTATACTGTTCACAAAAAGTAGGGGATAATCTGTTAATCCATAAGGTTATTGTGGGTGCAAGCAATTAAGGGCAATCTAACTTATTCTTGGCCAACTAGCAGTTGTCTTATGGTAAAATGGTAGTTATGGAATTCCTTTTTCTGCTATAGATGTCATGCAAATTCAGCATTTAAGAAGAGAGGGGTAAAGCGCTTATTTTAACATGGCGTATGTTTTAATGGAAATTCTAACTTTAGTTAAGCATAATTTCGAGAAAAATTATTTGGTGTTTTTCTCTTTCATGTATTTTCATCACATTTTGTTGGAATAATGTGAGGTCTAATGAAAGCTCACCGTAAGTGAGTCAATGGTATGCTGGAAACAAAACCGGAACATGAGTCCAGGCTGCTGTCAAACCCTGTGTCTCACAGTCAGATATTTCACGATATCAAACAATTGGCTTCTCTGTTGATGATTCAAAAACGGTCCCGTGAAGATGTATGGCTGCCCAAGCTGACCAGAATACCACAAATCAAACTTACAATATCCTCTACTTTTTGTGAACAGTATATTTCGATACAACGTTTCTTTATCTATGTAATAAATAATACACTTCGTAGGATATGATACGCTAACCTCAGGCTCGTATTGCCTCTTCGCATTCCCCACCTCTGTAAGAGGCTTCTTTTAAGGAAGTCCAATCCTAATGAAAAATGCTGAAATCGGCATGTATCGTTTTCTCTCGGGTGAGGTCTTTTTTTCCTTTTAGATTGCCAGCAGAAGATAATGACATTATTATGTCGATATTGATTACGTCACTTAAAACTAAAATGCCGTGAGTGCCTATACATTGTATAAGCATTTGCGACATTTAAGGTAATGGAACCGTAATAGGTTCGCAACATTTCGGAACTCATGATCTTTTACAATGTTGTCCGAGGTTTCCTAATGAAGATCATTAGGAAACCTCAGTTAACACTGATAAAGTTCATTACCGCCGAAACGCTGCGGATCTATTACGGGTCTACTACCCTAGTACTGCTACGACGTTCGCGTCAAAAACGAAAATATTTGGTTATAACGAAATATAACGACGTCTTCCGAAGCCGTCCGACATTGTGCCCAATTTCAACTTTTCTCATTAGGGTCTACTACCATACATTTAAAAAAGGGTTTACCGGATCGGGAACAGCAATAGGAGCATGCAAGCAGTGGTTTTGGGTCTTTTATATTAATTTCATGTTAACAACGATCTGAAGCATCGTTGCAACGGTAGTTACAGATTATCGTTAAGCACGAGGTATTCTGGGCCGAGATATTGAGAGATTCTCTAATTTTCTGACAGAAAGTTCAGTGAAACTGGCTTTATGAGAGAAAATCTCAAAACAATATGTGATTTAATGAAGGATTCGATAGAATTTTTTCACTAAAATTTCTTAATTTCTCATTATATTTGGCTACATGTGATATTTATGCACGACATATTCTAGACCAGAGCTATCCCTGTTTAAGATATCTTTAATATATTTATGAGTAAATCTTTTCAAATTCAGAATAATAATTGCTAAAGGTTTTAAGTGGGGTGACTTTAGTTCAACAACGTCTGACCATAGAATTGAATAGAAATAGACATAAAACATATTTATTTTGTAAATATACAGTCATGTGTTATTGTCCATTTTCTAGAGCGAACGAGCTGAATCGAAAACTTTGTTAAACCTCGTGGAAACTTTTCACGAATAAACTAAATACGTATACATGCTACCCATCACGCGAAAAGGGACAGTCTGGAACCTTCCTCAAATGAATATTTTTTAAGTAAAAGTTTTGAGCACAGGTCAAAGTGAGGTCTTACTTTAGAAATTATTTCACGGAAAGGTAGAATAACCATTATTCTAGATTCATACATTGGTCCAAGTGCAAAAAAGTTTCAACCGATTCAGTCTGCACAGTCTGACTAGGAGCGATACTTTTTGCATTTCCCAAAATGATCCCTTTTCGAGAGACGGATCACGTGTATGTGATCAGACACACACAAAGGGGTCGTTGTGGAATTCATTAAAACAGGAGTTAAGTCTGAGTACAACGAGATGGGGGTTCATAGCACTCGATTGTCGGAATCTTACGGGTCCTTTCTTACAGTTTGGGAGTCCCTGCCTAAGATACCGACTATTTCCTTTCAGAACTTTTTTTTCATCTGCAGTTAGAGTTAGTTTTTCATGTGAAGTTAAGAGATATTGCCTCGTTAAAGGTAAAGAAAAAGTTGGCTATATACTGACTATTTGGGGCTCAACTTCAGGAAGGAATTGATAACTGTTTTAAACGGTCTTCAAGTCTTTTCCGAAGCTGATCCCAAAAGGGTCTTTGGGATTCACATCCTATAATTTTGAGGATCCAGGCAACTTCTTTTGCGTCTCAGATGCGCAAAATCTGCGTCCCTTAAAGCCCAGGTAAAATGAACATTAAAACATTTTAAAAAGACATTTATTCTAGGACGGGTCCGCAAGTTTAAATGAGTATCGAAAACCGTTAATTTCCAAGCAAAATTATTTTTTGGCGGCTCACTCCAAATTATTTTTCTGTGTTGCATGTAACAGTCGGATATCGCATTTCAAACGTCTTACCACGGTAAGGTAAAATGAAATTCTTTATTCACAGTGTCACCAGAGTCTCTGGACTGACTGCGCAAACAGTACTGGACGATCTACCCTGAGCTCAAGATGCAAAGGCGTTTGAAAACGTTTCAAAAATGGTAAACCGGTTTGCACGTAAGTCCATGTGATTAGCGGGGCATCATTTTTTAATGTTTTGCGCATGTTTTTCTTGTGAAAAACAATTAGTTAGAAATGGGTTCACATTTCAAACAACTATTCAATAGGCAAAAACTAGAAAGTCGAATCGCAGACCATGCATGATGCAGTGTCATCCCCCTACCACAAATGTCCAAAACCTACGGACTTATTTTCCTAAATCTCCGATTGAGGGTAAAGACGTTATCTATTCGGACTTGGGGCAAAATTTAGAGTTTGTATGCATACTATCACTTTCTTCAAAATCATAAATTCATTGACGACGAAGTTTCACACATCAATATTTATTTTCATAATTATTATTTTATTATCATTATCATAATTACTTTTAAATTAAATTATCATTATTCCTTATGAATGAGCTCAATTGCCAAACGTCATTGTTACCCTCATAAATTCCAGTCAATGAAAAAGATGACGTCATAATCTAAAATAGTTTCGTCATATCCATTGATACCGAGCGCGTGTTCAGGGGGAAATGACGTCATATCCGAAGTTTCACTTATTCATAGAGGATGTCAAAAGCGTGATAATTCCTGAACCCTTGCATCACTCATGTATTTTAATGCTACACTCTATGTTTCAAACAATTGTATCCTCAAAGATAATGCAGACAGCAGTTGGCGAACATTGCTACTCAAGTCTAGTTTTAGATCATTTTGAATTAATAAATCACACGAGTAAAAAAACACCTTTCTATAACTAATTCTGGATTAGTTTGCCTTCGGTTGAGGTACAGAAACTATGACTGTAGAGATTAATTAAGGAGTCTGTTTCCAGCAAATAATGATATACTTTGCAACCATTTTAAAAGAGCAATGATCGAGTTTCTAGTTAGTTGTCTTTGTTGGTGGGATGAGGAAATGTCTGTATGTGTGGGTAAGGGGTACGGAAAAAATCTCTTTCATAATGAAATGGTTCTAATTCTTTGGTTTATAATGAAAGTGTTGAACATTAAGAGGGTTCCATTGGCACCTAGAATCCAATTGTTTCTTCGATTTAACTCAATTAGGACTCCCTGAGAGTCGAAAGTTCCCACGCTTTTGAAAACCACACAAACTCGATGAGCATTTTGTCATATCATAGGACAGGGATGCGGAAAATGCCCAATGTTCACATTGAAAAAGTTGGTTGAACGTTTCAGAAATGGTAACCCATTTGCGCGTTGGCTAACGTATTGTCATTTTAAACGTTTGCCAACCTTTTGACATCCTTAACAAAGGGCTGAATTTGACATCATCTACCTGCCTTGCGTTCAAAAATCGAAACTTCATAGCTACATCTTTAACAATGTTAACCGAGGTTACCAAATGATTTTCATTAGGAAACCTCTGTTAACATTGTGAAAGATCATTATTTCCGAAATGTTGCGGAACTATTATGGTTCCACTGCCTTAAGCGGTAGATCTTGTTCGACGCGAATATCCTCTCATATTCTTGCACTCCCATTGTAGATCCAGAGCGGAGGGAGGTCATCGGTCCGGATCCAAGCCCACCTCCACACCCACACCCAACCACCCACACCCACCAACAACCCCGCGAATCCCGGGATTTTAGCATAACCATGAACAGAGCAGAATCTTAATAATTGAACTAATATTCAAAAATTGGATTGCAGGTCGGACAATCTGAAAAGGGTTTTTTTTGTCAGTAGGCGAGCAAAAAGTCGTAACTGCAGCTTGAACAAAATTTTAGCTTACAAACTGGGGAAGGCTGCGTTTTCCTTTTGATCCAAGAAAAGATTTTAAATAATCGCATGCAAAATCTTAAGAGGGAAAGGCTAGACATTATTCTCGGTGATTTGTAAAGTGTCTAGTCTAAAAGTAAAGGTCATTTGTCCGATTTTTGCGATGTCAGCGCTCAAAGTTTAATTACAGTTACTGTGTTTGGCCCGAAGGTAATTATTTCAGCTGTTTTAATTTGGCCAATCTCCCTGCATCGAACTTACCTATTACGCACTTACCCCAATAAGTCTTGCGTTCAAGATGATAAAACGGTGCTAACAGTTTTCCAACTTTTCCCCGCTTTACATGAGCACTTGTAGTGCAAAGCGGGGTATACTTGGCAATCTGTTTGCACCGTTTTGTCATCCTGAACGTAGGGGCCTTATTATTGACAATCCGACGCGCTACCGACTTAGAGCGGTGTCGGGTAATCTCGGATAGCGGGTATTCTCGGATAGTCACGCGTTCCTCCGCTGCATTTGCTAGGTACATGGTTCTGTCGTGTTTTATAATGTACTTCTAGATAAATGTTTTATTTACATATAAGCATATGTAATAAAACCTTTAGGAGCAGGGAGAAAACACTCGTTAATTAAGAGGTTGCGGGAAAAGCTTTCAATTTTAGAAAACTGCTAATTCTTTGTCTGTTTTCATCTTTTTCTTTCGTCGCTTTACATGGGATATTGAAACACAACAGGGAAATACTTCACAAACGAAGATATATACTACCTAAAACACCAATCTTTTCAGATGAAATGACACAATGGTTGAACATATTTTGGGTGTCCGAAAGGCCCTACAAAAATTTTACTTTCGGGTCTTCCGGATACCTTCCAACAATTCAATTTTAACGGGTTCTTCTACTTGTAAAAGAGGTGTTCAAATGCGTAAAAAACATTAATCCAATGACGATAGTCTTATAAAACAACAATTTCCTTACCGTAGTTTTGATAAAAGTAGAACTAGATTTTAGAGGTTAAAAAAAGAACGATATTGACGACGTTTTCAATCGTACGTCCTCATAATAAACCATAAGAAAATGATATGTCGCGTTTTCGTATAAAATGATTAACATGTTGTTAAAAAAATCTGACATGAATTCTTTCTGCTCTTATATGTAAGAATTGAACGATTAAAGTACATATATGAAGTTGAACATACATCTACTTTACATCTACATAAGCCTACTTTATGTATGAATTATTGAATTCATTCGGATAATTCGGCTCTTTTAATTTATAATTAGACGTAGGTTTGAAGCTGGTGTCATTTCTCAAGCACGATGCTATTCAGAAAAAGTACAAAAACAATAGTTGAAGCATACTCATTGAGATTTCTTATAAAATGTACCTCATCAGTATACAATACGTTTAAAACTCAGCAAAACAGCATAAATAAATTAAAATAGGCTCACGGTATTTCAGAATAGTTCTAATAGTCTACATAGTTATTTGTGAGAAAACTTATCATCAAATTGAACTCTTCCAAAAGACACATCTAAATACCGAAACTACAAATGTATTTCGTCTGTTTAATTCTTTTATGTGAAAAGAAATTAAGAAATGGCGTTTATTAGATATTTGAATGCATAAATATGTATACTCGTTCATTTATTTCACTGGTTTTGAAATGTCCGAGAATACCCTCCACCGCTCCAGATCAGATGACTTAACCTTGGTGTCATTTATCTGGTTTGCACAAATTATTATTGCGCGAAAATAACTTTTTATAATAGAATACTATTGGGGAAAATTAGTACTTGTAAATAAACGCATCTGGTTCAATATTAACACTGTCCGTCTACATCTTATTTACCCGAAATGTCTTAGGTATCCGGAAATACCCGACACCGCTCTACCTATAACGGCGATTCACTGTAAACAAGCTCACTTATCTGGCATAAGCTTTGTGATAGAGTGTTGGCTTCAAGTGCATGTATAAGAGGCCCAGAATTGTTCGAGTAATGGGATCGATTCTTTCGTTGGCCTTAATAATAAAGCCACTGCTTTTTTCTATATTGAGACTGAGTTTGCAACCAGACCCTACAGCCATTTTTGGATTTCTCGGTAAAAAAGTACTCGTATCTCCGAAACAGAAACGACGCAAGTGCATGCGCACCTTTACGCTAAATCATGGCAGAGGCCGTATCTAAATTATCGGAGATCGAATTGAGTCACACAGAATAAATGAAAGCAACAGAAATACGAGACAAACACGGCTTAATTTGACGACTGTCGTGACCTGTGATGTATGGCCACGGACCGAATAAAATTTGCAACATATGTTGGAATGAAAATCCGAACTTAAGTACCTTGTTTTCAGTGCTCGAAGTTCGACCGAAATCATGAATATATCGGTCAGTTGCATTATCATGCGCCAAAAACATTTGAATATTTCGTCTATCGGAAAACAAAAAATAAAGGTCCTGCGTTCAGGATGACGAAACGGCAAATGGCAAACAGTTTGCACCGTTTCTACATCCCGAACACAGGAGACGGTGAAGGACACTGAACGGTCTGAAGTATAAATATGTGACCATTAGGGTAGTGCGAAAAGTCGTTCCTATATAGACTAAGCGGGCTGGCTACGCTGATTGGCTAGGATTGATACTTTCTGTTTTATGCTCGAATAATGTCTTAATCTAGAATTATTATTCTAACCTCATATCTAATGATTTTTGACTCCTGCTTGGCCTCTTCTTGGTGCAATCTCTTTCACAAATGTGTGACCCATCAAGCGAATAGGGACCATCTGGGAACCCCGTAAAATGAAGATCCGAAAACGAAATAGGATACAGCATAGGTCAACTACAGGCTGTATTTCAAAAATTCTTATACACAAGGATAGAATGATCATTCTAGAGTCAGAGAGTTTAAAAAGTTTCGTGCCTAGTCAGTCGACGCAGTTCGCGCAGTCTGACTTGGGTCTATGCTTTACACACTGCACAGATAGTTCCTTTTCGCTTTATTCATTTTTCGGCGGTCGCAAATGGTCCATGCTGACAACGTAGTTGGTGGGAAAAGCGTTAAAAAGAAGATTGCACATTCCTCAACTTGTGGGTTTTAAATTGACAACGGTTTTATTGTGTAGTAATGTGAAGGGATGTTATTTTGGCTATATCCCAAACTAACAATTTATACATCCTTACCCCTGTTTGTCTGTCATGCCGTGCGTTCAAGATGACAAAAGGGTGCAAACTGTTTGCAAATTATACGCCGCTTTGCACGGAAGTGCACGTGCAAAGCGGAGTTAAATTCGCAAGCAGTTTGCTTCATTTGTCATTCTAAAGGCAGAACTGGAGTGTGATTTTTCAATTACCATAGAGAAAATTGAAAGGAAAATAGAAAAATCAACTGATATGTTGCTTTGTCGATTCGTTAGCAGGTTTTCAGCTGGCGCTTGTGCTAACCCCTATATTTTGACCAAAGCACGTAGACTTGACGTCGCATGAAACTGGTTCCATTCAGTGCAGGATTTTCTCCGCTTGTTCTTGGGCAAATAAAAGGGCACTTTATGCTCGTCAAAGAATTAAATAGTGGTGAATTTTGAGAAAAACAGTACTGTTAATGGAGAAAATACTGGAACCCAGCGTTTTCTTCATTTATAACGGTAGAAATTTCAATTATATATAGTATATAATAGTATTTTCAACTCAAATAAATGCTTTATCGAGATATATTATGTACCATATTATATGAGTCCGGTAATTTACATGTCCATAGACAAGTAACCTTGAAATAATGCACTTGTCTGCAAGTAAAAAGCCCATGCCGGGTATGGGGATTCCACACTCCTGCAGTGGTTTCGCGGACTGGTCCAGATTCTATCCCTTGCATTTTGCCAGTTCGGCCACAAGTGATGAGGCATCCTTCCCAATTCAATAACGCTTCGTTTCAATACAGGTTGGTAATCAAATCATCGTAACTTCAAGTTAATGAAGATATAAATTAGTTAAGATTTTTTTATTATCTATTTCGGATTGCTAAGAGTTAAAATTCCATTACGTATGTGCGTATTGTGCGTCGATGTTACGCCCCTCGGCCATTATTTTCGGTGTACCAAAGGCTTGGTAGTTGCATTCTCCTGCTTTGCAGATTGATCTACTTTAATTCTCTAAGCGCGCATACCGCTCTTTGCGGCTTCTTTGAAGTTGGATCGGTTTCAGATTTTGTCGTCTGCAGTGTGTAAAGGGAAAGCGATAACTAGCAGATACATCATTTCGAGTGACCTCGTTTCGTCGTGGTTTTCCGTTTAACCCTTATTCCAGTTTTGAATTTCAAAAATCTACGAATAAGGCTATCTATTAAGGGGTTGGCACAAACAGTTTTGGACACCAGCCTGAGGGACCCGTTAGTCCTGAATACTTTTACAGGCCCTACCTAATTGAAACAGGTTCTCCGAGAAAAAAAGGGTCATCTTTTTTAAAACAATTTTGGAGTTAATTGGCAGGAAAACATTGTGAGAAAGATGAAATTGCTTGTCACAAGCATGTCACAAGCAATTTCATCTTTATCCACAATGTTGTCTATAGGGTTATGAAACTTTTAGCATTGGATATGCAAAATTTTCTTAAATTGGACAAATTGGGGAGTAGTTAGGTTATTATTTGTAGGTCTGATGGACCTCCAGCATGCTAACTTCTTCAAGTCCTCCATAAAACCCGAAGGTGTCGACCCGAGGACTGGCGTAAGTGTCATCCCCGTTGTAATAATTCCCTGTTTTTTTTTTATCTTTTTCGTTTACAACGTCAATGATATGGATATTGGTTGAAAACGGCATTCCTAGGCAAAGCCGTGTTGTGGGTACTCATTGAATCGCATCACTATCGTGATCAGTACCAACAACTCAGGTTTTTTTTTTTTAAATATAACCATCAGTAACAGAAGCCAAAATTGAAGGACTCTGGTCTAGTTCTTGTATTCTAAGAACTGGAACACATTTTGGAGAAAGGAAACGCTGGCATTGTTTTTCCTTTTAGGTAGTGGACCCGTAATAGTTCCTGAATGTTATGGATGTAATTAACTTATTACAGTGTTGACCGAGGTTTCCTAATGATAATCATTAGGAAACCTCAGTCAACATTGTGAAAGTTCAGGAGTACCGAAATGTTGCGGGACTATTACGGGTCCACTACCTTATCATCCAAGTTCAGATTTTTATTAATTCTATCTCGAGATATTGGAAGTAGGTAACCCAAGTGTAGGTATTAGGTAAAGAGATGCGGTTAAGAAGATTAACTAGTATGGTTTTGCAACCATTCTCCTTTTGTAGTTTTATATCAGTTTTTATCTTGGCCACTCTAGATCTACACGCAGCTCGGAGCTGTGATAGATACAAATCAAACAAGTACCAACAACGTCGACATTTTCCAAGTAGGCCTTCCCTACGGACAAATTCAATTATCAAATTGAAATCTACATCAATTCAGCATTGATTGAATAGGATTTAAAACACTGACCGAAAGAAGCAATTACTTGTTACAAGTAGTTTCTTCTTTTTCTACAATGTTTTACATATGCTTATGATAAATCCAATTCTTTCGAATAACAGATTTGACAGCTTTTGACCAGTCTTGCATAAAATTTTAGAGTTCAAGATAGGATGGGTAAATGGAACAAAATAAAACAGTGTTTAACAGTTAATTTTCAAAAGCTTTTTTTGAAAATATATTTATTCATTTTTTTAACTCAATAAATCTTACATCCAGACCTGGATATTTGCATATAAATTAAAATGAGAAATGAAATTATTCACAGTGTGGAAAAAGATGAGATATGAGAGCAAGTGGAAAACATGAACAACAAAGTGACATGATCTGTGAAAAGGAAGCTTAAAAACAACCAAAGTTGTGAAAAATTCCATCTGTGTATTTCCAAAACCTCCTACTACAGCTGTAGTTACGAAGTTTTAGATGTACACTTGAAATTGCATTTTGGGATTAGATTTACCAACGATCATCAAATCCTATATTTTTGGTACACTTTTGATTCGCCTTGTCTATACAATTCTAAAAAATACCAACAATATAGGCTTTGGGGTCGAGACTAAGTCATTTGAAATTAAAACCCTAGCACATACTTCTCATCCCAAATTGAGTTAAAAACACTCCTTTTCACAGAGCAAATCACAAATATTTGCAGGCAAAAAATTCTGCAGTTTGCTTTGAACAATGAAATGACAAGTTGATTTTTTTTAAATGAACACGAAATTTAAACGCTTATGAATTTTATGAATTTTTGCGCAGTACTCCACAATGACAATAATTTATTCATGTTTACAAAGATCAATAAATAAACTTGTTTTAGCAATTAAATAGGCATGAAAAGAAAAATAAGCAGTTAATATGGGATGAATTTGAAACAACAAAACAAATTTGATTTTTCAGTCAAGATATTCAAAAGGGTCAATCTTTCCAGTCATCCAAACCCTATGATGTAGGTAGTTACTTTGATCGTCTTGAAAAGACGATCCCAATGAGTACCAACAATCTAGGATTTTTTTTACAAAAATGATAAATTTTAGTTTAACATTGAAAATTTGCCTCTAAGTGGAATAAAATTTTGTCCTTTTCAACATCTTGCAGAAAAACTAGTTAAAATGCAAGTTATAAGTCATAGCACACATTATATACCCGACCAATTGTTCACTTTTCCCTCACGTCAAAGAACTAACTTTGCACGAGAAAAAAGTATCATCAATGAAAAACAGAATATTATGGAATAGGCACTTCAAAAACAATTTGCGAGGCAATAATGTTTGCCCAATGGTCATTTGATAATACTTTAAATATGAATATTTAAATAAATGAAAATGTGGGCCCATACACCCTTCCCAGAGCTGGCATTGCAAAAACACAACAAATCTGTTGGTAAATAGTAAAGAAAATATAATAGATGCCTAAGGGGATTGAAATGAAGGGATCAATGCATATCTAGTTTCCCTTAAAACTATCAAGTCCAAAACCAGTGTTGAGTGCAGCATATCGTCGTTTGGCATTCTTCACCTGCTACAATTTTGAATAGACCAATCCAAAAATTATGTAATGGGTGCTTATTAAACCGTTAACATCATACAAGACCATTTTTTTCAGTTCCAACATACATTAGAATGAAAAATAATGAATTTAGCAGAAGAATCCCTTCATACAATAGCCCCAAAAATAAATTAATGATTGAAAATTTTATTCATGATAAATTATCATATGAAATGCATGAAAATTTGATTTAGTCAAAAGACATCACTTGTCAATTATAAAATTCAACCTATTTTGAAAAATCTATGCCTATAGTCACTAAATATTTCTTCAAAATTGCATCCAAAAATAGAGTTTGATTTTAACTCGTTGTTCTATGCTAAATAAGGCCACTTACAATTATATGTTAACAAACACCTGCCTAGTGTAAACTTACAAAGTTCTTTGATGAAGGGGGACATAAACCTTGCAACTACAATGCTAAAAAGCAGTTGCTTTGAGCTTTCTATCCCCCTAAATCTTTTCTGCCATAGAAAAAACTCCTTTAACTTGCAAGAAGAAAATAACATTATTACCAAATTACTTAACTCTGTCTGATTAGCACTTATCAAAAGTATTTAGGAATTGGCCATACTATTTCAAAATGCAGGACCAATCAGATTTTTTTTCTCAACAGAATCTCTACTTTCTCAATAAGAAATGCAATCATTTTTCAATTTGGCAAACGGAATAAGAGTGAAATAGCTCAGAAAACAATGCAACAATTAACCAGTAACACAGCATTTTGGTAAAAACATTTAAAGACAATCAAGTCAGGGTTCCCTCTTTAAAAAGCTTCTTAACAACAAAATATTTCAAATTCTTCAAATTAGAAAAAATCTTACTTTTGAAGTTAAGATGTCAGAATTTGTCTATCAATTTTTAGGAATAAAATAAATGTACAAAGGCTATTTTAGCTACAATGATTCAAAACCAACTTTAAACGGAAAAATTATCAAAATTTTGTAAAATACAGCTTATTGCCCTAAGGGAACCCTGACAAAAATTTGCACCATTTTTATTTTAATCCTGTGAAATCATATTGAACACAGGCAGTCTCAAGTTCTTCCCAACATCCATTGGAGATCCACAAGATGAATAAGTGTTGCTCGATGCGAAACTGTTTGTACTAGAAACACTTTCCCCTGAGATAGAGTCTGGTGACGATGGGGGCATTTGTCCGAATAGAGATGTATCCCATTCGTCGGCTGATCCACTATTGCAATGAGAGTTCAAATTCAACATTTTACTGAAATTCTGCGTAAAAGCAGCTAAGTCTCTGTTACTTAATTGCGTTTGAACATTAAGTGGTCCCATAGTAGCTAATTCTGAAAGGCTATTGAACACAGTATTTGTAGAATTGTCATAATTGAGCGAATTGTTTATGGGTACATTGTAACAAGAGTTCATTTGCTGGGATTCCTCACCGAAAAACACAGGCGAAAGAGAGGGGCTCCCGCTACTCACACTCGAGGGAGGGGATGAGTCCGACACGGATCCCATAGAACCACTGAAGCTGGAGTTAAAACTGATTGACGATGGTCGCTGTGCTGGTGGTGGCGGAGATTGGCTCAAACCTGGCGGAGAGATGTGCTGGAAATACTGTGCGGCCTGTTGGTGCTGAATCGCCTGAACTGTAACTACATTGTTCTTTTCATTCACTTTCTGATTGTTTTCGTTGTGAATGAAATTGCACCTGGGCCCATAGGGGCAGAATCCTTTGGAATGGAATGTGCGACATAATTCCGTTTTGTACTTTGGATGCCGTTGAAGGTGTTTAAGTTCCTGAATTCCGTGAGCAAACTGACACTTGTCAGCATACTTGCAATGTCCACTCTCCTCAAACGGGCGACATAATTCCGTCTTGTAGCGACTCGAATTCACAGCACCTTGTTGTTGTTGTTGTTGCTGCTGCTGCTGTTGAAGCTGCTTCTGTGATGAATTGTTCAAGTTAACCAAGTTATTGTTCATTTTATCACACGGCTCACTGTAAGATCTATCCAATTTTCTATGATCCTTAGTAAATCCCTGTATCGTTTGATTATCCATTGGAATCACGTTTGCCTGAGGAGCAAGGCCCACAGTAGAGAAGTTTCCTATCGTGAAATTTCTGTTCACAGGTGTGCTGACTGTGTTACGTCTCTCTGGCATTGGTGGCATCTGATTCAACTTGTTCTGAAATTAAAAGATAAAATAATAAGTAAATTATGAAAATAAATATAAAGTAAATTTTGACAAAAAATTAACATTTTATCAGTAAGGTTGACTCCAGATCTCATAATTGAGAAGTTTATAGAAGAAAACCCTTGTTGTGGGTATTTATTGAAATCGTCTCAGAGACGCTTTCAATGAGATCAACCCACAAAAAAAGGATTCATATAATATCCGATCAACTCAAATAATACCTATATAATGTCAATATTAAAGACCACAAAAATGCTTTTCAAAAATATTGAGAGTAAAAATTAATTTGTAGATCAATCAATTAAAGATTATTTTTCTCCTTAATAAAACACATTTTAAAATCGAATCGATTAAATCTAAATTCCGAGTGTCCCAAATTTAACAACTCCCTAGTATTACACAGAGCACGTGCTTCACGAAAAACTCGATGACAATCGGTTGAGCTGAAAGGAAATGATTTAATCATGTCGAAATTATTTACCTGAAGAACAAGTCCTACATCGTAGAATTGAGAAACTGCAGCTGAAGTCATATTTTCAGCTTTAGTATACATTTAGAAAATAATACTGTTTAAAATCCAACAATGATTAAAGTAGTCGATATAGCTTTCGTAAAAGTCCACTGAAGTTTGACTACACTCTCGCGGTTTGCCCGTTTATATCGCGGTTAACGCGAGGGAGTAGGCGTGGCCTAAAAGTTGTTTACTTCATTACGACTGAAGGTTCACGGCCGATTAACCTGTCAATCATCTGAAGGTCTCTCTACGCGCTTTCTGATTGGACGATCGATTTTTTCTTACTCATACAACTTTGTTGATTCCCGATCTCCCATTCAAGCGGAGAATAACGTATTTCGAAATACATGTAGCTGATGTCGTTATAACCAAGCTTAAAAGTTTAATTATGGAAAATTTTCAAATATAAAGTCACAGAGTATGTTTATAAAATTGTGTCACTTGAAATCAAGTATCTGAAGAATAAATTTTCAGTAAAAAAAGCCGAAGTTTCCCTTAATCTACGCCTTTTGCTTTCCCACAAGCAAAACTCCCAAGTGAAAGCAAGGGTCAACCTCGTGTGTACGGTATCTTTTCCCGCGCTTTGCTGTGAGTAATTTCGCGCCAATTCAACCTCAACTAGATGGAACTGGGTCAAATGTAGCCGGGTATCGCAATGTCATAACTCGAGACAAGATAGCGTCATTATTTAAAACGATAATTTACGCTTCTGTTCCTTTTTGGGTGTTTATTTAGATAGTAGAAAAAAATAAACGGCTGATTTCCTTAATTTGATTAGTTCATTGACGTTGACCGTCTAAAATCCCACAACTACAGCTTAATTTGCTCACAAAACTAATACATTAATTAATTAGATCGTCTTCGTAATAATTGTGAATTCTTCCTATAACATTTTACTGTATTTACATAAATTGATGTACGAAAACAAAAAATCGAAACCTCAGCTAGAACAAATAGCTGAATCTACCGGCCCTGCATTCAGGATCACTACACTGTGCAAGCAGTTTCTTACCAAAACATACATAGCTTTTCATGCTGTAGTAACGAGTTTTTTTCTGAAAAACGTTGACGGCATCGTGGTCAAAATCTTAATGCATACGTAAAGGCATAGAATTTGGCTCTTTTGCTTAGAATACGAAACGCTGCAAATATCTGTCGTTACCTTTAAAATGTCATAAAAAGTAAAATAGGTGCGATATTGATGAAAATATGACCAACTCTGGAAATAACCTTATTCGGTCAGATATCGATGGCCTAGCGCGGGACGGTTGTAACTGCCTATAGAAATATAGGCAGTTACAAGTGTATCGTGCTGCGCCATCAATATGCTACACGTACATTCCAACTGTCTGAATGTGTATTAAAACGCGTGTCATAACACTTGTTAATTTGTAAAATGTCAAAGTGGTATTTATGATGGGATATATGTATGTTGTATAGTGGTTGTATAGTGGTGATGTCCAAACTAATTTCAATTTGAACTGAGGATTGATATCGCCATGTAGATCTATACATTTCCCAAATAGCCCCTAAAACTATAAGATCACATTGTTTCCTATGAAAACTAAATGACCATAGCCTGTGGACAAAGGGACATTATCATACATGTATAGTAAAAATCCAACGATCTTGTCAAGTCCGGACGGGTTGCCTCCCTTTCAACTAGGGTTTTTTCAAGCAGAACAATTCACTTTTTTTTTGTTCTTTTTATCGACCTTATTACTGCAGACTTTATTGTCCTTCCTTTATTAATTGTCAACTAAGAAAAACATCTTAATTTGAATTTGCAACGAAGAAGTTTTGTTGCAAGAAACCATATTCATATACATTAGTGCAATGTAGTATCCATTCCGCTATCCATTTATGAGCTCAGATCATACCGGTTACCGTTTTTTTTTCAACTTTATGAGATTCATTTCTTTGATATGTTTATATATACCCATTCATATCATAATTCAATGTATCTTTGTCATAGTTCTTATCTATTTATTTCAAATTTTAATAATTTCAAATATTAGAAAATATTTACTATTGATTTCGCCTTAAAGAAAAAACATTTTTTTGAAAGCGTCTCACCAATTTTCTTGCGTTTCCCGTTTTTTATAACGACTTAGAGAAAAAGAAGATGGGGCAATTGTTTCTTAATCAGATATAACAGTAATTGTAAAACAAATGCTGTCAGTTCCTTATAAGGTAATATTATGTACCAGGGGAGAAAACTCGTACAAATTATTTCCATATAAGTCATCGGAATATATGTTATTATTCCCCTTGTGAATTCAATGACCCTAATCATTTGATGCATAGCTTGACAGACTTTATTGTGCACCTGCATTTCAACGGACATTTTTTTCTGTTTCAATAAACATGGATGATATCGTTGATTTTACGAGGTTCATTAGAAAGGGTTTATCAGTCATAGAATAGATATACGATAAAAGAATTTGATGAAAATTAGCCCTTGCCTATATTTTCAACAATGCAGATTCAGATCAGCTGTAGGGCGGCAAAGACTGTCTACCATATTCATTTGTGACCCGTCACGCGAAACTGGGCCATCTGAGAACTCCATGAGAATGATATTTTGAAAAAGAAAAGAGATTATACCTAGTAGAGGTCAATCAGAAAGCGAATTTTGAATTAAGAAATATAGAAAGGTAGAATAGCAATTCTGAATTAAGCATGTGCGTGACATTTTCAACAATTTGCAAATGTGCGCCAAGCAAAGACTCTGGACAGTCTGTGCATGCGCACAGTCTGACCAGAGTCTTTACTTTGCGTTTCGTAGATAGAAAGGTCTCAAAGTATCTAGAGACATTCAAGCAATCTTTTAATTACACTATTTGGCTTTATAAATATGCTGCTCAATGTTTGTTCCTCACGCATTCATCAAAATGTTGGAAATTTTACTCACAGGTTTAATTTAGTAACCCGTAAACACTTGAAAAAGAGTCGATCGAGTGACCAGAATCGATACTTTTTTGCAATTCCTAGATCGGTCATTTTCGCGTGACGGTTCACATTTTTCTTGTTCTTCATTAAGCTATTACCGGTCATTGGAAAATCTTTCATAATTTTCTTTTTAAAATATGCAAATATTACAATTGAATAGTAAGCCGTTTTCAGAAGATAGTGCATGCAAAATTTGATAATAACCTGACACCTACATATGGATCGGCTTCTTTTTTTGCAACGACAATTGTTTTATGCTGTAGTTAGGGTGTTCTGGCTTGTCGAGTGGCGAAAACGGGAAAACAATACATTATGTGAAATATAGTGTATGTCTTTATTTATCTGTTCAATGTTAATAATAATTATATATTTTTTATATTATATATTTATCTCAAGAAGGGATCTTTTTATTTGTTTAATGTTAGTAATATTCCTTCTTTATTCTTGAGTCATATGTTTATTTACGGTATTATCTCAATGTAAACAGCTTTTCCGCTATTACGTAACACATAAAAAACAGTATATGGATGTGAAAATCCGTATAAGGCTCCTAATGCAAAAATATATTTTGTAAAGAATCGGATTTCGATCTCAGCCCCCTTATCTGATGTCATCGCCTGCCAATAATGCTCTGCGATCAAACCTTATCGATAGGTTGTAAAAACTGTTCCCTTATTATGGTACGTCATTACGGACCCCTTCTTGATAATCTGGGGCGATTAGGGGCTCGTCCCAGCAGGGATAAGTAGCGCTATCACAATGTTGATCTTGGGGGTTAGGAGTGACACTGATGCAGTTAAGTAAACAGACGTATTAATAAAGTTTTGACGTTTATCCTCATTAACAACTGCAATTCTTGGGGTTTTGTATGTTTTCAACAATTCCATAAGCCCATTATCAATAAAAAGAGACTAGTCCTTCTTTCAGACTATTTTAATTAAAAGAAAAACAAAACGCTGGGTGTAAAACCCATTGGAAATTGAAGAAATTGCTTGCATTAAGCAATTTCTCCATTTTCCACAGGGTTTTACAAAATATATTTCGTTTTATTTAAGGGGGTTCACCTTAGATATTCTTGTTCTATTTCTATAAACGGTCGACCGAAATTGTGTGATATTTAGACTGCCTCAATATCAAACATGTTTGTAAATGATGTTGTGGCAGCTTACTAATGGTATTCAGACTAACGGTTAACCCATCACCAGTCGAACAAATTCATGCAGTTCCAAAGGGGGGGATACACTGTCGTACGTTTCAAGTTTGTATATATTGAACATCGTCGTTTTTCTTGGTAGATAAATTTCAGAAACTAATGAAATTGTTAAAGTTATGCTCTTTCCTCAATTTCGATATTTTTTCCTCGAACTGTTTGCCTTTATGGTTTGTATTTAAATCGGTTGTATGGCACTACCGTTTGGGGGCATTTCGACGGCAATTCGAACAGCGAAGGCGCGTGACCGCACATGCTTCAGCATATTCAAATGCTCGTGGCGATCATATTATTAAATAAATAATGATTAATAATAACATAAAATATATGTAAATGTTTTATTTAAATTAATTTCCATTAGGGGAATCATTGTTTTGGAGTAAAAGTTGCAATTTGATGTCCAGTGCTAGACGTGCGTCCGCCAGTGGTCTGGAATTTTCTTTACATGGCCTTTATAGACAATCTTCAATTGATTGGAATCTTAAAGCTGTTTGTTCAAAATGCAGATTTCAATTAGAGTGGCGTACGCAATTAATCAATTTACAATCTTTAGGTAACCCGCTTTAATTTACACCTTTCTTTAAAGCAGCCATCAATCGGAGCTAAATTACAATTTTCACACAATTTCAATAAAAAGGGATTTTTGAATAGTTAGATCTAGGAAATATTGTTACTTTAGAATTTAATCCAGTTTTAAGGGTGCGTGTGCACATTTTATAATAATCCCTTTTTTAAATCAACACTTTGTTTAATGGGGAAAACTGATATTATTTTATGTAACAGTTTCAAATTGAATAGGGAGTTTCAATTTCATATTGAATTGTAGACATTTTGGGGTTGCAGACGATTTGGTTAGTAGGTAAAATGGACTACACAAAAAGTAGTTGACGAAAAGGAGTAGAACAAATGGGACTTAACAATATAATGCGCAGAATTCTTTTTTCTTTTTATTTTTTATAGATATCCGCATCTTCACAAGCCAAGGGTTCTTGCTCCACTACGTTCCTTCGTAAGGAACGTAGTGGAGCTTGAACACTTGGCTTGCGAAGATGCGGATATCCGTAACAACATCAATTGCAGTGCTGTAAAAAAATGCGCTGACGTCGAAGAAATTTTAAAACGTATTTCTTGAGAATGTGTTTTGTTTAAAAGACAAATGCAACAACTTTCCTGACTTGCTCATATGAAAACGAGATTTGTAACAGTGTAGTTCAGTCGAATGTCATTGTTAAAAAATTCCTAATTATCACTCAAAGTAAATAAAATCAGACAAATGTTAAAAGTTTCGATCCCTGTCAGCGTGCGCAGTGTGTTATTGGTAGACACTGTTCGTAAGCATTACTAGGATTTTGAAATTTATACGCACAAAAAAGGCGACCAACATAGAATAAATAGAGTAAAGGCGATATGTGGACTTGACAAAAGATGAATATACTCCGCCCTCATTCCTTTTCTATGATTTGAGCGTTGGTGAATAATCAAAACATCGTAACTACAGCTTACATAATCTGTAGTTTCAATGTTATGATCATGCATAAACGACTTTTTTTCGAAGGTTCCTTTTTCGAAAGAGGATTTATACCTTTAATATACTTGCGTAATGAGCGTAATAGTAGGTACACCCTTTCTCTACGCACCATCCAGATATCCCCTTTTTGGCTATCGGGCCACACATGCATTATTCAAGATGTGCATTTTATCTAATTCGTCTTTTGAATTTTTAATGTAGTTCGCGATGAAAGAACAAAAAAGTATTTTGTATCTAAATTTATCGGATAAAACATAACTTTCATCTACATTACATCAAATACAAAATATCTACATAAAACCATTGTAAGAAATGATTAAGATAATAGAGAAGTCGATAATCGATTTGTAGATATTGATAAAACATCGCCTCAGTCCTTTGAGGGGTGGATTGCCGACAGACGTAGTCTAAACAAGGCAGTATTTGTCTATTACAAGTTCTGAAAACACTGTAGAAGCCAATAGACTGTTAAACAATTCAACACCAATCTTCTTGTAACAACCTAAACTCGCACTATTTCTTTATTGTCTTGAAAATTGCTGTACCCTTTCATCCACAAATTTCGCAGGTGCGAAAAGGAGAATTTTTGTTTTTTTGAATGGGGTTTTACGTCGCTTTCAACAATATGTCCGTAAGCGATATCGCGGCGGCTGGGGCACCTAACAATTGGTTCCTGGTATTTCTATTGCCAGTACTATCGTTTGTCCCTTCCTAACCTCCATCTGCCGTCTCGCATAGGTCTACGATTATCAACCCATTGGTGAAAAACAAATAGTCGGCAAGGATGAGTGCCGCCGGCGGGGTTCGGGGACCTCTAAATTTACTATCCGATGCGCTTTGACGGCGACTACGAAAGGCAGAAAGATGATACATAAGTACATAATTTCGATTTCTAAGATCTTAATTTGATCGCCAGGTATGTCGAGGTCTGTTGATTTGATTAGAACTTGTATATTGTACTTCATAAAAAATCACACACAAATAAATCAGAAAATGAAACCTGTGCATTCAAGCATCGTTACTATATATATTGGATATATATATTGGAGCGTAGGGTACCCGGGAATGATAAATACATTTTATATATATATATATATATAATGTATTTATCATTCCCGGGTACCCTACGCTCTCTCTATCTGCTACGCTATATCGATATAGCGTAGCAAATATGGAGTCCTCGGATGTGCATTAATTCATATCTACAGAAAAAATAGTTTTTATTACTTTTTCTCCGTTCTTAGTTTTACTCGATTCTTAAATGCTAGAACGACCTTTGGTAGGGAGCAGATTTTTCATAGAGTAGCTATGCTAATGAACAGAAATGTTTCACCCCATTTTTTTCTTCAATTTTTCCCTGGAATTAAATTTAACATAAAGCTACAAGAAAGGGTAGGACTAAATTCTCTCTTTGTCACCTCTTTTATTGCGCTACAATTCGCACATTTAGGGCCATGTAAGGGACTATTGCCGTTACAAAGGATCGCTGGTAATTGAATTGTTGCGAGTTTAGCGCTTTTACGGCTCAATCGATACCTAGACACATCCATGCTAATAGCGAAAAGTACCGCAAATTATCGCGTCAACGGAGTGCCAAAAACTGAAAAATAACGTTACTAAGAAACCAAAATCCTGCCTTTAATCATTACAAAAACCAACTTTTGGTCCCCCCCCCCCCCCTGAAATTCGATGTACCGTAATTAAAAAGGTATCTTTCGTGCATTTTCTGAAATTGTAATCTTTGTATTCTTGTGCCATTTTGGGATTTCGACTTTTCACCCATTACTCACACTACCTGACTATTGTTACTTTCTAGCTCACATGTTTTTACATATTGTAATAATTGCATTTGTAAGCTGTGAACAAAATAAAAGAATAATGTATTGTTTTGTATTGTATAATTATATGTGCAGATCAATTAAAAAAAGTCTAAACCAAAAATTTATACCTAATGGTTTAGGATAATTGAAATACTCATCACACGAAAAGGCAAAGTGGTCATTCTATATACGCAATCCTATGTCTCAACCGAGTCCTGAACATGGATGGCCGATCTAATTTCCTACATGTACAGATAGCCTTCGTATTGATCGCTGGCTTACCTCTGCAAAATCTTATATTTTCGGATCGGTCATTCTACCGTCAAATAAAACGAAAATTAGTACGAAATAGAATTTCCCTTTGAAGCACCAAATAAGTAGCACGATACAATCAATGGCGTTCCCCTAAAAAATTGTCTTTTACTACGCATATTATTCCATTCTCTTTTCAAGTAAATGTAATATACCTTTTTTACGTTTGGACAATTCTTAACGGTCGATGTGTAAGATTTTTTGTTTGTTTTTTGATCTTGCAACGAAACCTGTATTGACCTGATATCGCCTGTCTGATAACATGACATGTTATCAGGCAGTCTATTTTTTAGAAATAATTTGCATAAACTTTCACATGGATTTCTTTGATTTTTAAGGGTTTACTGTGATTAAGCGGTGAAAAATGATTGCATGATAAATAGAATAACATGTCAGTGTCTTAAAATATCATTGTTATCTGGTCTCGACTGTGAGAAATTATCATGACTCGGCAGAGCCTCGTCATGATAAATTCTCCCAACCTTGACCAGATAACATTGTCATTTTTAGACACTAACACAATATTCTCTATTTATATTCGTGACAACAGCGGATCCAGGATTTCTGTAAAGGGGGTCGAACTTAAATATTCCGACAGTGTTTTCAGGGACGCAGGTTTTGCGAGTCTGAATCTCATAATTATGTAGACAGGATTCTCAAAACTACATGATATAAGTCCATAGGACCCCCTGGAACTCAGCACCAGAAAAGAAATGAAGACTGTTTGAATCATTCCTTCAATTATCTTCTGAAGCTGTTACCTTAACACCTAGCAAACAGCAACTAAGCTATTTTTGGACGCCGAACAAAAAACCAAGGGTTCGTTTCCCGACTTTTACCCACTTTTGATAGAATTTCCCATTACATAAAAAAATTGATAATAATAAAGTACACCTTAAAGGTCCTTTGAAATTCGCCACTGCTTGGGTTAAACCACCAAGTTCGATTAGTTCGAAGGAAGATCTGTAAGGAGCGACGACCATACGTCTGAAAAAAAAAACATCTTTGGAACATTATAATTCTTGGCCGTTGCATCGTTAAGTCCTGGTTGCATAATTCTTACAACGAAAAAAGAAAAAGACAAAGTGGGGTTCTATCATAAAATTGTCTGACGCAATTTTCAATTATTCTCTTAGATCGCATTTTCGATTTACGGTCGATAGCCTATAAATTAATTCGACTAATAATCGACAAGGTCGTTAATAAGTCAAAGGACTATCGGCATTAACTGTTGTACATGAAAGAGGGGGAGTGGTACGTTTTATAGATATTGCATCTATTTTACTAATCGAATTCACACAGAAATAATACCGGCGTTTTGAACAGAGTGTTGCTAGTACTTACAGGGTGACAAAATGACAAGGCGGAACATTTCTTTGAAGTAAATCCATCACGAGCTATACCCCCGCCAACAAATGAGTTTGTTACTTCATTATAAGCATTTGCGAAATTTAAGACACAATCTGCTTCGAAATAATAACTATAAAATTCGTCCTAAGCGTTTTTTAAGAGAGGGGTTGGTCACCAAAAAGTGGTTGCTAGTGGAAATGATCGCTTACTACATTTAATGCTAAATAAGGCAGGTTCTTTTGGTAGCATTTATCGGTTGTCGCATTTTTTTTACCGAATCCTAGGCTTTTCGAACCCACCTTTTCGTTTAATAATGTCCACTTTGTAGACACTTTTCTAATAGCGAAGCTTTTTTTGTCGTCGATTGACACACGATTGAATAGAGGTGGTTGCTCTAGCAATATCGACTTTACTCATCTTATCAGCGGCCTTATTTTTATGAGATGGATAGACATTTTTTCGCCTCGTATCATCACCTCTGGTTATAAAGCATACCAGCGTTCGGGATATAAATACGTCTTCGAACGTCTTGAATTGATACCCCGCTTTGGAAATATGCACATGTACGTTCATGGTCGTTTTTTCACATAGCAAAGCTTTTCTGTACGAAATCGATTTTGAATAGTCAGTATTCACATGAAGCAAAGAAAGATTTTTTTTATCAAACAAGAAATATCTGGGAATAGGATGAATAAATTGGCAATATTCAATAATGATGTTCTAATGGGTATTTTTACAGGGAAAACATACTCAGATCATTAAAAATTTTCGTGAAATCAGAAAGAAAATTACCTTAATTTTCTTTTCAATAGAATGCAACGAAAAATTGTTCTGTTACTCATTCCTAAGATGAAAATAAGGTATCGAAAAATTCTTATCACAATGTGAACTAAGGGTAAAAAAAGCCAATTCGTCCAAGAAAAGCCGACAAAGGCTATTGGAATGAGAAAACACCACGAGGCGATACCCGTTAAGTGATTGCGTTAATTATGCAATCAAAAGCGGCGTTGTTAACCAATTATTACTTTGGGCCAAACCTGACCAAACTATTTTCTCATAACTGTACTTTATAGATAGTAATCTATCGATGCATCTAACCCTTGCTTTACTCAATTCAAGTATGAACGATTCCCTAAATTGTCAATCATATAGCCAATCTTAACTCTTGAATTCTATCAGGAATTCTTCAAATTTAATTTATATATCATTGTTTATTATAAATTTAATATGGCATCAGTTATTACTCAAGAAGAGCCGGTTAAGACCTGAGTTGTTGATAGGATAGATGATTCAATAACAAGCTGAAGCTAATAATAATATTAACAATGAAAAATATTAAATAAAAGATAAAAGCTTTCACATCGAACCAAAAGAGGCCATAAAGCTAATACTTACTAAAAATGACCGATTTCCCAGTGGCGGATCCAGAGGGGGCTCGAATGAATCCCCTCTGAAACTAGATTATTTCCATTTCATGTCGAATATCAGTTAACCATAAACCTGGTGTTCAAGACATAATCATTTTGTAAAATTTTGGCAGACAGTCTAGACTAAGATCAGACTGCATAATTGTGCAGTCTGATCTTAGGATAGACCGTGTGCATTCTATTTGATATGTGGAAAAATTCTCGAGACAGACCTGTTGATATAGAAAAAAATAGGAATTTCCTTTAAACAAAATTCGAATTCAGCAGGTTTAATCTGAAAATTGTGTAATACTAAGAAAAGGACCCCCTTTTTTGTATGATCGACCCCCCCCCCCCCCTCCCTTCCCCTGGCAGAAATGCTGGATCCTCCGCATTTTGCAAATGTTCTTATACTATAAACCCATACCCTCCGTCCTAACATACACACACACACGCGAAAAAAAAAAAAAAAAAAAAACACTTTCGATAAAACAAAACATGTTTGGTCTATGCGTATAATTCAGAATGATATTTGTGACATTCTCGACTCAAGCTTTTTTTTTTTTTATTATTTGTCAGATTAATAAAATGATTTCAAACGAAATTAATTATAGTGCACGTAATAACCAAATTTTCAAATAAACGAAAAAGAGAGACATGACATGTCGAAGTCATTAACTTCACCGTATTTTTTTTCTAACGTGTTAGCCTTTTTCATTCCGAAAACGTGGTATATGCCTTAAAAAACTTAAGGTATGTACAACATTTTGGCACCAAGCCTTCGGTCTGTCAAACCAAAACCTGTAGTTTTATGTAAAAAAGAAAGTTTAGATAAGTCTATCGGCCATTCGAAGTGTCCACTTGAGACGCTGGTCTCAAACCGCGTCTCAGTGATATGAAGGACCCTTGTTTAGATAAGCTACCTCAACAGGGTAACTACTTCATATTGACATGATGTCATAGACCACTTGTATGGTGTCACGCAATACTCTGCGTCGAGAAAACTCGAGTAATTATCATACCACATATAGATACAGTATTCCGTCCATTTCCGATTTTCTTAATCATAGATTTTTCCTTAATTTAAAGTTGATGCAAAAAGACCAGTATTTGGAAAATACTGATAACATAACTAAATACATTCATTACCTAAATAATGATAAGGTTACGCCTGTTTACAAAAGTCCTCTTTAACGCCGGCTAGGAAGGAGATAGCCCAGTAAAAATGTCCGATCTAGCCTACCCTCAGATACTAGTGTCGATAGATTATATCAGGCTTGCCAGTCAGCGAAAGAAAGAGGTTGCAAACACTAGCCCGAATGCTCAAGAAATAGCAGTCTTTGGAATTGTGTTTGAATGATAATCAATTTACTTTTCTTGCTTCATCTTTCTGATAAGATAAAAGAAGAAAAAAATAAAGTAACAAGTAAAACTTAATGCTTTTAAAATTGGTAACACTAGCCGTGTTACGAATGACAAAATGTTGCAAGTTTGTCAGGTGGTATGGACTCGGATTAGCCTGCTAGGTTGCAGGAGGGGATCCAGGGGGGGGGGGGGGTCGGGGTACATACGAACACCGTCTATATCCAAATTATGTCATTGTAGTGCCCAAATTAAATCAAAACTTTGCAAAACATAAAATAAACATATTTGCAGTGTTCGAATCACGGGAAGCTGAAATTCTACAAATAAATGTGTCTAATTTACAGACTTTGGTCAATTAGTCCCATAGTATACCTATCTTTATAGATAGGGATACTACGGGACTAATTACTCAAATTCTGTAGGCCGACATCGAACCCCCTATATAAAACCCCTAGCTCCGCCCCTGAGATGTGCGGTCTGGTCTTATTCTAAATTGTCTGCTTCTAATTTAATAAATGGTGGAAGAGCATAAATGCCCGAAATATCTTAAAAATTTGCAATTAAAAAATGCAGCAGATTAACGGTGAACCTTTCATTATTTCCAGCGACGCTTTTCGATGTCACTTTCCCGAGACAAAGCCCCGTCCAGGTGAAGGGTCTGATTATGTCATAATTGAAAAAGGTGATAAATACCAGAATACCGCTAAATTTTTGCACTTTTGTTTGACTGCGATTTTTGTCTCAAAATTACCGATAATTCATGCATTAAGAACGAGGAAAATAGTTATGCCAATGACTTCATATAATGTCCTTTTCTGACAGGATGTCAGCAATGTAATTTATTCGTATCGGCATCATGCTAAACGATTTGATATGCCAAAAGAGTTTTCTAAGACCCAAAATGACCACGTTTCATTTGCTACTCCCCTCCCCGGCTGTGCACGCGAGGCACATTATTTTTATACGTTTCCTTAAGGTTTTTCTTTTAAACGCTTTTGGACGTTTCCTGAAGGTTTTTCTTTTAAACGCTTTTGGACGCAGGCCTAGATAGACGAAGAAGTGCACAGTATTGCAAGGACTTGAAATGGTTTCATAGCTTAAAAGTACAAAAGGATGATTATGCTCATTCTTAGTCTACACAACATGAAATTATATTTTAGTTGAATATCCAATCGCCCATTCTACCAGTAAAACGACCGTGTACAAAGACATATACGTAAAGTTGTTGGGGCTCGCAGACCATTAGAACTGACCGCCAGATATCAAAGACACTTGGTCATTTGTTAATAATCACCATAATAATATATCAAGTGGAGATAACGGTAGATACAAATCTTTATTATAAATCATATATTTGCCATTAACACGGCTACTAATTACCGGACACTTTGATCCGTAATATCGCTAAATATTTTGATGTCCCATGAAATATCGCACTCTATGCGCCGAACATCATCTTCGCAAGCCAAGGGTTCTAGTTTCACTATCTTCCTTACGCAAGGGTGATAGTGAAAATACAGTTAACATCATCGAAATACTGTCAAGATGAATGATTTTGGACTGATTCAGGAACGAAATTGAATCTTTGAGTGGGGCAAGTTTTGAGTGAATTCAAATTGAAGGTAATCCAGGATGAACAAAATTAGCGATATTTAATACCCCCCTTTAATAAAATATGCATTCAAATTCTATAAAAAGCTTCCTATTTCTTCAAATACCTAATAGGCGCTTAAAATTTGACTTATGTCAATGGATTCGCGATTTATTCGTTATTTCTTTTAAATGAGGTTGTTGGTTCTTTCTTTTTCGGTGAGTTTGGAGCGTTTTTGACAGGTTTGAGTAAGTGTTTGGAATAAATGAATGGAACGCTAGGCGAGTGATCTGGATGGACCTCGATCGAGATGAATGTCAATTTCAAGATGTTAAAACTGAATGATCGATTATTGCACATTGCTGAATTTTAATTTTAGTTCCAAATGATAAAATTTGAAAATTTATTTTGCGATAAGTTGGTCTCAAGTAAATATACACGATAAGTCTGTCTCAAGTAAATATACAAAACTTTAGTTGAAATCAGGCTCTGTATGTAGACTTGTAGCCGTTTCACTAGAGGCAACTCGTGAAAAAATATGAAAATAATCTGTTTGAATAATTTCTTATTCTATAAGCCTGATTTAACAGTTTCAGACCAAAGTTTAACCAGCCCTGCGTTTGGGATGATAAATCGGTGCAAACAGTTTTCCAATTATACCCCGCTTTGTACGTGCACTTGCGTGCAAAGCGGGGTATAATTGGAAAACTGTTTTCACCGTTTTGGCATCCTGAACGTTGGGCAGATTACATTACTATAATTGTGTACCTTGTTTACTCAAATAACTAATTTCTTGGTCTGAATGCTAGCCTAGCTTTGTAGGCTAAGGTCGGACTGCTCAATAGGGAAAAATGTATGATTTTCAAAAGATACATCACAAGCAGCGTGAAATCTTGCCCCCATCTATCACGGCGGGGTATAATCAACGCGGCCACCTTCAAAAACACTTAATGAGCATTTAATCATACTGTAACTGCCCGCTATCTAATTAAGACCCGTGTTTTATTATGCCCTTTAACAAATGGGGTAATGCACGTATTTGCGCGTCCCCGCTGCTTATCTGCATTACAAAGATAGTTTCCGTCTGTGAGCCTTTGGTCAGAAGTGGTCACTCTTTGGTCATAATGAGGAAATAATTATGGTTTTATGGACACGAAATTCCTTTGAAGTTATATCGTTTCTCCGCGGTGATTTAGTGGTACTCCCTAGAAATATTTCAAACTCGACCCCATTATACAGTGAATGCATTTTGAAATATGTTTCTTGTTCAAGGTCATAGGAAACCTGTTCAAATAGTGTATATGAGCGAGCAAAACGTCGACACTGCAGCTTGAATAGCTCGTATTCACAAAGTTGACGAATAAATCAAAAGAATGATAAATACTTACACAAACGTAGTTGGTGGCCATTTTTTCTTCTTTGAAATATCTTTTAAAATATTTTAGATCATCTACGAATAAGTTGTCATTATATGTTTTTGTTAAGGTATCTGGATAAACAACTTTCATTGCTACAGGTAAATAGTTTCAAGAGTAAAACGTACGGAAGTAAAATCGCTTCACTTTTAAACTACAAATCTAGTTGCTCTGTGCATTTATGACAAGTTAGAATTAAAGAGTAATAACATTGCATGAAGGATCCAATGATGGCTCTAGGGTTTATTTAAATCGGGTTCATACAAAAAATGGGACTCGTTTATCTATTAAAAAAATCTGCAGTCACAGAAAAAAATCTGTACAAATCACCACTGAGTAAAGTGTTTCCTTTTGTGAATTTTGTAAAAACAGTTTTTGATGGTACATCTACTCTATTGAGGTTATTTTTCAAAACAGACTTTCAGTGAGAAATTTTCTTATGACAACCTACGGCGAGGTGGTCCGTGGCCTTAAATCAATCACGAAAATACTCCTGTAGAAACGGAAGGATCATTTTTAAGTTTTCCCTTCCGCTCAGTATACTACACACATTCTTATTATTAATCGTATTAAGTCATTGCTCGATCGTCCGTCAAAACGACTTGTATTTACCGCTTTATGGTGATCTGTGATCTCATTAGAGCAATTTTCGTATGAGACAGACATGTATATATAATACATACTTAGTGAATTATATGAAAAAAATATCTAATGAGATTGGGAGAATTGATCATTGTCGAGGCTCTGCCGAGACAATTGTCATTCTTCACAACCGAGTTAGATATTTTTTCATATAATACACTAAGTATGTATTATATTTATCTTATAACCTCTATTTGTCTTGTTTTCGACCATGTTTCCTACTCAAATGCAAGTTTCTAAAAATAGCCACATTGTATCTTTGTTCTAAAAATAACTATGTGATATCATAAAAAATATCATACGGGATGTTATCATACAGATATTGGTATAGTTATAAGAAAAATATTCCATGCGAGGAAAATGAGAAATACCAATGCAAATTGATGCAAATGCAACGACAAGAATGAACAAAAGATCATATAAAGATAATAACGATCGGTATCTGTGTATTTTGCATTCACCTGGCTTCAAATAAAGGTCCATGTTGATGCTTAATAATACCAAATAGTTGCAACTACTCGTAGAATATCTCACACCACCTTCCTGTACTATCCGATCTACATGTGGTGATTAGGATTAAACGGTAATTAGGTAACTGAATTTGTCACGGTTAATTATATTAGTAAATGTTAAAAAGTAAAAGAATAAATAAATTCAATCGTTATCTTTGCAAGAAGTGTTAGATAATAGTTTACGTCTAAAAACCTAATCAAAGGCTTAAATTCATTTTTCTTAACATTTGAAAAAAGTATTTAAATTTATACAGTAGAGAAGACTAGGTGTTTTATTATCATTAGATTATTTTTTTCAAGAAAAAAGATAATGGAAAGATCGCGTCATGCGTTTATCACTTCGTATTTGCTTTGCAAGAAGGATCATTTAGAGAGTGAAATGTATGCAGGATAATTGTTAGTTTTACATATATTCCAGTGTAAAATGATTTATCTGTCAATGAGTGAACAAAAATAGCTGCATTTTCATGAGTGGCGAAAAACTTCTCAGACAACGTCAAATATGGACCTGTGGCCCATGGTGCGTTCATTAGGGCTAAGATTTTTTTTAAAATTGTTAAAAGAAATCTAATCAGGATATCTTGCACAATTCAGCTCAAATTCTACAATGTGGCGTGGTATATCCCGATTAAAAATCCCAATTTTCTTAAAAATCGTAACCTTAACGAACGCACCTCCGATGTCCCTAGTTGTAAGAAACCGGACTACTAATCCTATGGTCCGTGGTTCGAATCCCCAACGCGGCAGGAATTTTTAGAGATACTTGATATCCCCCGCCCAAATGGAAGTGAACTGGTAAAAAATCAAAAGGTCGATTCGCCTACATCGGTATTTTACATTTGGCGCGTTAAGAACCAAGGGGTCTACTCAAAGAAGAAATTTTGGCGTTTGTATCCTGTGGCCCGTTTTACTTAACATCTTTCGACCATTTTTGCGTAAGTCAAAAATTAAAGTTGCTTCTACAGTGGATACTAATTATGAAACTCTGCCATGCATCATCTCATTTGAATCGTCTTCTGGCTTATTCTTTTTGGAAATTGGCGGTTTCTCTTTCTCGATAATATACCAGAAAATTTCAAAAAGTGTATCATTTTCAGGAAATAGTACTATGATCTGATATTGGCATTGAACTGAAACTGCAAATATCTGTGACTGTGGGTGATATTCCAAACAATTTCAAGACTACGCCAAAATACTATGATGCACAGGTACAATTGCACAGAGATCATATATTTATAGCAACCAGCTACGGTTTTAATGGTAGCTTCTCTAGACACCAAGGGGTCTGTTTTACTAAACATCTTACGATCATGTTTTGCGTAAGTCAAAAATTAAAGTTGCTTCTACAGTAGTAAATAAATATGGAATTCTACCATGCATAATCTCATTGGAATCGTCTTCTAAAGACGATTCAAATGATATATTGCAAGGCAGAAACTAACAATGAACGAAAACACCAGGTACGGTTTGTTATTTTGACTTACGATTAAACTTTTCGTAAGAAGTTTAGTAAAACAACCGAAGTAATGTTCCCGATGAACTGTTTCGTTACATTAAGTACTTAGTACATGTACATTGTCGGCTTTCTGCTTTATCTAGTAACTGCGGCTTGTATAAAGTTGCAATTACGAGGGCTTCGTTGAAAATCTAGGTAATGCTCACCTGAAATTTATTAAATTATTGGTCTTATAGATCCGGTCGTAAATAGATTTGTTTGGAGTATACATGTAGTTCCTGTGTGTGTATTTGTAGGATTTAGGTCCCTCCGTGCTCTAGGCATATATGGTATGGACCAAACACTGTGAGCTATACATGTAGTTCCTTCGGAACATGCACTCATATATACATAGACATCAAATATACCGATGCACAAAGGATTGCATGCTGAGCCATTATAGCAAGCATGTGCAAGAGATCAAAATAAAGATATCAAAGATCGATATCCGATATTTTGCATTCACTTGCCCGTCAATTAGCGGCCACTTTGGTGCTTAATAGTGCTAAATAACTTGGTATCTCACACCATCTTCGAGTATTGTCCAATCTGCATGGGGTCGTTAGGAATAAACGGTACTTCGGTAATTCAATTATTCATGCATATGCATAACTAGGTCTTTTCGGCTTCTCTGAATATGTTTGATATACGTAAGACTTGAACATGAAAGCGTTCAGTATGTACGTATAAGTAACTTTACAATTAATGTGCAGCTTCGATAAATGCAAATTAGAAATTCTACACAAATAAAAGAGATCTTGGGGCCGTTTCATTACAGAGATATCCTCCTTAAGTCATTGAATCAGACATAACATGATCATCAACTTTTAAGTAAAAATACTGAGAGAGCATTTTAATTTAGCTTTTATTTTCATCATTTTTTTCGCAATTTGGGGACGTTTTGAAAGGAGAGTAACAGCTTTCTTTCCTTTCTTGACAAAGTCCTTCTTTAATTGAAAGAAATAGCATCTTTTTTAGATCTACCCAGAATTGGTTTGACAATGGCCACAGACATCCCGATAAATAATCGGTTAGCCTTTTGTATTTAAAATAAGGAAATATACTTAGTTCATTTAAAAACCCAGAGAATGCAACGATGCAAAACTTTCATTGACGATATATTACATCCCTCCACATTTAACAACAAACAGGTTTTTCGTAGTCTGTAGTCAGAAAAGGTCATTTCCTTTCTTTTGCTTTCGGGCTTATCAAGTCAGTAGTGGTTTCACTTTTTCTCCATTTTCAGACTTATACATTAAATTTTTTGTAAAAATGAATGTCAAATCTCGAGGTCGTTGTTTGAAATTGGATAAAACCATGTTTTGAGGATTTCCTTTCCACGTAAACTTATTTTATAGCATGGGGAAAAACCAAGGCTAATTTTTAAGCATGCCCACTTTTTCACTTTTTAACTAAGAATTTTAATTTCTGTAATTTTCAATGGTAATTCAACAATTTCTTGCCTTTTCATCCGATCTGCAAAATACTTCGCAAGATAAACAGTGATATCACCTTCCAGTGACAAACTGCTCAACGGTGACTAAGGATACGAAAAGGATTATGAAAATTGTCAAAAAGGCACTGATATTTGGCCAGTTGTCCTAATTGGATCCCCCCCCCCCCTATGGTTTTAGGCTGACAAATGTTGATTTACTTCGACCATAGTTTGGTATTTCATGCTCAAAATGGTTATTCATACGATGAAGATTCCAAAATGTCATTCCATTGTCAGTTTTGTTGTTAACTGAAAAATATTTCGGAAAGAGAAGTTTCAACTCAAAGTTTTTGAACGTACTTAGTATAAAATCAAGCATCCTTTTATACGTTTTGTCTATTGTATATAAATGCACAAGTTCTGAAAGAAAACATTTTTAAACTTCCACTTATTTCAAATTTATCAGCGGATGCAGTGATTTATTGTGAATAAACAGATGAAAATTCGCTCTAAATAAAAATAAATGCAATGAAATTTGTCCTTTCGAAAATAAAAAGGGGTATCAATCTTTTTTTCTGTAGCCTTATTAAATTGTCCAGAAACTACATAAAGGTATATACTGATAATAAGAAATATATCGCCGATTTTCTTCTAAAACCTAGTAACTACAGCTTGGTGAAAGCTGCACTTACAGGTTTGGGGAAGAATATCGACGATATTTACGATCATTTTATGAATAATCTTGCCCTGATTATGTCAATTTACATTTAAACAAGATATTAAAGGTTTCTCTATCAGTATTTATTGTCATTGAATTAGATAGCACACGTACAAAAGAGAGGAAATCAGATATAAACCTTATTAAAACATTCTTTCTATGGTGCTTATATTAACCTTTTATCAAATTATCATTTCCCTTCAAATGTTTGTCTTCTTAAACCTCGAAAAATCCGTCTTTTATTTTTTGTTAATAAGGCTTGGGAATATACCACATGGCCGTTGAATAGAATTAACATGTTTATTTGTTTTATAGTTTCTTTTGAAATTAACAAAACTTATTTTTTATTTAGCATCTTCAAGCACATTGTATTTACAATATCATATGTGACATGTCACGCGAAAAGGAACCATCTTGGAATAATGTAAAATAAGTGTTTGAAAATGAGATTCGATCAAGCATGGTTCAACAAGAGGTCTCATTTCTAAAATTAATATATAGATTGGTAGAATGATCATTCTAGATTCATACAAAAATCAGACAATTTCGAATATTTCTGACGCAAGATACCCTTCTTACTGGGGTCGAAATTATACGAAGTACCCAGATGGTCTCTTTTGCTTGACTGGTCACATTATGTTTTGATGTGAGCTTTTAACGATAACAATTTAAGGTTAAAGTAAAACAACAACAACAAAAAAAATCAATGAATAAAAAATAAAAACAAATGAATTAAGTCAAAACTTTTGGCCTCTTTTGATTTTTTAAAAAAAAATGTAATTTATATCCATGAGTCTGTGTATATTGAGAGTACCCGTGTCTTCTATTTAATAACAGAGATTGTCAGTGCTAGTTAAGTGATTTACTAATGATAGACACAGTTTATATGACGCGTCCCAAAAAGTAGGAATTACAAAATTGATTTTACAAATTTGTAATCTTAAGAACATGTTGAAATCACATTGGTCATTGGATATGCACATGAATTTTATTAAGCTTTTTAGTGTTGGAAGTATAACCTTCCAATTAACCCAATTAATAGGAATGCGTTGTGGACGTTGACGATGCGGACGTATCCTCTATTTTACGTTTGTATCACCTTCATCGACAAAAACTTTTCGTGCGGCCAGTCAAACAGTTTCTCTAAGAAGAAACAAAAGTTACAGTTAATACACTCTCCCAAACCATTCAAAAACGCTCCAAACTCACTGAAAAAAAATCAACAACGTAATTAAAAATTCAATTTGATATATTGGTTAGCTGGGCAAAACGTTTTTTTCTCCTTTTTTTTAAGTACATGTAATTAGAAAGTTCATTAAATTTGATCAAAAACTCTTGACATGAACCTTAACTAAACTTACAGTTAACAACATCGTGAAATTGACATTCATCTCGATTAAAAACTTTCTAAAGCACTCGCTTAGCGCCCCATTCATGTATTCCAAACACTCAGTCTAACCATTCAAAAACGCCCCAAACTCACAGAAAAAGACAGAATCAACAACGTCATTCAAAATAAATAAAGTTACAGAGAAATCCCGTTTTCGCTGACTTTATTTAAATTGTAAGCGTCTGATAGGTTTTTTTTTTTAAAAAAATAGAAAGCTATTTATCATGTATGCATGTTTTATTAAAGGGAGGTAATAAATATCGCCAATTTTGTTCATCCTGACCAAAATTTGCGAGATTTGATAACCTCACGTTAAATTCATTCTAAACTCGCTCCACACACTCATTCAATTACATTCAAAAATCATGTCAAAACTATTCATCTTGTTACCATTACGATGTTGTTAATGAAAGTGGCGAATCCAAGGCTGGTAGAACTGCAAATTTGGTACCCATGGAACGGCATTTTGATCGTCGCCATAAAAGTATATAAATGTACTTTGTTACTGTCCGGTGTCGATAAATAAATACGTATTTAGTGTTTGTTATGGAAAATATATCTAACGAGGTTGGGGAAATTTTTAATTGTCGAGACTCTGCGAGACAATTATCTACTGCCACAACCGAGTTAAATAAAGTTTTCTATCGTTTGATTTGTTTCATAAAATTATCATTTTATTTTTCGAGAGCCTTTCCATGCTTTTGTGTTGTTTATATCATAGTCCCCCTAATCACCAAGAAACAAAACAGTGGCCGTAATACAGAGCATACTAGTCAACATAACACCAATGACACACCATCCAATAAGTTCATATCACCCAGGAAAAGAGTGTCCGTCTTAAAATGTTTAGAACAGAATTGGAATTTTGATCATTTATTTTACTACTTGGACTAAGGATTTCATCCCTGTGGATTTTTTTTCAAAGACTCCGAGTTAGGCTACTATATAATTCGTCAGTTTGAAGTCATCACATACTTGTCTGTAATATAAACATACTAATCCACACTGTAAACTTTTCGTCTGGAACTATTTTACTTCAAAATTTTGATTGTCATTGTTTTTAGTTAGATTCCATGGGCTTCAGAATCGCCTGTATCTTTATTTGTATCCTTATTGTTATATTTTCCCTCACCCTAGGAGGTTTCCTTTACTACATTTTCAGTAATCATTCTCGCCGTCGGCTATTTCGACCTATTCCTTAACCTCTACACTTTACTTCTATCGAAGCTTTGTTGGAACCACTAACCTAGGGAACCATGAAATACACAATCCTGATCATTCCAACCAAAAGAGAAAAATATAAGGAACAAGGTCTGCCGATTCAAACGTAATAAACTCTCAAACTTTATAACATTTAATAAAGAAGGGCCCTGCTTAGGAAACTTAACACATTATAATTAATATACTTTTTATTTTCTTGTTTATTTTTTCTCTTAAGATTTATAAAAGGACAGTGCCTAGGGCTGTTTTCAGAAAAAGCTGACTTAAATGATAACCATAGAATGTTCATGTGCATATATTTCTAAAACCATTAGGGTGGATCTATGAGAGTCATTTACAACGATTCAAATCTTTGAACATCCTAGAAAGTCACACAAGAGTATAAAGCGTATATACTGATCGTCTGATCAACGGTTTGTCAGTATAAGTATATAAAGTGCATAGTGAAGACTCGGATTGAACGTCACGGACGTGCACGCTGATCTTAGACTTTATCTAGCTCACATAAATTTAGGGACTTTGCCAAGTATGCGGTTAAGCCCTTTGGAAGCTTATACTGCCAAAATTACTGATAGACTCGAATTTCAAACGCATTGCGTAGTCATGTTTCTTTCTCCAAGCGAGAGAAATACAATTTATCGAAGGTTCATTTCTAGAAAAATTAAGCTTCTGTAAACTCGCACGGCAAGCCTGCGGTTGTGAAAAGGACGTTGGTTTACTAAGAAAATATACTGAAAATTAAGAATCGAGTTAAATGAATGTCAAGGTCTTGCTTATACAGCGATCTTAGTTAACTATTACTTTCCGGAACTTACGAGGAGTTGTTAGCAGCTAGTTCGATTTCATGCCGAAATAACAGATATGTTATTGGCCAAGCACCTTTTAGGTCAAAATCCTATTAGGGCTGCACAGTGAATGCCATTAATTAGATTGGTGGATTTTACTTTAAAACATGTACATCCGAAATGTCTTCTAGACCATCAAAATCTATACCTTAACTACTAAAATAGACGGAGAGATAAAGAAATATTATGTTACACTGTTATACAATCTACCCACAAACTTCCAACGATTTGTATAGTTGTAACTGCCTAAAACATAATTGCAGTTACAACTGTTTCGTACTGAGTCATAGTAATTCAATAGGAAGCGAACACTCACGCCCACACTCTCTTTTCAGCGTCTCGATCTCTTTAACTTGAGGCAGTACCCAGGATTCCCGAATCTTTTCTACGCTAGCCTATCTCTTCGATAGTGGAGGCAACTTTACATGAAAAGCTGTCGATTTGGTTGCCCACAGCACTTCTGCTTGGGACCCTGTTCTGTATTTAGTGTAGTAAAGAAGAAATGTTACTTGTGATCAAGCAAATTTGACTAATCTAGTTACCACAAATACCCATATCAGCAACAAGAGAAAGGAATACGTGTATTGCTCAAAACATTTCAATATACGTTCTAGATTGACATTCTTACGACAACTTTTAGAGAAACTCTGTTTCGAACTATCTACAAACTTCTTATTAGAATTCACAGATAAAATTTATAAAACAATTCATAATAACTACAGTAAATATCATATATAGTACATGTATTCATTAGCACAACGCAATAACGAAAATGTAAAAGAAGGAGATGGGAAAAGGTGACATACCAGGGCTCGTGTTAGTTTTTAAATCGGAGATTTATACCGGTTTCCAGAAATCCAGTCTGTTTGACCCACTACATTTTTACCTTTATCTTCTGAGCAATGTGTTCAAACCAAATAATGTGTTTTCAAACACCGAAGAAACGACCTTTTCAGTCACAATCTACAAACTTTGTTTTTATCTTATTTACTTTGACAAATAGAGAATATGCTAATACAAAATTTGATGTTATTTTCGCTTTTAGTAATTACCAGTTAGTATTTTCAGTGTTTATAACAAGATTTTCGGTTGAGTAAAGGAGTTGAAACGTACAATAGGTTAACTGTAAAATAAATTTGTAGCACTTACAATATTACTACTCTGATTTTTTTCTCGAACGGCCATTTACCAGTTGTAGGGCTGACAACCAATCAAATTCTGTTATGATTATCACTCGGTCAAAACCCACGCGTAAATTCACACCACGTGGTAGACGCAATGGACATCGTCTGCTCGAAATGTGTCAATTAAGCTGTTTGTCATTAGTAAATGGTCGTCTGCACTCTGACAGGGAGCGTGGGAAGTCTACTGGTGGAATGAGTACTGTTGACTATGTGTTAACAAATATAAATAATTTTGTAATTTTGAAATATTTGATTTCAATGAGCACTCTGATCACGCTCCAATCCTATTTACAATAAATTCAAATTTGAGTATGAAGAAAAATTATTCAACAACAAATAAACCGACAAAAATATACGATAAACTGATATAGGATAGCAGTAAGAGCGATCTATTTTTAGAATAACTCATGAATAATCATAGAGTGCTGCTAGATTTAATCGATTGGTCAGAAACCAAAGATATAAATAGCATAGTTGCCGATTTCACGTGTTTCTTGAGGGAAAATGCATTTATAGTATTTGGGAAAACCCAATGCTTGAAAAACAAACATGTTGGTAATCAAAATTGTAAATAGTTTAATGAAAAATGTTTTGTTGCTAAACAGGCTTTTAAACTCTAGAGAGAGGAATAATATTAACAGACAAGCTTTTAGCTTGGCGTGTGCTCATTATAACAACGTAAAAAAATCTGCTAAGAAATAATTTAGACTAGCAGAGGGCTATCGAATCAGCAAACTTTCAAAATCGGACCCACGAGGTTGGATGAGCTGGCGATGTCCTCGAAAAGATGAAGTGTTAAGATAAAAAACTCACAAATTGGGCAAATATTTTACCAACTTTTATTGTCCAAATTTGAGCCCTTTTGATTGGCGAACTATTGCACTATCCCAGCCTCTCAATGATGTCCGATTTACAGTGCTGACAGCACTTTGATTGATATTTGGGAGTCATTGACTTCTCAAATGAGAAATTCTGGAGGTCAAATATGGATTTAAAAGGGTCAAAACAACAACAACAACAAAAGCAAATTTTAGGAAGAAATTTGCATATTTAAGAGTCACTTTAAATCTTTCTTGTAATGATGTGAAACACGTAATTAGATTGTGGAATTTGATATAGTTATTTGAAAAAATGTAAGGTATAAAACCATGTTTTGACCCTAAGTAATTCCTCTCAATGGGGTCATAATGAACCCCTTGTGAGAAATTTCTAGGGGTCAAATTAAATATTTCCAGATTTTTGGGGGTCAAAACCCTGGTTTAAGGGTCAAACACGAGCCCCGCATACCTTTTGCTTCATTCTGTGTTCAGTTCACTTAGTCAACGGGATCTGGCTTTGCTATAGCAGATATAGAGTACAAGTGGGTCCTAGCGGTGGCTTTTTTGCTTTCTTGGGTACATTTAAGTCACTAACCATGTAACTTTCATTGCAGATGTTGAAGCAACATTATTGCTGAAACTTGTTGTGAGAGTAGATGTTCCAGCTTTTGACTGATTTATCCAGTTCTCAATTCCTTGTTGACTGACTCGGTGGCCTAGTGGTAAATGCACTCGACCCGTGACCTGGATGTCCGTGGTTCGAGTCCCACCGTCGCCGAGTTGTGTACTACGATAGGCAAACACTTAATAGCCAGCCCCACTTCACCCAGCTGTAGAATTGGGTAGCAATGGATTTAAACCACTGCCTCTCTCTCAGGGACGTAAAAAACATCAGGATTGAGTGGTCGAGAGCGATTCAATAAGCTCACGCTTTCCTAGCAATCGAACTAGAACAAATTAGTATAAACTAATTCCTTGTTTAGACTTAACGACACCTTTTGTGTCACAAGATTCTTTTCGCGGACCGAAGGTATTGCCTTTGCTGCTATTTGCACATATCACACGACCGAAGACTGTTTTGTTATCGTGACTTTGTACAGCTGACAGTGACATAAAGTGCACATGGTCCTTTTATACGAGAAGATATATGACTCTGGTAAATAACTACCTCTTGAATGCTATCTGTCATAGGCGTTTCAACAGAAACCAGTTCATTCTTAAAATTATTTTCTTCATCTGTAACTTCTGAACCTATACAATCCACAAGTGTAGATAATCATCTCATATCTCGTATCTCATGAGCTTTTACACTTACTAGCTTAGTATTTTGTGAACTAAGCGAGCCTTTCGTCAACGGAGACGTACCGGTACTTATATCATTATTCGCTTCTTTTATATGAATTGTCTTGTCCTTTAAACTAGTTTTCTCTATCTCGACACGTTTGCTTTAATGCGTTTTGTTCTGCTTTTTTCTTTGACCTACAACGACATGCGCTGGAACTCTGTCTATTCCCCCTTAAACTAGAACGAGTATTTTTTTTTGTTCCGTGAATTACTCTTTAGTGCCGCCTTGTGTGAGAATTTCAGCACTTGCCATTTCAGATGATCACCGACATATGACTATTCTTGTAATTCCTGACACTTCAACTGCTTGGGAACCGACCGCCGACATGTCAACTCTTTTTCGTCGAGATTTGTCTCTTAAAGTCCGGCGTATTGCAGCTCAATAAAAACAGCGACTAAGTATTGATCTATCGCCAACCAATCTATGATTAAATTGCAAGCTCACGATGAGTATATTATTTTGCTAGTCATGTTAACAATAAAGATACATGTATTAAGTATTGCCTTCAATTTGTTAAAACTTGCGGTTGTATCTGGCTGAATATACTTAATCTTAGAAAAGACCCATTTAGCTGTCAAGGTGATAGACAATGTCATTGGAAATTAAATGGTCAAATAACATCGGTAGTTGGAGGAGCTATATTATGATATAAAGAGGTTGCATTGCATTGAGTTACATATACTACTGTATTGTACTTAAAAAAATTAGTTGCAGTACAATGAGTAAGATAATATCTTCTGTCGATAATTATCAGGGACCTTGAGGAATTTACGCGGGAAAATATTCATGTTGCAGCGGCATTCTAGCTGTCGCATTTGTACAGCGTGGGCGTGTTGCAGTCCTTATCAGTCCTTCCATACAGCTGTCGTAATCATTGAACTGCAACAACCCACGTGTTTAAGAACCTCTGTTTATTACCGTAAAAATGAAAAGAAAATCGCTTCACACGAGTTGTCCTTTGGTTTCTGCATGTGCGATTTTATGGAATACCAGTCCTGCGATATTGATGACAAAACGGTGCAAAGTGTTTGCAAATTATACCGCACTTTTCACGTGCACTTGCGTGCAAAGCGGGGTATTATTTGCAAACACTTTGCACCGTTTTGTCATCTTAAACACATGGCAGATTTCAAAACTCAAACACAATGCCGAAATTAATACGATATCAACTGAAAATAATATAATTTATACGGCATTGATTGACAGGTATGGGTTTGTTCAAAGTTTGAGAAGAAGAAGGGCGAAAATACAAGGTTGCATTTATCCAAACTCTATCCAAGCTTCCCACCAAAAGTTGTGGACAGATCATAGTGACAAATTAAATAAGACACTTTGAAAAACAGGGTAATATGACATCGAGCAGAAGCAAAAATATTCATTGCAAAGTGTATTTCCGGTTACGATAAACGAAATGACAACAGAATATTGACAACAGAACATTCTTCGACATGCAACAATGAAAATACAAACAATAGTAGACATTTGCTGTGGGTTCCCGATTACAATCGTATCTATCTCCATAATATAAAGTAGTCTTCACATGAGCTGTGAAATTTCTCAGAGGGTAAATCATCATTTTTTGCTGAAATCTTAAATAGACTTTGGGCTAAGGAGTAAATGTATATTTTTTGTATTCCTAACAAACATTTGCTTTCTATTCTATCTAAATCCTAAAAACACTTATCCAATATATCAAAACTGAGGCAATGAACGGAGGGATTGAAAAAGAGATTTAATTTCTTTAATGCCTTTCGGTGGATTTTCGAGACATAAAGAAAGATTTTCAATGGGGTAAACTCACCGCCTAACCAGAAAAATCATAAAAAACTTTTTCGTCCATTTCACCCTATCTGATGTTATTTATCCGCCACCAAATGTGCATCAAAGAAATAGAATAATCGTTTGATTCAGTGCACGATCGACTGGTTTTTCGTTTCGTAAACAACAAAAGCTGTATTCTTCATAAAATTTTCACATTTTTTCGCATTTGTGCATCAAAGAAATAGAATTATCGTTTGTTTCAGTGTAAAATCGACTAATATTTCTTTTCGTGAATAACAAACGCTATATTCTTAATAAAAATTTCACAGTTTTTTCGCATTTGTCCATCAAAGGAATATAATTCTCGTTTAATTCATTGTAAGATCGACTGACGTTTCGTTTCGTGAACAGCAAAAGCTATATACTGACTCGTGGCGCCGCCACTAGTGAAAATATGACTTTTTTTTTATATCCAATCAATAAAAGATGAATCGTAATTTCACTGAAAATAAAGGATTATTCTCTATTTATTATAATGAATCTTGTCCGGTGTAAAATTGTGTTAACTGATCATGATTGTCATATCCTCAAGGAGCGAACGTGAGGAACCGGGGAATTCAAGAGCCCGGTTAGGGTCACGAAGATAGGCCTCTTATCAAAAGCTATGATTCAATGGCAACTTCTTCAAGTTTCTTTGAACGCTTTGTCATGAATGATTGAAATTTAGAAAATAAATTGCTACTGGGGAGTTTACGTTTATAAGCGAAACGAAACTTGTTTAACTTAAATGTCTTCAAAAAGGGTGTGGTCGTTTAATAGAGCTTTGGTGTTTTAAAACAATTACCGTTATTACCTAGGTATTTTCGTCATACGGGCCGAAAATAAAATCGAGGATATCATTCTTTGGGCTATTCGAGGTTCAAAGTATATAAAAAAGAATTATCTAAGTTTAACATGCCATAGAAATGCCAAAAATGTCACAATAAAAGAAATAAATTACCTATCTTTATTTATGAAAACAGGAAGAGCGGGAGAAAATATACAAACAAACAAAATAAAAATGTAGAATATGACGTTTCTTTGGGTGTGCACGCCATACAAAAAACGTCTATCGAGGGACCAGTGGTAATCTACTCCGTATGTCGAATGCAGTTCCTCGTTTCCCCAGCATGCAGCGTGGGAAACCCAGAATATTTTGGTATCACTGGATAAACAAACGCTGATTAAACCCTTGCTGCCATCCATCATTATTTCATTTGTTCAGAAAACATTAAATTGGTACATAGCTTTACACAAATACTATAAAGGCTCATTCGCGTGCCGCTCAAAAACATCTAAGCTCTAAGAGCAAAATGAGCGTCGTTTGAACTAACTAAGGCTATTCCACTGGAGATCCTCCTCGGATGCCCCGAGATCACCCTCACAAGCGAGCTTTTATCAGGATCTAAGACAAAAATACATAAGAAAATACTACATTGTTAATCCAAGTATGTTCAAGTTCCTTGCTCTTTTGCAAAGTAATAACTATAAAATTGTTCTAAATTTATGCAAAATTATTCTGCTTTCGCCTTGGGAAATAATACGTAGCCTTTATAAAATGTAGTTTAATTTACTCTTTTCAGGATATCTTTTTCATAGCATTTTCACTTAATACCCGTTTTTACATAAACAATGCTAATCATTTAAACGTTGATGGAAAAAAAAAAACACTCAAATAAAAGGAGATATTGCTTGCCATCATCGTTTCTCATAGTACATTATAACCAAGTTTATCTAAGTTATATTTATCTAGTAAAGAGCCGACACGGTATTTTACATCTTCCGTGACATTAGATATATGCATTTTAGTTATATGTATCCTAAATAGTTATTTACGTCACGCACATGTTGACCAATATTTGTTTTGTTTCTTTGTATGTATCACAATGTACGATTTGTTATGTACGAGTGAAATAAACTATCTATCTACCTATAGCTATAGCGTAGCAAATAGGGAGGCCTCGAGGTATCCAAGGATGGTTTGAGGTGGTCTGACCTGGTTCTTTACGCTACAGCCCCCTGAATGTAACAAAATGCGAATGAATGCGAATTATAATTTACTTCGAGTTAAACACAATGCTCCATTAAAATTTCATCTAAACGCCAAATCAAAATCGCCTGGCATGAAAATATGATACAAGAACCCCTATACCTATACTATGCAATTGAATGAGAGTATTTCTTCGACAGAAACTGTGCGATTTGAAAGCGATACTGATGCATATGGCTTGGAATCCTTCTCTCTCTGTGTAATAACGATTTTGACTTTTAACCCCACAATAAATATTATGATCATGTTGATATAAAGCTGAACAAAGGACTGATATTACAATAAGTAAAATGGATATAAAGAAATGAAATGGGCCAACTCGAACAGTAGTGGTGCCTTCCCTAATAATTCAGCATCATTAAACTGAACAATTTCGAAATTCTAATTTATTTATTTTTATCAAATACATTGTACCTATAAATTCCAAGTACAAATTATATATACATGTATATAGACCAGACTATCCTGATACATTTTCTTAAAAATCGTCGTTAGAATAACACAGTATGGAAATATCAAATATCATGTGTTCATCTCAGGACGACCTTTCAGAGTTGTGTTGGCCTATTGAATACACCTCCTTTCAATTAATGTACGTCTGAAAGGGTCTTAAAAAATAAACGTCTTTCTTGTTAATGTCTAAACAAGAAGGTATCCCGCACTGTTCGGGTCATTTACTATTTCCTTGAACTGCGTGTCAAAGCGAACCGGATACCATGGTCAGTTCGACATGTTGAACTTGGGTCGTTAACTAGAAATAAATCTTGTTTTTATTCTTTTTTATTAGAAAATCTAAGTAACTCAAAACTCCTAGCAGACATCTCATTCTGTGATATTGACATTTATATATATCTAGAAAATGTGCACGAAACTTTGGAACTTATCATTCTTTGATTTCTTCTTCACTCGGACTCTGTATGTTCGTTCGTACCAACGGTCTGACTCCGTAGACACTTCGAAGTTTGGTAGACGGCAAACAAGGCCATGTTTATGGAATATTTGTTAATTTTCAAAAAGACAGAAAAATTTAGAATGATTTTGTATGCGACTGAAGCAATCTTGTCTAGAGCCGATCAACGTATTTCTTGAGTTTATAAAAATCTTTTTTCATGTTTATACCGATATTTCCTCATAATTTCGACTTTTCATTCAATCGCTTGAACTCTTCCGGCGATAAGAATTATCAGAACTCCATTTCAATCAAACACCTGCAAAATTGCAAATGAAGCAAAGAAAAGGAAAAAAAGTATGCATTTTCGTACCTCGCCGCTATAAAAGAATTCAAAACTTTTCAGTCATCACTGTCATATCTTTTAAAGCAGAAATACACTTTTCCCATTAACCTAAAAGAAATTCAACTTCGATAATTTCACGGCTCACATTTCAGGAATGTCTTCCAGATTTACAGTAAAACTTCGTGTTAAAGACGAGATCGTGTGAAAATCTCGAATTTTCGTTTTTAAGCGAGTATAAAATTTACCCATGCATGTACAAGCACGCGCAATACAGTTTTTGACTGATAAGCAAATAAAAATATTTGGTTCGCTCGACCGAATTTGTTCGTGCGTGCATCCTTCGATAAATAACGCTCGATAACGGGATTTGTCACCGCAAAGACTTATTATGCGGCGTTAACATACTGTTTTGGAGCATAATTATGTTGGTATATATACGAAGATTTCAAATCATTTTTTTTTCAAATCAATTTTTTAATGAACTAGTGTTTAGGCCACCTGCCGATGTACAATGTATACATAGAATTACATCTACATAACAATGTTTTTTATAGATTGAAACTTACTGTATGTTATCATCTTTACATATCCAAAACGCACCTTTTAATATTTTTTTATAATTCGCCGAGCTTTACATTTTAACTGTTTTGAGGCAGACAAAAGGATATTCAGTATAGAAAAAAATATAAAAAATAAAAAAATATAGCGGATACAATGTACAAATTTAGTGAGTGATAAGGCCGAGGTTAAATCCCTTTGCTCATTCTCATTCTCCATTTAAAATTTTCCCAATTTTCTATTTGAGATTAAAGCCAAAATTCTGTTTTGAAACTAATTTTAATGTATTAACATAAAAGATAATATTAGTAAGTTGTTATAAATAACAACTTATTAATATTAACTTTTATTTTCATACATTTATTTGAATTTAGAATTTGAGAAAATTCTCAGTTGAGCCTGAGAAAAGTTTTATAACCTTGGCCCCAGAGGTCAATTTTGTCTCTATCACTATAAATAAAATAGACATTCGATCACTTGGGACAACTCGTGCATTTATACGCGTTTTTTATTCGAACCCGTTATGAAGTTTCAATCATTAACAAACAAACAAAGAAAAAGAAATAAAAAACGAAGGAGGACGCAATATCCCACCTTCTGAATTAATTTGACTTCACAGTCTATTAAAAAGGTAGCGGAGGCAGAAAATTGATTTGTGTCTCACACCGGTAACAAAGTATTGCTAATGATCCACAAAGAGCATGCTAGAAGCGTGTGAACCAAGTTTTTTGCATGTCAAAACGCAGCGCTGATGACCACAAATTCTCTTAAAAATCCTCATTTGAACTCTTTACTCCCGCAATAACATAATTTGTCAATAGATTATTGCGTTATAGAGCAGAAAAGAAAGATAGCGTGGAAATATTGCATGAATCCTGATGCCAAATAAAATGACAGAGGGATTGAGGTCATTATTGTGTCCCTAAACGCGTAATGCAATGGTCATTGCTTTCTGAAAATATCTTACACTACAACGGAGAGGGCTAAAGGTTTCCTAAAATCTAAATTAAACATTCACATAACTGCAGTGAAACGGGTCCCAGCCCATGAAATGTCGACAACCATGCAATGTGTTACCCATATGGTACCCATTAAGAAACATAACGTATTAAAATGATACTACCCTTGACTGTGCCTAAGAATGTTTTTGATATAGGTTTTTTTCTGTAGGATGGTCCTTCGTAAAATCAAGAAATCATTTTTTCAACGGTCGAATTAGGTCTATTTTACCAAATTGGCAGTCGATGGCGAATATTATTTCATATACTAGTATTCGTCATGTATGTATGTATGTATGTATGTATGTATGTATGTATGTATGTATGTATGTATGTATGTATGTATGTATGTATGTATGTATGTATGTATTTATGTATGTATGTATGTATGTATGTATGTATGTATGTATGTATGTATGTATGTATGTATGTATGTATGTATGTATGTATGTATGTATGTATGTATGTATGTATGTATGTATGTATGTATGTATGTATGTATGTATGTATGTATGTATGTATGTATGTATGTATGTATGTATGTATGTATGTATGTATGTATGTATGTATGTATGTATGTATGTATGTGTGTATGTACGTATGTATGTATGTATGCATGTATGCAAAAAAGCACATTTCACGAAAATGACTGGGACTTACACATATATAGTATTAAAAAGGTGTAAAAGAAATAAATATTTTCAGACTTCATAACACTATTTCCAGTGAATGGGGAATTTTTTAAAATTACTTTGATCACAATCCATTGAATACTATAGTATAAAAGCTATGCAAATAAGCACAATAATTTGGTAAGAACTCTTGGGTGCCGTGAAAATTACTTCGTTACGATCAAATGACGATATTTTTCATGAAATTATATTATATTTATGAACGCATATGTTTTTTTTTGAAAATTCTTCGCCAAACAAGAGAATAATATCATCGGTAGTTTGTCGAGCTCTTGGAAAAAGTAAAAAAAAAAAAAGAAAAAAATGTTCATGACTACCCATTCCTTCTCGAACATCTTTTTCAAGCTAAGAGGCATACTTTAACTTCGAATAGAAAAAGTAAATGAGCACGTGCGTGACATTTCCAACATTTTATATATGCGTGATATGCGTTGAGCATCATAGACAACGACAAAATGCAATAAGAATACGATATATGCTAACCCCATGAAGACCATATCTATCTATATAGCGCATAGAGAAGACTCTGGTCAGACTGTGCGACTCTAAACGTTGCACAATTGTGAAATTGTTGGAAATGTCACGGACAGGTTCAAATATGATATTGGTGCTCACTTCTGATATCTAGTAAATATCTATAGAGTAATGATGATGAAGTAAACACAAATTTTCTGATGTTCTAATACGATTTAGATTTTTTTGAGAATTTGAATATTATCTTATATTCTAGTTTTGCAACGGTCTTGTCTTGCATTCAGGATGAAAGAACTGTACAAACTGTTTGAAAATTAAAGCCCGCTTTGCACGCATGCGGGGTATAATTTGCAAACAGTTCGCTCCGTTTTTTCATACTGAATGCAGGGTTGAAATGCATCACGTTCGGATCACGAGTTAAGGTCGTTTGTCCTTGTTCACACGCAAGAGATATAAATATTGTCAGGACAAGTTTTCCTAGAAAATCGGTTAATGACAGAAAAACTAGCTATCAATGTCAAGGCCGTTTGTGTTTACCAACAAAGGAAGAGTTTTGCAATATTTGCTTACTCTAACGACAAAAATCGCTCTCTTTCCCAAGAAACAGCTATTAGCTCTGATAGATTTCGTTATGCTTGAAGGCGACAACGATGTTGTATCTACGGTTTGTTGCAAGCTGTAGTTACGATATTTTGGTCGCCAAAAAATCATGTTGAGAGGACACTCACTGCATTTGTGAATACGTCCCGTACTTTAAGAACAGTCATGCGTTCAGCAAGGGCTTAACTACCATAACGCACATTACGAGAGCGCGATATACAGAGTAATACTTTTCGAAAGATATCGTTTATGAATACTACAGCTTATTCAAACTGTAGTTACAATGTTAAGATTATTCATCAACGCTCAAATCTTAATATTTTGTATAAGTCCATATGTCACCTTTATCCTATATATATTCTTTGCTGGTCGCCTTCATGGCGCGTATGAATTTCAAATACTATGTTCAGTAGAGAGAAGAGAAGGGGTCTGTACTTAACTCATATTCAGTTTTTTCGATCATCAAAAGGCGTTATGATTTATCAAAAATTATATTCATATCTCCCTGGAAAAAAAACACCCGCCATTTAAGCATGCAGCCATTTTGCATGTTTGCATATAAAAAAGTTCTGTAAATGTCTCAAAAGTAGATAAAATTTTGTTTCAAACTATGCACTTAAGTTCACTAACAATAAAGCAACCTATACCATCAAGGAGATAGTCCTAGATACATATTGTGCACAGTTGAATTATTTTCGACTAAAAATCTGATTGACGGTAAATAAGGGGTAAAATGATATTATTTTTTCTCGGAAAAATTGACTTGTGACGAATTATCATCACAACCGAAGGTGACAATTTTCCGTCACATATTCCGTGTCATTTTAAAACATATAAGCACAATATCTGATCGATAATAGCATCTTTCTGAACCTTCCCATAGATATATCACGGGGATAAGGATTTTCCTGGAATGGGCGGGATGATTGCTGAGGAATGCAAGAAAGGTGGGATACGTTCACCGTGGATTTTCCCGCCAGTTTAGTGTATTGTTGGGGGTGCTTCTATAGTAAATAGTTGCGTAAGACGCGCAAAAATTATGTCTGTACCGTGAGAATTTTCCGGTTGTATCTCCGAGAAAAGAATAATGAGCCCGGGACCCCCAAAAACGTACCCTCACCTGATTTGGGATGGGTACTTCTGAGAAAATGTGAAAACAACATCAGAACAATGGTTATTGCATAATACGGATGGGGAGGGGATTGTTCCAGGCCCAAGATTTTTTAAAACATTTCTCCTTCTCAAATCATTTTTTTTCTCAAATTTGAACTTGGGATTAAAGCCAAAGTTATGTTATAATACTAATATAGATATATTACCATTAAAGATAACATTAATAAGATATTATAAATAACAACTTTTAAATATCATCTTTTAAGTTCATACATTTATTTGATTTGTGAAATAAATAAAATTCTCAGCTGAGCATGAAACGAGCTTTATAACCCTGGACCCTGATCTTTAGCTTAATGATGATGGTGACATATGTATCCCAGATCTGTAGATACGTGCTTGCTTATATTTGTTCTTGAAAATCCTAGGTTTTTAAATGAAGATTTGATTGGTTTTATTGAAATAAGATGAACATCAATTTGAAATCTAGACGTTATTAATGTATGTACGACATTGATTTTAACAAATTTTTGAGCTTGTGATTCAACTGCAAGTATATATTATCTGTGCAAAACAAACAACCGAACCAGCCTGTGAATCCACAAAGTCTGGTCATGGGATTTTTTTTTCATTATAACTACAGTAATAGTTTCTTACTGTTAGAGAAGAGTAAGATATAGAGTCCTTGCAAGACACACATGTATTTTTTTTTAATTCTTTTTATTTTTATATTATTTTATTTTTTAGATATAATGATTCATGTATTTTGAAGATTTTGTAATGAGATAAGAATATAAGAATAATATCAGGAAATGAAATGGGGAAAAAATGAAATCTGACATCGGAAGAAATATGAAAGGAAAGAAAATGGCTTCCGGTTCGTAGCCCGCAGCATTCGCGCCAAAACTGAAAACAATCCTCGTTATGCTGCACTTCAAACATGCCACACGTGATAAATTGCGCGTGGCCCAACAATATGTGACACGGGCCTGAACGATTCGAAGATAAGTAAATACTTATTTTTGTAAACCAATGGCAGGGCGCCCTTCCTTTACCCTAGGGACCATTTCAAGGGATGTCTGGTGTGCACAAATAAACAAAATCATTGCTAAACGATTCCGAATTTCAATTCTAATATCGACCATCGTTGTCTAGATAATGATTATAGACATATAAAGCTTATCTGTCATCTATCTGTGTCCATTTCATGCTCTGAATTTTATAAGGTATCATGACATTTGTTTAAAGACAAGGGATTCCCATTCTTTGTGGTTAGACGCTTGCTTGGCAAACGTGGGAACTGTGTGTGTACCGGGAAAAGTGGTAGTTAATCTTTCACACCGGTGAAATATGAATATACATTGGACCCTTTCCCATAAAACTATTATATTTGAAAGAAAAAGGAGAGAAAATTACAACTGAAGTATAAATGATATATTGTTCATTGTTGTTTAATAATATGCTTAGATGCCAAAGCTGTATTTCTCTAACGATTGAAGTGGAAAAAAAACCTACGTATAAACTAGGTGAAAAATAAATCCGGCGATACCATTTCTAGGATGTTTTCCTTTTAAGATGCATTACCATATCGAAGGCTTAGAGTATAAACATAGTATATTTTTGCTCTAAGCCCTCGCACTAAGATACAGAATAACAAAGAAGTAGAAAAAATTGTGGTAAGCATTCACCGGATTTTTTCCCTGTCCATTCCTTAAATGAAAACAAGGATTTTTACCTAAATATTGCACCAACTTCGCATTATTTCTCAGTTTAAAAGGTGAAACAGTTTGAGCCCCTGCAACCAATGTCTTTCTTTTTCACATTAAACGTAACAACAACATTTTTAGCTTGGCTAATTGCGGAGAAAACCCGAGGTAGCGCTATGTAGCATCGACATGATCGTCGTAGTAGTTGTCGTCGAGCAAGAACGTTGAAAATTTATGAAGCTCTGGTATTACTTAAGGCATTAAATTAAAACTTTTCATATATGCTCATTGTCAAAAGAGAAAGCTCTACCACAAAAGGGGATACCTCTAGATTTATTTTGTTGCGCATTATGCCTCTTTTTTTTAAAATTTTATTCTAATCTACTTTACAGAACCCAACAATCAAGTGTAGGCGGTGCTTGAGTCTATAATATGATATTTTGTCACTCAAAATATGCATTCTCAAATCAATGATTACTATTGTCTGATAGTTGAAGTCGTTTGCCTTCGCATATAATTGTACGTGTATTTTAAAGGAAACTTTCTTCGTAGAAGAGAATTTTTGCATGAACTCCATTTTATAATTTAATGTCCCATTCGGAGAAAAAATATCCCTTATTGCGCCGTAGAAATATGAACAAAGCGCACAAAAACAGTCATAAAGGCCCGCCAAACAAAGATTAATTTCGGGTTATCGGTGCGTGGTGTCGCATTTTGTCTTTCTTTCTGGTCCCTTGAGTATAATTGTTATCTACAATTTATTATGATAGCTGGAATATTAACATTTTATCTCCCTTTGTTATGGGATTCATTTCCTTTGACACCAAACTTGCACTGAACTGAGCCCGGCATAAAAAAAAAAAAAAAAACATTCGTGAAACGTTGTACAAATGACTCCAAGCTTTGCACGCAAATGTGCGTGCAAAGCGGGGAATCATTTCTGTAACACTTGTTGACACCCTGAAAATGAACACGTTTGTATGTGTATAAAGATTGGTTAGTTTTAATGGGGTTTTGCGTCAATTTTAACAATCTTTCAGTCAAATCGCGGCGGCTGGAGCATCTAACAATTGATTCTTAGTACTTCTCACACCAGTACTATCATTACGCCCCTTCCTAGCCTCCAAATGCTATCCAACATAGGTTTACGATTATCAACCAATTGGTGGGAGACAAAAAGTCGGAAAGGATGAATGCCGCCGTCTGGGATCGAACTCGGGACTCTATATTTACAGTCCGACGCGCTACCAGTGTATTAAGTTGTGGGCTTTTGCAAATAAAAAAGGAAAAGCTTATATCATCCGAAACTACATCCTAGACTTGTAATCACACCACAGGCGATTGTTAGACAATTCGATATTTTGTTTTGAAATAACTGCTTATGATTCAGCCGCTGAGTTGTATTATTAAAATAAGGAGCGTGACCACATTGAAGCGTATAGATATTTTTGACAGGATGCTCGATTATTTGAAATTTCGAACTGTTGACTTTTGAAAATGGTAAAAGATTTTACCTTATTAACGTGTACACATTTGTGATTAATGTCTCTTTCGCTCCTGTTAGCCTTATTAATCTCTAGCGAGCGCCCCAGTAACGGTATCCTGCATCTAATTTCCGTAAAAAAACCTACACCTTTTTAGTAGAAGGCGCTTAAGAGTTCTTCTTGGTTTGGAACACCAACCGGGCTATACAAATTGATCATGAGCATGGCATTTCCAACTATTTCACTTGTAAGCAGAGCAAAGTCTCTGGCCAGCCTGTGCATCTGCACAGCCTGACCAGAGTCTTCACCTTGCGCGGTATAGATAGAAAAGGTCAACAGTATCTCCACTTGCGGTGAGCCAATATTATTATTGCATTGCGTAGTTTTTTTAAGCTTCACCATGTGTATCCTTCTGACCATTATAAAATTGTTGTAAATGTCACGCACAGGCTCAATTATATTAGTGTTCTTACACAAATTTTATTCCAGAAATATGTATTGTTTTCAACCTTCTACTTCCTTACGATTAACACACAAAAACTGATTTAGATTTTAAAATAAACGGACAAAAAAAATTATAACACCCCCCTCCCTCCAAAAAAACCACAACATGTTATTTACATGTACTTGCAGTTATATTGGATTCAATTCCATGAACGGTCTTCCGAGGAAACCCGTTTTTCTTTGTTTATAGAATGCAAATAACGAACTCTTGTGACTTATGGTGATGACCTTAAAAATTCTCCAGGGGAAAATTGTAATAATTTGAAAATACCAAATAATATGAATAACGTCCATTTAAGGGAACGCTGGTAAATAATTCTGTCAATGAAATGAGAAATAATTCCAATAAATGGGGGTCAAACGCCTCTAAATAGCCAAAACAAAGCAATTGATATTCCAGTCCAAAGTCACTTAGATCACGTAAATCATTGATAGAAATCTTTGCATATATTTGTAGAACTCTGCACGTGCTTTAATGTTCAGTTTTAAGGGGGGTATTGACCTACTTTGAGCATGACCCCATACTCTATCATTATTATTGACATAAATGTATATATAATATGTACTTAGTGTTTTGTATGAGAAAAAATATCTAACGAGGTTGGAAGAATTGATCATTGTCGAGGCTCCAATTATCAATTGCCACAGCCGAGTTAGATATTTTTACATACAAAACACTAAGTGCGTATTATATTTATCTTATAACCTCTATTTGCCTTGTTTCCGCAGATGTTTCTAATAGAAGTGCAAGTTTCGAAAAAATAACCGCTTTATATCATTGTTCTAAAAATAACTATGTGATATCATAAAAATATCATACGGGATGTTATCATATGGATATTTGTATAGTTATAAGATAAAGAGTCAATATACATGTACATGTACAATGAATTTATCAATCCGTTTTACATATTTAATACAAATACTAGCACTTTTGACTTCTACTAATGGATTGATAATCGAAGACCTATGTGGGATAGCAGATGGAGGCTAGAAAAGGTTACAATGATAGTACTGGTGTGAGAAATCCGCCGCGATATGTCTGAAAGATTGTTAAAGCGACATAAAACCACATTCAAACAAACAAAACAAGAACTGTTTTCAACCCTTTTGATTGTCAAAAACATTTTTAGTGTATTTATTCTATATGATTGTGAATGGAATTGATTATACTTGCAGAAACGAAAATGCGTTAGAAATAAATCACTTCAACAAAGCCAGCGTTTCGTTTAAGATGAAAAAGTTCACAAATTCGACCCTTTTTACTCGCGTACTCACGTGCATTGTAGGTGTCCATTATTTTAAACAACCCAAACGTTTTTTTTCTTCTTTTTTTTCTCGCTTTTGCATTCTTAACTGCGGTCGGAAAAAACGTAGCTCCCCAAATGAAATGATACCCAGAAACTGACATCCACACATAACATTAAAACATTTTTAGAAAGTGAGACTATAGGTACCACAGCTATGATTTTTTAGCGTAATGAAGACTCTGACAAGACTGTGTGGCAAGACAGGCTGATCGGAGTCTGACCTTTGTATATCTGAAAAATTATTGAAAATGACACGCACACGCTCACGTGGTATCTGAATTCTGTGGTGATCTGCCATGTCGGCGGGGAGCATGGTCGGCGAAACGTCAATTGCAGGTTGTTTTTATCGTCGGTAACGTAGCATATGCCTATATGATCGACGCACCAAGAAGATGGTTAGTTGTTAGGGTGACACATGGCGAAAGTACTGCTGAGACCCATCATGTAATTTTAACGTGCTCGATGTAAAACACCGTCAAACGGGACCTCGATTCAACGTCTCATCCGAAATTAGTTTGTTAGTATGCCAGCTCGAGAATCGAACCAACGATTTCGACATTCACATGTTTAAATGATTTGAAGTTAGGTGCTCTACCGACTGAGCAAATGGCACTGATGAAATAATGCAAGTTTTAGAACATGTCGCCTATGTTACATAGGGCAAAGTTGGACTGAACGAGGCAGTTTATTTGTCGACTAAGTATCAATAGCGCTGTTTGTAGCGCGTCGGTCTGTCATTCTAAGGGTCCCTGGTCCAATTCCCGACGACGGCACTCATCCTTTCCGACTATTTACCTCCCACTAAGGGGTTGGTAAACGTTGACCTACGTGGGATAGTAGCTGGGGGCTAGGGATGGATGTTATGGTGGAACTGGTGTGAGAAATGCCAGAAATCAATTGTTAGGTGCTCCAGCCTCCGCGATATAACTGAGGGATTATTGAATGCGGCGTAAAGGCCCATTCAAATCCAATTAAATTATATGGCAAACTCGGACTGAACCAGAAAAGCATTTGGAATAGTGAGTCAGCGCTAACGTGCCCATGAGTAATACGTATGTCTTTATGATTATTGCATACTCCACTCGGATTTCTAATGGAAACATTTTCTCATTAGAATGCTCACACCAGCAACAGTATATGACATCAGCTGAATATCAATACAGTGCAAGGGAACTGAAACCTTCTCTTTGTTAAATATTTATTCTAATGCAGGACGTTAACCCTTGTGTAAAAGCACGAATAGCTTTAATTCTGCGCCGCATTCCTTTTTAATTATCTCATTTATGCATCTGGGTTTATAGAGTAAAATCATTCAACTTTGATTGCGCATATGTGACCCGACACGCGAAAAGGGACCATCCGGATAGGGCGTAAAGTGTCGACATTAGGCAGGCTGCGAGGTTTGCGCAGACTGACTAGGGTCGAAACTTTTCGCAATTGGCTTATTTTCTGAATCTAGAATGTTCAAACTACCTTCCAGTGAAAGAATTATTGAAATGCCACCTCTGGTTGACCTATGGTGGATCAAATCTCTTTTTCCAATAATTCATTTTACCGAATTCCCGGATGGTCCCTTTTCGCGTGACAGGTAACATATGTATTTTGTATTAAGGTTGCACTGAATTATTCCTGGTCTTGGCATAAAAGAACTTTTTATGGTGTCCGTGGTCTAGGGGTAGAGCGTCGGCCTCTTGAACCAAAGGTCCTGAGTTCGATTCCCGGGAGCGGCTATCGATCTTGGTTCTTTCATAGGCTCACACATTCGGCGCGAGTACTGGTAAATTTTCCAGGAAGCAGAATCGAGAGGGATTAATCTAAGTTGTAAGAACTTGTTTCCCAATCGATGTACGATAAATAGGTTTAAACCATAATAAACTAAAACTTAAAAATGGCACTTAGTCATATCAAATGCTGTTAAAATCGAATTCGATAGTTATTAATCTACTTAGAAAGAAAATTTGTCTGTCAATATAATATTTCTACATAAATTTCTGTATATTTTAGACATGTCTTCTAACCGACCTTTGGCTCAATTTCACGTGGATTAAGTTTGATTAGATTAGGGTAAAAGATTAGAATCTAACATGCTTTTGTTATTAGGTTTCCAGATTAAACCTGGGATAAAATGCAATCTGTGCTAATGCCCCTTTGTTGCAGTGAACAGGGCCACATGGCCTGATGAATATAACGCTTACACTACTTGGGGAGAGAAACTTTGAAATGGAGAAGTGGAAAGATGAAATTTAGCTTCCTGTAGCTTGTATTTTTCTAAACATCTTACGATCGTTTTCAGCGTAAGTCAAAATTTAAAGTTGTTTCTACAGAAGTTGCTAAATATGGAATTCTGCCATGCATCATCTCTTTGGATTTCTTCTAAAGACGATTGCAGTGAAATATTTCAAGACAGAATCTTACAATGAATGAAAACACCAGGTACGATGTGAGATTTATTTTTTCGTAACAAGTTTAGTAAAACCGACCCTTGAAATTTATCCCCCCCCCCAACTCCTTGCCGTGTTATTTGCATATCACGATTATTACTTCAGAAAATATAGATGATAAATAAGAAATTGCTTGACAAATAATTTCTTCCTTTTCAACAATAGTTTCTGCCTTACCTAGGCATTATTTTTCAAATTAAATTCACTATAATTTTTTTCTGTCCGAAATTTGAATTTTGGCTTTTCACATTTTTTTCTAAACGGGAAACGGTCCACTTGTCGTCGTGTTTATCTCAATTTTTTTACGACATGTTCGATATAACTATTTTAAGCAGAAAGTGTACAAAAGCCGCGCGCTTAAATCTTGTTCATAAATAAATGAATGTCAATTTTCCAAGCAACAAGTACGCTTATTTTGATAGAAGGAATCGAAAAGTATTTCAATACAAAAAGAGAAGTAACGGTGAAATTAAAAAAGTGTTCTAATGATGTACAGATTTTTTTTTTTCATTTTCAATGAATTAAAAAAATTCTTTTATTTTAATATTTCCGCAAGAAAATTTCTCTTTTCAGAGCGGTTCCTTGTATAAGAAGTTTGACCATTTTGTATGCGCAGTATTAGTAGCAGGTTCGGGGAGAGAGAGAGCACACGTTCAATCAAAATTTTGTAACGCAAGGAAAACGACACCCTTTTTGTAGTGTTCGAAAACAAGGGCTTGGAATTCTACCAACAAAAGATATCTGATGTACAAAATTAGAGCAAAATATCCCTATCTATATAGACAGAGCACTATGGGACTAATTACAGTCAATCTTGCTCGAGCTACCACGTTTATTAAGCGACCATTTTTATTAAGCAACCGTTTTCGAAATCCCTGTTTTGAAATCAAAATATCTGAAAAAGTAGATATCACTGGTATATTTTTTTTATATATGAATCCTATGTTGTTCAAACTCACCATAAAACAAAACGTGTATAAAGCAACCATTTTCTTTAACGGCCGCCTTTTGGTGGTTCCGTTCGTGGTCGCTTAATACAAGTTTCAGTTTTACTGTACTAGAATACTCTAAGACGACATCGAACCTCTTTATAGAGATCCTGGATCCATCGCTAAAGCTTAAGATTCCTTTAAAGTAAAACGGTTCTGATTTAGGAATTCCTTAAAGTTTAATTTGAACAAAGGATTGATTCTAGCAGTAATTAACGAGAAGTCATTTTCAAAAAGTAGAAAGCCACCAAGACAGAATGACCATGCTAAAATAAGACAATATGCACATATATGGGCGATGGGAATCAAAACGATTCTACACTGCCCTGCTTTGAGGATGATAAACGCTGCAAACTGTTTGCAAATTATATCTCGCTTTGCGCGTACTTTCACTCGAAGCGGGATATAATTTGAAATCAGTTTGCGCTGATTTGTCAACCAGAACGCAGGGCCGGTTAGTCATGGTGTATAGTCTACAGAGTCAAACCTAACTCTGACTGTAAACCATTGGAAAAAGGAGATTTATTAGTTAGCTATTGTAATAAATGACACATTTTAACACAAAGAGCTATATCATTGAAGTCAAGTGATGCCAAAATATACATGCCAATAGATCTACATAAAAATTATCACTTGACAAGTTACCCCAATTATCCCATTTTCAGGTAATCTAAAAGATTGTGTTAACTTGTTGGCGAGGCTATTGGTAACTTGTCAGGAGTAATAGCTTAGTGTGAAAAAAGATGTACTTTTAAGATGATAAGATAGCGCAGTTTTAAAAACGACGATTCTATTTTTTTCTAAAAGCAAGTTTAAAGTAATGATACGCGTAGATTCTTTATCCCTAAAGAAGACAACATGGCAAAATAATGAAAAGGAATAAAGACACGCTGTTTCTTAGCAAATTGAATTTCAATAAAAGCAAAGTTTTATTTATATTTGTTCATGTAGTACCGGCGTTTAAATAGGCTAAAAAATCATACACACATGATAACAATTTTTGGAACGTATTTATTTTATGGTTGAGCTCGCTCAAGGTAGCTGGCTTAAAATGTTCAGACATAAATTTATGAGAAATGCAAAGTTTTTTTTATTCGTGAAGGTGTGGAAATAATATGATAATCACATTTATGTATGAATGCGCATCGCTTACCCATACATTATGATAAGATTTTAAGTTGCGTACCCACATGGATGAAAAGTCTATTATCTCCATCTTTTAACCATCTTCCTTTCAATCGTGTCTTTCAGTGAATTTGCACTTTTTGATTCGCCTAACATTCGTTTCGTAATTCAAACTGTAAATGAGTACTGAATGATTCTATATGATTGCGGACACAAAATTATTAACTGCTCTGCGTGTAGGATGACAAAACGATACAAACAGTTTGCACCGTTTTGCCTTCCTGAACGCAGGGCCGTTTTACTTCTTTGCTTTATAATCTTATTACAAATATATGACGTTTTGATAAACTTTTATGTAGTGTTATACAGTGATTCTTATTAACAATGATAACAATTAAAGTAGAAACTTTATACCTTCAATAATACGATACTGTCAAGAATTAAAATACTTATATAGAATACGAAACTTCTTGTTAAGTGTATAAATATCATTTAAAACCAGTTTGATATATCATCGCAAGACAGTTGTAACTGCATATATTTATAGGCAGTAACAACTGTTTCGCACTGAACTATCTAGTTACTGTTGCCAAAACCGAAGCCTGCAGAGCAGAGACTAATAGTTTATACTGTCAGTGTAGAACAGATGATCTATTTAATGACCAGTCTGCACCTTGCACCGCGGTATAACGGTCGTGACACCTGAACGGCTCTGTGGGGTACCGCTGCACATTGTTGGCAGTAACGGATAATTGATACTACCTGTGGAATGCGGTCTTTTAACCTCCGTTACTTGATTAATATATTCAACCCTGTGGACAGTCTATATAATTTCATAGTACGAATCATTCTACTTTTTTTCAAAATTCCCTTTTCCCTTTTTCCTGTGCAAAATATTACAGTATAACAAAAAAATACTTATTTGATTTAATATGTTTAAATGATTAGCAAATGCTCCACAATAATTTCTTTTTCAAATCTAGGAAAACACGTGTATTTTAAGCATGCTTTCACTATTTGACAGGTATGGAAGCACCAAACATATGAATCGCATGGTCATAATTATATCACCCACTGTTCCATTAATGCTAATAGTTATTACATTATACAAATTCGCAACTAAATATAATGATCCGAAAATGAATGGTTGATAAAATATCCAATGATATGTCATCTGTACATGTAGGCGTTAAAGGTTGGCCATATTTTATTCCAAATAGATTTGTTTGTTTAACACGTATTTAGTCGATCATATTTTTGGTCCATAATTCCTGTATTTAAATCTCAAGGATAAGCAGAAGTATTAATAAGTGTGAATAATTTAATTTAAGATGATTCCACAAATTTTCGTGCTGTCTGATTGGCTGAAAAATTGTTTTTATTTCTCAATGAAAACAATTTTGAGTGTGCAGCTATTTTATAAGCTTCCACAAAGAGTAGTCCCGTAAGAAATTCCTTTCATTATTGATCGATCTTACATTTTTGCTTCATTATATGAAAGTTTATGTTATGAAGAGAATATTTGTTGATTTTATGGAGGTATGAAACTAAAAACCTAAATTATGTATGAATTCGCTTCGCGTATACAATACAATGTGTTTAGGTCTTTAGTTTCATGCATCCATAAAATCTCTTAATTTAAAATGTGATGAAGGCTATTCCTAATGGCGAAAATGGGTCTTATGGGTGTCCCTTAAAAGAAATTTTGAAAATAAAAAAAAAGATCGAATCCAGCAGCGATCAACCAGACGTAGAAATTTGCTTACTCGATCATCGATAATAGGGTATCGGATTTTGGGGAAAAATAAGTCACATGAAAAAGGTATTTCTAAACTCGAAGTTTTAAAAGCTCCTATAAAGAAAAGTGACACAATTGCGAGCTGGAGTATTTCATAGTTGTTCTGTTCTTAGGAGGAGCAATAAAGATGAAAGATAAAATTAGTATTTCTTGATTGACGAATAATTCGATCAGGATACTGGATGCGCGAGCTTTATAAAATATCTGCAGGTGTATCAAAATGCAAGGAGAATACCTATTTTAGGAGGCTTGCGAACTTTCACCAAAACATATGGTCTAATATCCATTTTGACCGAGGTTAGTGGTCATGTCAAATAATAAATGGACGGTTGATTGAAAAACCAGACTTTTTCTAGAAATATTTAACCGTCTGACCTTGAACTACAGCTGGCTTTTAGTCTGGAAATATATCAGTTTGTTTGATAAATGTGTTCTCAGAACAGCCTTGTTCATTGGTACCCTAGGAAATCACTTAACCTCTGTGTGTATGGCTTCTTTAAATACCTTACAGCTTATCCATAAAAAATCTAGCTGGTCGAGATTTCGTGGTCATGGAATTCTATCATTTACAAGCACACACATTCGAACGTAATTTGAACACGATATTTAAACGAAATCTAATACCAAATAACAAATTTAATTTAAAAAAAGTACGTAGTGTGTAGCATTTAAACGAGATTTCCGAGACCACTTAGTGCTTTGCCAAGTCGTTTACTGCATTCGGCAGATCTCACCAAACCTCGAGGTAACGGGTCAGTTTCCTGGGAAGACCAACTAACACATTGATTGTCGTTACACGGAGGACATGTGTAACGGTGCTTGACATCGACCAGTTCAAAGACGCAATTGAAGCTCAGCGGTAATTTCACGCTGTATCCTTCCAGCCGCCTTCAAAATACCATGTAACCGTGACAGCCATTTTTTACCCATGAATAACACGATAAAGGGCCAAACGACTCATATTTCTATCGTGGTTCTAACTCATACCAGATCTTATCATGCCCATACAGAGAGAGGCAATGGATTTTAACCACTACTAGTTACTTTTACAGCTGGATGGACCGGGGCGCTGTTTGTAATAGTCCTACCCAAATACACTGCCCATTCCAGAAGGGCTTGAACCGGCAACCACCAGTTACTGATTCGAGCACGCTTACCACTCAACCAACAGATTAGAACTTACCGTCATCTGGCGTTGTCACTCGTATGGACAAATGTAAAGAATGCATTTCAAGCAAACGGACCAGTACAATAACAACATTATTTCTCAGGTAAGTTAAGGGTTAATTGCCCCTGTAGGTAATGACATTCCGTTATCAGGTGTCTGCAACCTGCCTTACACATCGTTAACTCTTCACCCCACAGACAATTACTTATTGTTCCATATTGATAAACACAGAAATAAAGCTGATAAGCCCTCGCGAAAATAATGCTTTCCGTCAGAAATCTGACATCTCCCTCCCAGAGAGATCTGGACGAATTAATACATACAACAGGTATCCGAATGTATTCTTCTGTATCAAACACGCTAATTAGACATTTATTATTAGATTTTGTCTGTTCCGTAGCTTCCTTTTATGTGTCTGTCTGTCTGCCTTTTTGTTTGTTTGTTAGTTAAACATGTATATAAGAAGAGAGTAAGAAAAAAGAATTCACTGGCTGTATCTTTACATTTATCACCAATCAGACCTTTTCCCTTTAGAATAAAATATATCGAAATGATAAAAATGATTTTTTATGCCCCCGTATCGAGAGATCGGGGGCATATTGTTTTACTCATGTCCGTCTGTCTGTCTGTCTGTATGTCCGTCTGTCTGTCCGTCTGTTCGTCCGTCTGTCGGAAAAATTCACCTTTGCCTTTTCTCCAAAAGTATTTGACATACAAAGCTCAAATTTGGCATGATGATAGATCTCAATGATCCGCATCCGTTGGTACCAAAGTCAAGGTCATGTGACAAGGTCAAGGTCATCTGTCAAGGTCAAACTTTGAAAATAAATTGCTGTTACGGGGGCATTCGTGTTTCTCAAACACATCTTGTTTTAATTCAAACAATGAAAGGTAACCCTCAAGGAAAAAAGGTCATCTGAAAGGAAGAAGTGCGAAGGTTTCAACCATGGTCAGGCTGTGTTGTTTGCGCAGACTGACCTGGTGAGAGATTTTTCGCTATTGTCAGATTTTCTTCATCTATTATTGATATTTTACCCTCCTATATATTCATTATTGGAATCTCGACCCTTTATAAACATGCTTAATTTTATCTCTGTTCCAAGTTATCATTTTACGGAGTGCCTAGACGGCCCTATTTTGTGTCGCGGGCCTCACAATTAACTGGATACATACCAAAGAAGAATTCATGGTCGCGCTCCTACTGCTATCAAAACGCATTCAATGCACAGCCGAAGTCGTTTCGTCTCAAGATTTTGCAGTAGAATCAAACCAATGCATCGATATGTAATACCTATATTAACATTTCTTGAAAAAAAATGGAGCCACTGTTGCCATAGAGTAACAATGACATTGTTTTCACGTAATATAATTTACTTGCAATAATTTTAAAATGTTGATAGATACACGCGAAGCTACCTTTAGCTTTCTCACCAGTTCACTTCTAGTTGGACATAGGATAACAAGTATCCATGAACAGTCATGCCACGTTCGATCCACGGAAGTATTGTTTTAATCCGTTATCATACCACTAGTGTAATTCCTGGATTTACATTTCTAGTCAACATCTGGAACCACTGTGTCAATAGAGTAACAATGACATCATTACCACGTTATATAATTGACTGACAGTAATTAATATTGATAGGTCGATGAGATACATTGACTCAGGTGTTGAATGACAAGTGGGTCATTAGGGAAGATGCTACTAACAGTACCTGAGGTACCGTTGTACTATTACCCATTCAGCAATTCAAATTGAAACCTCTTCCGTGGTGGAGTGGTTTTAAGGTGACATAGTCAGGTAGCGGAAGGTCGATTTTTTTTTAATCCAGACAGAACTTAAGACTGTCCATTACCCAGGTTGAAACAACAGTTAAAACATCGTGAAATTGGCATTCATCTCGAACAAAACCATTCCAAACACGAACAAAATTAGCGCTATTTATTGCCCCAATTTAATAAGATATACACACTTTTCTGTTAATACGTCTTCGTGGACACACCAGACACTTTAAAAATATCACTAGCCATTAAAATCGTAGAATAATTTGATAGATTTGAATTAAATTCTAATCCCATTGAACGATTTCGAAATGTTTTCTAATGATTTCGGAGCGTTTTTGATCGATTTGAGTGATTGTTCGGAATAAATGAATAGAGCGCTGAGTGAATATTTTAGAATGATTTTGATCGGATTGAGTGTCAATTTCATAATGTTTTTGCATGTGTACTGTTGAAAACTTCGTACTATTGTTCGTGCTTTTTTAATTCCTGAATACAGTGCTTAATGGCGTCTTCATGTCTTGGAGTTTACGAGAAAACGGACAATAAAATAGTTGGTGAATACGGTAACTGGCCTTTGGAATATATTCATGACGTTCACCAATCCGATGTAATCGGTTCTGATAAATCAGTTAACTCAATGAGATAAGACGCAATTAAGATTATCTACCCCGTGCCAAATGGGACCTGACGGACTGTTCTCACGGGAGGGATCGATACCAACATAAATATATATGACCAGTCTCGCGAAAAGGGGTCATCTAGGAGCTCTTTCAACTATTTTTTTGAAAAAGAGATTTGATACGGCAGAGCTCAACCAGAGTTTGCACTTCCAAGATAATTATATGGAATGTAGCATGGTCATTCTAGATTCTGGAAATAACTCAAGTGTGAAAAATCTCGACTTTGGTCAGTCTGCGCGATCCGTGCAGTCCGACTAGGGTTGACATTTTACGCACCTCCAAGACGGTTCCTTTTTAGCATGACGGGTCACGTATGGAAAGCTCATTACCAAAATGCCCCCGTCCAGTTTCGTTATCTATTTAATGATATAGATACCTTAAAGTAATTCAGAAGTAGGACACGAAACTGTTAATTTCTTTTTAATATGAACGTTTTCTCGAAAGCTACCAGTAGATAGAGCCAATGACTCCAACATTTAATTTCAAGCGTTCATATATGTATCTCACTGCTAATTTAAAAGTAAGTTTGTTTGTTTGTTTGTTTTCTTTTTTTTTCATGACGCCATTTTTATTTTCGTTTTCATTTTATGTAAAGTATGTTCCTTAAAAGCCTTATTTAAAATCACAATTGTACCACTATTGTTTATCAAAGGAATGCAAATAAGAACATCACCACCACCACCACCAACAACAGCGACAAAAAGGCAATAATAATCGCCATTGTTTCAAAACATGTATTAGTAAAACACATATGGTTAAAGCGGGGTACTTGAACGCTCGCGATGGCTTTGTTTTCCTGAACACAGTTCAGAAATATTGATATCATTTACTGTCCAGCCCTGCGTTCAGGATGAAAACATTAGCGAAGCGCTTTCGAAATGATACCTCGCTTTGCACGTATCTGCACGCGCAAAGCGGGGTATCATCTCAAAGCGCTTGCGAAACGTTTTTACATCCTGAACACAGAGTTGATTCCTTCCGGAGGCAAAGCTGTCAAGGTTTTTTCGAATTCAAGCAGAGCAATTCCTGTTGTAAAAAGCACAGAAGGAAATGAAACTAAGATAAACTACACTGAAACGAACTTCTAAACGGCCACCTTACATTTGCCACACTTTAACATATTTGTAGTCAGTTACTGAAGTATCTTTTATTTCCATATGGAAGACCGTTCAATTAAGCGTATTCAAAAAAAGAACGGATTCGAATTTTTGTCCCTGGTGTCTTTAGCAAACAGTCAAACACAAGAACCCACCAATTCGAAAGTCACAAAAGTTGCTTATTTTTTTAAAGATTTTCAAATTTTCGGTCTAACAAATACGTGAAATTTAATACTAAAAGTGACAAACTTCGATGACTATTGTGTGTCAGATCCAAAATCACTGAAGAAAATAACATTGTGAATTTTTCGTTTCTCTCACGAGCAAAAATGTTAAAATTACCCCACCCACCAATGGTTTAATCCCATTTGGTCTACTCCCAATTTGTCTACTGTATTTTTTTGCAACTTGTCCCATTTCGTCTACTGTCCCAATCCGTCTACTGTCCCAATTTGTCGTCTACTGTCCCAATTGTTTACAATCTTATTAAGAATGATAACCAAAAATTTATCGATTTTATTGATTCAAAGATAAAATGTTACTTATTATGCCAAATTTAGTTTATTTGGTTATTTTTGAGAAATAAATGACAAAACATGAAAAATTATTCAACATGGAAGATAATATGTCATAATTGTAAAAATAGATATATAATCTTTGATAAGGAAATGTTTAAAAACACTTTTTTAAAGGAAATATAGAAAAAACAGTCATTGCATGTGACCCGTTGTGCAAAGCCCTTACATGTGCACTTTTGTGCAAACCCTTGGATTTGCAATGTTTTGCAAAAAACTTGTCTTTAGACAATTTAAAGATTTTGTAAAAAGAAAAGAATTTTCAGTATCATATAATTTCTTTACAGGCAAAAAGATGCTATTTAGTTAAATTTTAATCTTTTTAAGAAAAACTGACACTAAACAATTAGATTTAAATCAAATATGTTAAGGTGTGAAAAGGCAAATATACAGATGTCATACAGATAATCCATCTTCTCAACACCTAACATTCCATCTGCTATAGAGTCTGTTAATGTGTGAAATATATCAACAACAAATACCAAAAAATTATAACAAAAATGTCTAAAAAGTGAAGAGTTCGTAAATTTAGGTTAGAAAGAGGCATTAAGAAAATTTAATACCTTATAAAAAACCAAATTATAATAGTAGACGAAATGGGACTCTTGTGCAAAACAGGAGTAGACGAAATGGGACTAGTGTGCAAAATAGTAGACGAAATGGGAATAGACGAAATGGGAGTAGACCAAATGGGATGTTACCCCACCAATGTTAATTTTGAAATCAAGGGTACTCTTGGATTCCCGTCAAATTCGCTGCTTTCCTCACATTTTTCAGGTCGAAGTAAATTGAAAATTCTCCCTTAATGATTTTTCTAATACAATTCGCCTTTTTCGTATTTCAGATACCAAAGAAAATATAACTTTTTCAGCAAAATCCGAATGGCCAATAAGAAGTTTGTTTCCGTGTATTAAGAACATGTCTCAAGGGTTTGTAAGCCCGTATTTTGTTTGTTTGTTTTTGAAGTCACTGAAGAAAGACAATTTAGAAAACCTTGTTGAAAATGAAGACAAGCAATTTCTTTATTGCACAAAATGTTTTCGTCCACATAAGATAAAGATTTTTAAAGTATCAAAAATTAGAAATGGCGTAGCGCAAACTCTTTGAAATGGACCAGTCTAAAATTCTGTGGTTTAATAATGGGTCATGCGGGAGTTGTTAGATATTTTGATTTAGGACCAGTCTACAGTTAACAACATCGTGAAATTGACAAGATAAATGATCTTTAGAATGCAATTGAATGAGTTTGTGGAGCGAGTTTTGAGTGAATTTAATAAGAGGTAATCCAACATAGCAAATTTTGTTTAGAATGAACAATGTTAGCGATATTTAATTCCCCCTTTAATAAAAAATGCATGCAAGTTCTATAAACAGCTTCCTATTTTTATTTCTCGCATTACTTATTTTGAATGACGTTGAGTTTCGAGCGTTTTTGAATGGCTTGAGTGAGTGCTTGGAATGAATAAATGGAGCGCTGGGCTAGTGATTTGAAGTGATTTGGATCGGGATGAATGTTAATTTCATGGTGTTGTTTACTTGTTTGCTGTACTTCTTTCGAGTCTGAAACAGTCAGTCCAAATATGTAAGCTTGAAACAAACCTTCCTTAATCTTGAGAATCATATGTAACAGGTTTGTCCAATAATAAACAAATGATTATCGTGTAATATTTATCCCTATCATTATTTGTTTACATGTCATAAGAGATCAGATAAGCTAATTTGATCATTGTTCCGCTGCGTATGATGGAATGTTACACCAATAACGGTTTTACACACAATTACACTTTTCTCGACATGTCAAGTTTGCTATATCAAGCACATTGACATACAGAATGCTGAACGGATGACTCTTATACGAATGCTTAATTCAAGTTTGGAATCATGACTCTGTAGTGATAATAAGCCCCGCCCTGCCACGACTACATTTTTTGGAGCAAAACATTTTTTTTTAAATTAATTAGGCACATGGTCACCTAAGCAACATTTATACCAAGTTTAAAGATGAAATGGTACCAGAGGAGAAGATTTGTAGTGGTTTTAGAGTGAAAATAAGCGCCGCCCTACCACGCCCGTATTTTGGTACTTAGGTACATGGTCACCGAAGGAAGACTCATGTCACTTTTTGTTGAAATTTACTCAATGGTTTTGGAGGAGAAGGTTTTTAAGGAGTTCAAAGTGCAAATTAACCCCGACTTCCACGCCATTTATTCTATGCCAAACAATTTTTTTGAACATTTTAGGAACACTAACACCTAAGGAACAATCATGCTAAGTATGACTAAGTGTCATTGAAATTGACCAATTGGTTTGGAAGGTGATGGTTTTACGTTTTTAAAGATTTTAAAGTGAAAATAAGCCCCGCTCTGGCATTCCCATATTTTGGGGGATCAAACAAATTCCCTTGAACAACTTAGGTACATGGTCATTCAAGGAACGATTTTGCAAGTTTGGTCAAAATTAGCGAAATGGTTTTGAATGAGATCTTTTTTTTTTACATATTTCGGGCTCAATGTAAAAAAACTTTAACAATTTAGGTACCCAATGTCCAGTCCCATTGATATTGGTCCAATGGTTGGACAGGAAATGAATTTTAAATATTCTAAAGTAAAAACAGGCCCCTCCATTCGGAACACCACTCGGCCAATCTCACGATCAACCTCGGATGTACATAGACGGACTATTTTTAAAAAATACGGGAAACCCTTGGAAAAACTCGATGACGTCAGTTAAAATTACGTTAGCCCTCGAAACTTTGAGTGAAAACATTCGACGTCGCTAACGCTACTCGTTTAAGTCACTGACGTGAAACCAACGAATACTATTAAAAATATCTTTAGATTCTTAAATAACGGCTGAAAAAATCGTAATTTTTGAGAATGATTCGTCATTCTCAAAAATTAAGATTTTTCAGCCGCTATTTACTGTAAAAGATATAAATCTACAGTGCTAGTTTTTCTTACACTGTTTCCGCCTCACAAAATGCACGATTTTGTTACATACCCATCCGCCTTACATACATTCGAGGTATGTTGTAGTTTACGGAAATGGCCGAGTGATGTTCCGAATGCAGGCCCTTCCTGTCACACCCGTATTTGGCGGCCATTGAAATCTTTTTTTAACATCGTAGGAACACGTTAGGTTCATGGTAAAAATTTTCCCTGGTTCGGTTTAAACTGGTCCATTGGTTTTGGAGGAGTAGACATTGAAAGAAAAGTTAACGCAAGGACGCACAACGGACACATGACCATGACAACAGCCCGATAGCCTTCGGTCAGTGGAGCAAAAAAAAAAAAAAAACGGTTCTATTTGATGGGACAGTATGCTGGTGCATAATATGAATAACTTTAACAGTAGCTTACCATTTGATGGATGAAATACCTTTCGATTACTGAATTTTTATCGTCGACAATTAAAACAAAAACAAAAACAAAACAACAACGAAAACTCATAAAAAACTACACATAATTATTTGTCTTTCATAATAAATAATTGCCACAATGTGTTCTTGAGACGCAGGTTATTGGGTGAAATATAATGAAGTTACATATCAGAGTTTGTTTACATGTCATAGTTATCTATCTGCTGATTGGTATATTATATAGACATGAAGAGTTACATCATTATCAGATCTATGCACACTTATCAATCTGATATACAAGTCAATTAATTAATATAGTCGAGATATAGCTCAATGGAAACAATGGACATCAACGAAAAACAAAGAGAAATGGCCCGGAACTGCATTTAGGTTTCAAACAATATTTTTAAGGAAGTTTGCTCTGCTTTTTCTGACTATCAAACTGTTCTTTAAACTTGAGTTTTTACATAAAGTTTTGTTTTATTTGATTTTTACCATGCTCTTTTTTTCTCAGAACCTTCCAGAAAAAAAGTACCAAAAGCATTTGCGCCACGGAGTTCTTGCCATTGAAATTCTTTGAAAATTTCACACTTAATTAGAAGTTTTTATTATTGGACAAATAAATATTCTGACAGCCATCGATTTATGTTTATTAAAAAAAAACGACAAACCATTCCACTTAATTATTAAAAATGATTGGAATTCTAATGAAGAAAAGGGAAAATATGACATCTTTATTCGGTTCTAAATATAAGTAATATTCGTTCAAGATATTGAGAGAATATATGCTTCATATACTTGATATTAAAAAAAAAATAAAAAAAATGGCCGACTTATTTATTTGAATAAAGGGAAGTAATTCACTCAAAAATAATCCTTCAAATTTCATAACACATTTTTTAATATTCCCAATAACAAATTCGTTGATATGAGGATTGGGGTCCTTTTTACAATTTATAATTTTTTTTTTGCTTTATCTCCTAAACAGGTAAGGGTTAAATGTTGCATACTTGCTTGTCGGTTCGCCCCCAATAAAAAAGGTGAAAAAGATGAATATTATAATTTAAACAAATGTTTGCTTGTTTTGTCAACATTCTATCTAAAACATAGTTTGAATTTGGATTCATAGTTTTTATAAAAATCACATAAACGCAGGTATATTTTTAATGGCGGAAAGTCCAAAATCAAGGACGAGTTTAGAAGTTAGCTGATCATAATAGGTTTTCTTTTTTGTGAATGTAATCATGAGACATCGAGGTACGGATGACTACGAAAGACCGGTGGTGACTTCTTTTATTTACGCTTCACACTTCAAACATATTATCTTTTAAATGTGAACTGGTGACTTCTTAAATTCACAGTTCAAACATATTATCTTTGAGGTGTGAACTGTGGGTTGTGAAGTTGTAATTGTGAGCTTCGAAGTGATAACTATGAAGCGTAAACTGTGGACTATGAAGAGTGAACTGTGAATTATGAAATTGGAATTGTGTAGTCAAAGGTGTAAAATGTGAAGTTTGAAGTATGAAGAGTAGAAAATGAAGTATGAAGTTGAAAGTGTGAGGAGTGAACTATAAAATCTTAAGCTGGAAGTCTGACGTAAAATTTGTGAAGCTTCAAGTGTGAAAAAGAAAGTGAGAAGTATGAAGTGTGAAGATGTCGGCAGTATGAAGTTGGAAGTCAAACTTCACACTTCACAGATCATAATGTGTAGTGCACACTTCAAGCTTCGAACTGCACAGTTCTTACTTCACAGTTTACAGTTCAGACTTGCAACTTAAGTTTTCAAAGTTCACAATTCTGACTTCTTCAAACTTCACACTTCCGACTTTAAATGTCGTACTTCACAGTTCACACTTCATAGTTCATATTTCACACTCTCGACTTCACACTTTCGACCCCACACATCAAAGTTCAAAGTACACACTTCAAAGATAATATGTTTGAAGTGTGAAGAGTGAAGTATGATTTTAAGAAGTTCCAACCCTAGTTTACGCTTCACAATTCACATTTCAAAGATAATTAATGCTGAATTGTGAAGTTTGAATTAATGAAATCACCACCGGTCTTTCGTATTGAGAGGATTTGATTTTTCATTTCATACGTCGTAAAGCCTAGTTTACATTTGGTGGACATAGCCCGAACGGCGCCCGTTAAATTGCCGTAACCTCTATAACGCCCGATGGTCTTGCGGCGGCTTACGATATCCTTGCGATCTTCGTATAGACCATGGAAGCCGTGTGTATAAAAAGGTTCTTCATTTTTTTTCAAAAAAAAAAAAAAAGCAAGAACGCACGAGCAACGTAGCCCGAAGACGCATCATAAAGATATTGCAAACTCGCTGCACGGATATCGCTCCGCGATGTTTTCAGTGTCATCGTCACGGATCATCCTACGGTGCTCAGTTGTTACGGCGATCGCACCGCGATCAAAGGGTCTGCAGAAGATCTATTTGACCGATCGCCCGGTCTCTGTACAGAGATCCCGTGATAACATTATGATTGCCTTTCGATCGCCGTACGGGTACCTTAAGATTTCTTCTGGCGGATTCATGAAAAGCCAGCGGGCATTGCACGATTTATTAACACATACGCAGAAGTAAATAATTTTTTGCACCGTCAAATTTATCATGCAAAAATTCGTAGGCTGTGACCTCATCGTATCCAATGCAAATGTAAACAAGGCTTTAATCATATTTTGTTCGAGGATGACGGGATTTGTTGTGACGAACCAATTTAAGTATTCATAGTCCAGACAAATTATGGTAGGACCCGAAACAAATTGCAACAAAAAAATTGTTGTGTTTTCTGATATCCATAAACATACCCATTTAACATATATAAAGTAGGACAAAATCGGAAGATATGTATTTTAATTTTTTTCGCGATTTTTATCATAGAATTTTCCCAACTGAGCCTATAAAGACTTTTTGACAGAAAACATGTTTAAATCTAAAGAAGAAGTTGTCGGTATACCAAAAGCCATGTAGCGGATTGTATTAAGTTATTCGCTAATTGAAAATAGGATATTCTTTGTTATTTGGTCGGTTTTAGAGATAATTTGTAAAACATCTTACCCCACCCTCCCAATTTAACATTGCAAAGTAGTAGAAAATGGTCGCTTTGGCAAAAAAGGGGCATTGGTCTGAAACATTTTTAACAGTCCAAAGTCTTTTCAATGTCCAAGTCAAAGTCGATTAGAACCTGATGTTTGTCTATAAATTCTGCCAAAGCAGGAATATTCCGGGTTCAGCATGACAAGGGTTAAGAATATACAATAAATAAATTTTCTCTGAGAAAAAGTCTTACATAGCCCATTGGCTTATTTGTATCTTACCAAGAGCCATGGATTTGTCCTATTTCCTCATCCTATTATGGAATTTGAGCTACACGTAGTACTATACAAAGCACAAAGACATTCATGTATATAAAGTTTGGGGGGGGGATAACTATATGATAAACAAATCCCAGTTTTCACTTTTGTTTGTTTGAATGGGTTTGACGCCGCTTTCAACAATCTTGCAGTTATATCGCGGCGGTCGGAGCACCTAACAATGGATTCCTGGTATTTCATTCACCTGTACTACCATTACACCCCAGTTTTCACACCAAAAATAGACTGGTAGAGATAATGCTAGTATTATGTGAAAACATGTTGCAAGAACACACTAGTTTGACCTAATGTTTATAAACTATTGTTAGATTTGATATGCTGAAACTTTAGGGCTGAATGTTTTGGACGAGATATTTTTTTTGAAAAATAATCTAAGTTCTTTTCACAAATGTTTACCTTGAAGCTATTTTAGATTTCCAAAAGCAAAAGATTCACATAAATTAAATACATTTTTTTTAAATTCAAACCCGATAAAAGATAACCTGTTTTGTTCGGAAAGGACTTAACATCTGTATTAACAATTTCATCACACTGCAAACAGAGGACCATGGTTCCTGGTATTTTTCTAATCGCTACTACCAGGAAATTCCTTACCAGGCTACAATTTTTCTAAACGAAGATATTCTTTTACCATCATCTACCCGTTGGTTGGAGACAAGTGTCAGACAGAGTGGGCTGCTGTCAGAGATCGAACCTTGAAATGCGTAATTGGAATCCCAGCGCACAATCATCTGCGCTGTGATGACAGTGGAATTGTCTGGTACTGATTCTTTCGAATGCAATGTGATGTTGGCCCAAATCAAATGCTTATTTTAAAAGTTAATTTAAAAACTACGGTAAACTGTGAATGTCAAAAGTTTGCATTTTATATTTTGAGATTTTCATATTAGGCGCTAGGAAAGTTTAAATTGATAATTTTTAAACATGTGCATCACACCGATGACTTAGGAAACAGGTTTTGTTTGTCATTTGACAAGTTTTAAAAACATTTCTCAAAACATAACGTGTTAAATTGAAGAATGGCATAGGAATGAATTGGAAATAAAGTGCTCTGATTGCCGATTCATTAGAAGTTTTAATTTTTATTTAAAACAATACTCAATAAACTAATTTTGATGTGGATAAGTATTCGTCATTAATTTAAACACTATATGAAGAGAGTATATATGCTTAACTAGTATCAAAAATATGAAATGATTCAAAACCTTGTGAGAATGTAATGCCAACATTTCCTTTAAAAATGAATGAAGAACAAATGATAACAAGCTTATGCTTCCAAATTTTTCACCATATGAATGTTCACAAACAATTTGTATATCAAAGTAATCAAAATGACCGATTATGTGAGGCATAAATATTCTTTGGAATGAAGTTGTCTAAAGAATTTCACCTGGTACACCATGCAGACCGATTATAAACGCCCTCTATATTGCGAGGCATAAGATTTGAAATGGTTGAAAAACGCGTTGATTTAAAAAAAGTTCAAGAAACCTCAATCTAAGTTTTAAATTCGTTGAATTGATCATGTGCTTATAAATTAAACATGAATCAAGAAATGATTCAACAGGTTTCTGAATTTGACCTTCTAGCAAATTTGCGTAGTATATTTCCACAAGATGAAAAAGGAGAGTTTTTTTTTTTTTTTTAATTTTTGAAAAATATGAAGACCCTAACCTTAACAATTCTCAATTATCTACCAGTTTTGTTTATAAAGTTATATCAATTTCATATTATGTTCTTGAAATACCTAATGGGTTGATAATCGTAGACTGATGTGGAAAAGCAGCTGTGGGCTAGGAAAGGATGTTATGGTGGTACTGGTGTGAGAATACCAGGAATCCAATGTAAGGTGCTGCTGCCGCCGCGATATACATGAAAGATTGTTGAAAACAACATACCGCTTCCCATTCAAACAAAGGAAACTTGAAATAACTTGTCTTGATGAAAATAATGTTAATTAGGTGTTGTAAGAAACCATTTCGAATTTCTACCATATTATTCTTTGATTTTGATTAATGTAAGAAAACAAGATGTGTTTGTGAAACACGAATGCCCCCGTAACGGCATTTTTTTCAAAGTTTGACCTTGACAGATGACATTGACCTTGTCTCATGACCTTGACTTTGGTACCAGCAAATGCGGATCATTGAGATCTATCATCATGCCAAATATTAGTTTTGTATCTTAAATAGGCTTGAAGTAATTGGCAAGGTTAAGTTTTCAGACAGACGGACGGACAGACAGACAGACAGACAGACAGACAGACAGACAGGCGGACATGAGTAAAACAATATGCCCCCGATCTCTCGATACGGGGGCATAAAAAGAATGATAATTATGAAAATGTTAAAATTTTAACCAAAAATCATTTAATTAGAGAACCCGGAGAACAATTTGGGTAAATCGTTATTAGAATGTCATCCAAGACACATTGTTTAGTATTTCTTTTAGGCTTCAATGGTTTAAAGTTTAAGACATATTATTACTAAGATTAGACAAGTTTGTACAACCGAAAACTTTTGATTTTTAATGCATATGAAATTACAACAAAATTTACTATATAAAATTTGATCTTAATGCAGCTGTGGTAATCCCCTTTAAGGTTATCAAATGACCACGGTTTAATTGTCGTGTCTTAGTTATGCGAACCCTCTTTTAAAGTTTGAGGTAAGGTAATTTTAGAATTTTAAAAGATACTTTGTGTCATTGTTATACTGAATTAAAAAGAAATGCAGTACTTGAATAGTGACAAATATATCTTCATTACTAATTGTTTGGAATTGAAGTTTCAGAAAATTATTCATAGACAGACAGATCACAGGCAATTTCATTATCCAATTTTCGTAAAATACACAAATGTGCGTTTGCATATAAGACAAAGTGTCAAACTAGTCATGTACCTCAACCGCTCTCACCATTTCCAGAGTATTTTACACAAAATGGTAACAATGAAAAGGAATATTGTCAAGAAAAAAATAGACTGATAACAATGTTGTCAAAATAATTATTTTAGACTTAGGAAGTAACAAAATTAAAATTCAGCGACTAATGGGAGAGTTTACATGAGCAAATGTTGGATACATGGTCTTTTTTCACAAAACAATTGCCTGTGGGATAGGCAGACATACAAATAGATCAATCAAATGAAACAATATTGTTTTAAATTTGTTGACAAGGGTATATATGAAAATGGTTCAATACCAGAAGCTTTTTTCTATCCATTCTAATGTTAAATCAAGTGGGTGGGGTAAGATTAATTTGAATTTGTCTTTTTATGTTTAAAATGTCATACATTTTACTCAATCCATTAACAAAAGTTGTGGTTTTATGTCTAGAGGTAAATCAAATGATATTTGATTTGTTTTGCTTGCACAAATCAGTTTTATTCCAGGTATATCATACAATATTCTCATTAAATTGGTTGTAATACAGACATTACAAGTGGGTATCAAAATGTATGGAAAAATCAAAATACGTATCCTCCATTTTGTCCTACTTTTAGTACGTCATCTAGGGAGATTCAAGCTACTCAAAAAACCAAGAACGTTTTTGTTGCAATTTGTTTTTGGTTGAGGCCATATTTCGCTATATTGACTGGACTATTCACGTGTGACCCTTTTTTATCGAGATCTTTAATCTAATATGCAGCCAAAAATTAACCGAAAAGATGTTGCTGTCTACGACGTCTTAATCGATTCTGTAGTCAACCGGGCCGATCGCGTTTGGTACTTCTCATTACCCGTATAATGAAGTAGTCAAGTCGCGAATGACCGCTAAATGGAATCGGGATCAGATTCACTTTAATTTCGCGTAAAATAACCAAAACGAATTTTGTATGTAAATTTTATAACGTACATTATCAATACGTAAAGAATCAGAAGTTTGAAATTAGTGATCAAAGGTCTTTTTGTCTATTAACTGTATAGACAAAAATGAATTAGATCACTTACTTTAACTTGTGAATCTATATCACGAAACCAATCGCAAAACTCACTAACATTTTTCCGTATAAAAGATGTTCGGCAAAAGAGAAGTGACGTTGTCAGGATTCAGAATATATATAAATATTGGTTCGGTTGGAAGTCAGGAACGTTTCTCTGATATGAGTACTCGAAATTAAGCGGTAAAATACTTAAACTGATACAATTAAATTGATTTATAATGCTAAGTTTCTATTCCACCAAGTTGACTGGAAACACGCAAATGTCAGCCCAGTGTTCAAGAAAGGGGATAAGAACAATGCCATAAATTATAGGCCAATAGCACTCACATGTATCTTATGTAACATCATGGAGCATGTCATATCCAGTTGCATTATGAACCATCTCGAAAACCATGACATATTATATGTCATTCATCATGGTTTTATATCATCAAGATCAAATGAACCCAACTTGTATCTTTCATTTAGGAATAAGCCAAAATCACAAGTCGGGCCTACAAACATATGTCAGTTATTGTGCTGGAATTTGCCTAAGCTTTTGACAAAGCCCCCCACAAATGCCTCCTAGATAAACTGAAATACTATGGAATTGACCAAAAACCATTAACTAGATAGAAGATTTTCTTACTGACCGTACGCAGACTGTTGTCATTGATGGAATCCACTCACAAAAATACGTGTAACTTCTGGTGTTCCCCAAGGCATCGGCCTGGGCCCCATTTTATTCTTAGTGTACATTAATGATTTCAATGAATACATAAAACATATCACTCTAAGACTCTTTGCAGACGACAGTATCACAGAAAAAACAATTCAAAGCCCAGAGGATTCAAGAAATTGCAAGAAGATTTGTCATCTGCAGCTCGATGGAAGAAGGACTGGCTGATGTCGTTCCATCCCGACAAGTGCTCGGTCCTTCATGTCACATCTAAGATATCTACAATACTCTTTAACTATACACTACACAATCACACCCTACTAGAAGAAACTTCGACAAAATATCTAGGAGTTACCCTACAAACTTACCTATGGAGCAAGCATCTAAATAATGTATCATCTGTCGCAACCAAAAAGTTAAATTTCCTAAAACGAAACCATAAAATCAATTCCAAATCTCTTAAAGATCGTGCACTAGTTAGGCCCAAATTGGAATATAATTGCAGTGTCTGGGACCCCCACACTTCCTCAAAAAAAAAGAAAAAAGAAAAACCAGTTGGAAATGATACAACGAAGGGCCGCACGTTATACATGCAACAGATACCATAGTACTAGTACAAAATGCTTACGGACCTCAACTGGACCACCCTAGAACTAAGACGCACAAGGACAAGAATAATATTTTTCTATAAAGTAATACACCATCTGGTAGCAATCTATTCAACAGACCTCTCTTTTCCTTCTGATACCCGAACACGAAAATATACCCAACCATATTCCTCCAGACATATTCAAACCCGTAAAAACTCGTACAAATTTTCATTTTATCCCCACACGATCATCCAATGTAATCTCTTGCCGCTGGTTGCCGTACTGTGCACCACGCTTGAGGGCTTCAAAGAGCAGATTTCTGCATCTGGTCTTCACCATCACTTGAATATCTAAATCCAAACTAAGATGTACATTAGTTCACCACAATACATAGTCTGTAAGAAATATAAAAAAAATAAAATTAGAAAAAATAAAAATGATACTGTCTGTATAAATAGAGGATAATCGTTTGTTTCAGTGTAAGATCGATTTATATTTCATTGGGTGAACAACAAAAGCTATATTTTCACGAGTGGAGAAAATATAGCTTTTGTTGTTCACTCAATGAAATGTTAATCGATCTTACTCGAAAACAAACGATTATTCTATTTCTTTAATGCAAAAAAGAGACCAAATGTGAAATTTCTAGGACATATTTTCGTCAAGCAAGAAATTTTGCGTATGGTTGCTATGCAACGTTCATTGTGACGTCTCTTATTTCGCCCCGCATAGATGACGTCAGATAGGATGAAATGCACAAAAGCAGGGTATAATTTTTTGATAATTTCACTGCTTTTGCGGTGAGATAATCAAGAGATAATCTACCGTTTTTTCTCGATAAACCACCAAGAAGCATTAAAGAAATGTTTATCTTTTAACTTTGGCTACAAATTTGTAATCACACATGCGTAGCATAAGTAACATCTGTGCCCTGAACTTAAACATCAGTATGTTGATGGTGTGCAGACACTAAAAGAAGTTTTATTTTCCAACGTTGACTTCGTTAACACAACTTTATCTATCGTTCTCAGTATGTCAATTTACGTATTTCTGTCAGAAAACAATATTTTTCATCTTTCCCTTGTTTAACTTGTTTACGGTGTATTGTACCTTTGATAACCGCTTGGCATTATCAAATTTTATGAAGTTCGATTTAAAGAAATTTGCAAATGCCAAATATACTAATAATGATACCCCATAACGATAAAATCAGAAAATGTCAAATGGTTTAAGCTACTAAGATACTATGTCTTCCATTCCTGCCGTAACCATCCAGTAATTGCATATCTACACACATGTAAATGAATTTGAACATTTTGAGACATTTTTCATTTTGCAAGGAAATAGAGGCGTTTTATTTTGTTTTGTTTTCTAAAAAGATTACAATATATATCGGTATTCCTGTATAGAGTGGGCAATATAATAATTGAGCCTGTGCGTGACATTTCCAACAATTTGAAATGTTCGTGAAATGCATACACTATGCAGCGTAGACAGCCACATACTGCAAATATAAAGTTACCTGATGGTCTACAGATACTTTGAGACCTTATCTATCTACTAAACGCAAAGTAAAGACTCATGGCAGACTGTGCACGCGTGCGGATGCACAGGCTAGCCAGAGTATTTGCTTTGCGCACATTTAATTTGTTGGAAATCTCACGCAAAGGCCCAATTACGTTCGCTTTTTTGCGACAAATTAAACCTAGATGCTACACAATCGACGTTCGGTATTTTGATGACTGGCAAAAGCTCGACCTAGAAAACGTCCCGTCAATTTAATTGAAAACGCCATCGTTTTTAGAACGATTTCATATTTTATTCGTTTACCTAGGCAATACACGATCATTTTTCTTATCGCATTACCGTGCGCGACGTCATAGTATTCTCTTGATCTCCCATCCGAGAAGACTCGTCCCGAGTCTTCGCTTTAGAGACCCGTGGGTAAGGCATCTCCGGTCTGGCAATTGCCTGTTGACCTGACGCAAAATTTTGAAATAAAACAACTTTTATTTAAATGGGTGGAAAATAGTTTCACATCTCTACAGCTGTTTTAAAGCGAAAGATTTTGGTTATAACGCATGGAAATTATGAATGAAAAATAAGATAATACATAAACAGGTATTTCTATTTCCATTTCCAATGGTCTACAATCTATACTTTTTTGAAGGAATGTCTCATTATTTGCTTATTTTTCAACGCGGTCGGGTTAAAAACCAAATTTACTCCAACTTTTGACGTAAAGTCGTTGCATTTTACATACTACATATCGTGCACGACGTCATAGTATTCTTTTGATCTGATGCAAAAGTTGAAATGTAAGGAACAACGATTGCTTAATTCGCTGGGTGCCAAGTTAAGGAAAGCAGAATAACGGTTTCTCACGGCACCGTGTCACTGGCTAAACCGTCTATAACTGGTGGCGTGGTGTCGGCGCGTGTTCGTGGGAGAGAAAGCATTTATTCAACACTTGTCCTGAGAACGACGACGGCTGTTTTCTGTTGATATCCTTTCCTCTTATTTTCCACCGTGACCTTGAGCGAGCTTTTTGTCTATCCTTTAAAAAAATTCGAGAACAAATTTAAATCACAATATGCTTTCAAGTAAACCATATTGCAATGTTATAAGTTTATTAATAAGAATCATTGGTTAGAGTTCTTTAAACATCGATTTTCTTTTATTTATTACAATTCAAAACAAGCAACATATGAGAAAAGCAAAGATAATTAAATCTCATAAAATATTCCGTATCTACTCGAGAAAAAAATCGTTCTGAGTAATAATTACGTGGTTTGGGTATATGTAAAAAGAGGTTTTCCCACACTCACAGACTACCGTACAGAGAACAAGATGTAAAACAGACGAGCGTGATAGCAGACGACTTTTCTTACTCATACAACATCTAAAAAGGGCGCTTCGAAAGAATGAATGGATTTAAAAATGTCTTTGAAAGTGACTTTATATTGTTTTTAGACCCTTGCTTTGGGTGTATATGTTAAAATTAATAGTTTACTATTGTAATGGTAAACATGTAATAAGTCGGATATGAATGTTCATTACGCAATTAACAGGTGGATGTTCGCAAAAGAAAAAAATAAAGCTGCTTTTTTAATTAATCATTTCATATTATGTTTTTCGACAATTTTCGATTTCTATATATCAATAGAAAGGAGTTCATGTTTTATGTTGTCATTTGTCTTTTTAGTATTATAATTTCAGGTCCTGGCTCACAGCCGACTTTATGTTGTGGTAACGAAAATTGAATCGCATGAGCAAAAGAATAATAATAAAAAAATCCTCCCAATAAAATTTCGGATTTCTGTAAAAGTGCACACAGATATTCCATGAAATATATTGCAAATCATGCCCTGATTAATTGGAATACAATAAAACATCGTACGCAGTTTGAAAGCTAAAATTTATCAAATTCTATCTGCATGCTCATTGTCAATAACACCAATCGCAAAACTCGTATTTCATTTTAAAACTGACAACAAAACAACATATATATTGCTATGTTACGTTGACGTTTCCTCATGCTCATTCGAGAGGATAGTTTGAATATCGTTATAAATTGCTCGCTTCAAACACGCTTAGATTTACACGGTAATCGGCTTGGTTTTAATGTTTGACATTTTCACGGTTTTAACATTTCTTTCTCTTCCGTTTTTAAATGGTAAGTAGGAAGTGTGGAAACAAACGCGTCAACGTGAATATGCGAATTTGAAGCGACGTCTTCCAACTTAGCCCTATTGAGTTGAAGAGGGTAAAAAAAAACAACAACAACAAAAACAAAAAAACTACTCTCTCGAAAATAGTCAGCAAGCGTCTTTGTCGTTCATCTATTTCAATTAAAGTCCGGAAATTTACTCAACGGTTGACGATTTCTTTATAATACATGTAGCCAAGTTTTTCTTAGTTTCTTTTCAATATGTTGTGGTACAGAACCCTACTACTGTTAGATTTTCTTTACAGCAGAGCTTTAGAGGTTACATTCATTTGAAGTAAACTAAAGATCGAACACGTGACCCACGTCGACGTAGAAAACAAATATTTCGCCATTTCTTGATAAACAGCAAAATGACATGTTGTTTGAATAAAAATAATGATGTGCAAGACAAAAGGAGGCATTGCAAACACGTTGGTACCTTGACTGATCATTCAATTATAATGATGTAAAATATATTGTCGATTGAAAAGTGGATATTTTATTTTTGTTTAGTATATAAAAGACAACTGCAACAGATTTTTAAGAATCTTGTATAGATCTTGTATATATGTGTCAAGATAAGAATGATTTAATCCTTCTTACGTTAGAATCTGTATTTCTCAATCGAACTTAACTTGTGGATATAAGATAAGGCTTACTGCATTAGTTTGTGTAAAAATTTAATTTTAAAAATTAGGTCTATGCGTGACATTTCCAACAATTTGAAATATGTGTGAGGTGCAAACATTGTGTAGCGTAGAAAGCCACATCTACTAAACGCATAGATAAGACTCTGGACAGATTGTGCTGACGCACAGGCTTGTCAGATGCTTTGCTTTTTGAATATTTAAAATTGTAGGAAATCTCGCGCACAGGCTTAATCAAAATATTTAATCTTATCGTAGCTCTGACTAAACTGAAGTTTATAGAGAATACTGAATGAGTGGTCGTGGAATACAAAATTTATTAAACGAGTCATCAATAAATATATAAAAAGTTCTAATTGTTTTAGATGGCAACTTAAATAAAACATCACGAGCAAACCTTGTTATATTCTATGCATAATATGATCTGAACATTAGCAAAAATACGTTAAAATTATTGAAATTCACCACTGAAAACTGTACGAGTAACTTATGATGTTGTTTAAAAATGACGTTATCACATAGATTATGACGTCATCTTTACGCTTAAAAACAGCATTGCTATTCGTTCTAAGCTCACTTGTATATTTATTACACAGGAGTTGTATCAACCGTGTTATGTATAGAAAAAAATGTCGTTATTACACTCCCACGACGTAGATCATATTTTAAAAGTAAATCTATCAAATCTCAGCTGAAATAAATGTCTAAACAAAGAACGTTCAATTTTTCAATTAATAAACCTACGGTCCAATTTGATGAGTATCTCTTATAAAAGATGAAATACATGATCAGTATGTATCCATGATAAGCAGCCAAAGTAAACGTTGACGCCCATTCTTATGTCTATTTTGTAAATGTTTAATTCAATTTATGGGTAAATAAAGCTAGGCAATCAGTAAACAAGGAAAACCAATTATCTCTGATTCCATTCACCTGTTTGAAAAATTGTGTTCGTTCCCAAAGAACCAGGGAATGTTTACAAACAAAACGAGCGTGATTTGCCTTGATGTTTTCCCAACTTTATTACTATGTTTTTGTATTGTCTGGCATCCGATCAAAGATGAGCACATTGACGTGATAATTATCACCTATGTATGTAGATTCGAGCAATTTGGTGAGATGTCAATACTTTTTTAAACAGAAAGTATTATAATTTACTCCTAGAGATTGTCATTAACAGAGAAGAATAGAAAATTATATTTCTGATTTATGAATGGCAATGTTTGAATCAAGAAATAATGATTCAATGACTTGTAAATAAACAGTTGAAATGTCTAACTGAATACTGTCGTTATTTCCGAGTGATAGATACGCTTATGATATGACCTACATCGTGAGAGTAAAATAAACCAGTTAAATATTTTGGATATTAACTAAAGTGACGAGTGTTATTACAATAGTTGAATAGATTGAGCTAAGAACGGATAGCAACGTCATATTTTCGTTGGGAAAATGACGTCATAATGGGTTTGCTGACGTCATTCGCAAAGGAACTATACGAGGAATAACTAGAATCGATAAATAGCGTAATTTCCCAGTTTTATCATAAAAAATGGGACATATTATAAAAAGAATATCAAATTTGTACTCATCTAATGGCGAATTTATTTATCTCGTCATCTTAAACAGATAAAACTCGGCGCGAATAAATGCGGTATTCAATGACAACTCATTCAATTTCCTCTAATTCTGACAATACTTTCAAATTCTGACGATGCGCTCAGGAAAACAATGCGGTGCAAATTGTCTGCACGTTATATCCAGCTTTGCACGCAAATACGCTGACAAAGGCGGAGGATAATTTGCAAACAGTTTGTACCGAGTTTGTACCGTTTAGTCATTCTTAAAATGACGACGATCATATAATGATAACGATCATATATTTAAAGCTCTTAGAGGTCAAATCTTAAAAACCTTGTATGCACTGTAGAGGCTACATTTTATGCCCGTTCAACCTGAATTTTGGTCAGAATAATTGTCTTGATGAAATCTCGGTCGAGTTTGAAATTGGGTCAACTAGGGTCAAAAACTAGGTCACAGGGTCAAATCTAAGAAAAACCTTGTAGGCACTCTATAGGCCACATTTTTTGCCCGATCAACATGAATTTTGGTCAGAATAATTCTCTTGTTAAAATCTCAGTCGAGTTCGAAATTTGGTCAACTGGGGTCAAAAACAAGGTCACAGGGTTAAATCTTAGAAAAACCTTGTATGCACTCTAGAGGCCACATTTTTTGCCCGTTCAACCTGAATTTTGATCAGAATGATTGTCTTGATGAAATCTCGGTCGAGTTTGAAATTGGGTCAACTGGGGTCAAAAACAAGGTCACAGGATCAAATCTTAAAAAAACCTTGTAGGCACTCTAGAGGCCACATTTTGTGCCTGTTCAACCTGAATTTTGGTCAGAATGATTGTCTTGATGAACTCTCGGAGGAGATCGAAAGTGGGTCAACTGGGGTCAAAAACAAGGTCACAGGGTCAAATCTTAGAAAAACCTTGTAGGCACCCTAGAGGCCACATATATTGCCCGATTAACCTGAATTTTGGCCAGAATGATTGTCTTGATCAAATCTCGGACGAGTTTGAAATTGGGTCAACCAGGGTCAAAAACTAAGTCACAGGGTCAAATCTTAGAAAAACCTTGTAGGCACTCTAGTGGCAACGTTTATTGACCGATCAACCTGAATTTTGGTCAGAATGATTGTCTTGATGAAATCTCGGACGAGTTTGAAATTGGGTCAACTGGGGTCAAAAACAAGGTCACAGGGTCAAATCTAAGAAAAACCTTGTATGCACTCTGGAGGCCACATTTTTTGCTCGATCAACATGAAATTTGGTCAGAATGATTGTCTTGATGAAATCTTGGACAATTTTCAAATTGGGTCATGTCGGGTCAAAAACTAGGTCACAGGATCATATTTAAGAAAAACTTTGTTTGCACTCTAGAGGCCACATTTTTTGGCCAATCAACCTGAAATTTGGTCAGAATGATTGTCTAGATGAAATCTCGGATTAGATCAAAATTGAGTCATCTGGGGTAAAAAACTAGGTGACACGTTTCCAATGTGGTTCAATATATTTTAGATACACCTTGGATTTTTAGGGTAATGTGTCACAAATAGGAATTTTTTCCCCTATCAAGGGAATGATTTGACATATTTTTTCCTCTCATTAGAAAATAACAAGAGGACCATGATGGTCATAGATCGTTCACCTGAGTCTCTTTGACCCCTGGGACATCACATTAATTCAATAGGCAGAAGTCAAAAAGGAGATAAGTTTCTATAGTTTGTAAATTAGATTAATACTATGGAATGCTTTCAGGCAAGAGCAAGACTGATATGCATTTTCGCTCTTTTATTCTATGTAAAAAGGGGTGCACCCGGGTGAAGCCCAAATATGAACCCAGTGTCTTGATATGAACAAACTTAGTAGAGGTCCATAAGATGATGCTACATACCAAATATGAAAGATCTGTGCCCTCTGGTTTCAGAGAAGAAGATTGTCCTATTTAAACATATTGTGCTCAGTTGAGTTAAAAGGGTTGCGCCCGGATGGAGCCAAATTATGACCCACGGGTATTGATATGAACAAACTTGGTAGGGGCCAACAAGATGATCCTACATACCAAATATGGAAGCTGTGTGCCCTCTGGTTTCGGAAAAGAAGAGTTATTTTTACGATTTTAGCCTTTTGATTCTATGTAAAAACGGTTGCGCCCGGGTTGAGCCCAAATATGACCCAAGGGTCTTGATATGAATACACTTGGTAGAGGACCACTAGATGATGCTACATACTAGTTATGAAAGCTGTCTGCCTTCTAGTTTCAAAGAAGAAGACTTTTGAAGATTTTCATTTTTTACCCTTAATGCCCAGGAGAGCTAAAAAGGATGCGTCCGAGCCAAGCCGAAATATGACCCCAGGGTCTTGAATGAACAAACTTGGTACAGACCCACTAGATGATGCTACATATCAAATATAAAAGCTGTGTGCCCTCTGGTTTCAGAGAAGAAGATTTTTTAAGATTTTCGCTCTTTGATTCTATGTAAAAAGGGTTGCGCCCAGGTGGAGCCCAAATATGACCCAAGGGTCTTGATATGAACAAACTTGGTAGAGGTCCACTAGGTGATGGTACATACCAAATATGAAAGCTGTCTGCCCTCTGGTTTCAGATAAGAAGATTTTTGAAGGTTTTCCTATTTTCACCCTTTTTGTTAAGGGTAAAGGGAAAGTAACGGGTGGATTTCATTTATTCGAACAACTTTGGTAGAGCTTGACCCAAGGAACATACCTGCCAAGTTTCATCAAGATTGGCCCACTGGTTAAGGAGGAGAAGATGTTTAAAGAAATTATGGACGATGCACGACGCAGATGGACATTGTACTATCACAATAGCTCACCTTGAGCACTTTGTGCTCAGGTGAGCTAAAAATGAAACCAATCATGCAAAAAGGGAACATCTGAGATTTTCTTCTCCAAGAGGTCCCATTAAAAACAAGAGCTGTCGGAGGACATCAAAGCTCGACTATTCCATTTGCTGGATAGTTACAGCAAATCAATATCGACTTTGGAAAAATCCATTAAATGAAAGTCAAGAAAAAAGAATCTTTGTCTAGATGCTTATATTATGGTCACTGAAACTTGTGCAAAGTTTCCAAGCAAAAGTAGAAATAGAATCATAACTGATATACAACATTTGCAAGTAAAAACTTAACCAGGAAATTTAAAGTCCGAAAAGGTATTTACATAAAATTCAATATCAGAGTAATGAATCTTTGTCTAGAGGCTGATAATATTGTCACAGAAGCATGTGCAAAGTTTCCAAGCTTAAATAGAAATAGAGAAAAAACTGATAAACAACATTTGCACGTTGAAACTTAACCAGGAATATCTAAGCCCAAAAAGGGTTAAAATTCCACAAAATTGAATATCAGAGTAATGAATCTTTTCAAGGGGATGATATAATGGTCACTCATTCATATCTTTATTTCCTCCATGTTTACAATGAAGATTTACATGAATAATATATGCATAACTAACTACAAATCTAATCAATGAAAAGATAGAGAATACAATGGGTTCAACAACATATGTACATAAAGGAAAATATGCATCAGTCAGTGTCCTTATAAGGCTGTGATTGGTTCCTAAATCTGCAAAGGCATTTTATCTTTTGAAAATTGACCACATCTTACTGACGTGACAAAGTACGGACATCACAAAATCAATATGGGACACATTCAACAGACTTATGAAATAGGGGTCTGGGGCACCAAGCAAGATGCATATTTTCTTGTCATAAGAAGCTGAAATGAAAAATGAATGACATTCCAAGCCGAAATTCTGCCCAATCGAATAAAAAAGCTTTGACCTGGACTCATTTAAATAACTGCAGTGAATAAGAAAATGGTAAATTTCATTAGCATTAAGTAAACCACATTTACTACAGTTCTGTTCTCTACGCTGCCCTAATCCTGATATTATCTTTATCATATTTCTGCAATGTTTAGAATATTTAAATTTGCATTTGCTTATATGCCAGAATATATTTTCGCAAAAGGCAGGGTGTATTTCGGCAAATAAGTAAAAATCTTGACTCCTCGAGATATCTTCCAGCCATTTGGTTTTAAATTGCAAAGAAGTTTGGCGTTTTATAATACTTTTCCATTGTAAACGCTTCGGAAATATACCATCTTTATAAAATGATTCCAGAAAATAGTCTAAATCATATCTGATTAGTATGGGATATATATCTGTAAAATAACCCGATTTACACGGACTTGAAGAGAAAAATCTACACATGCGCTTAAGAAAAATTTGCTTTATGAAGTTGCTAGGGTTTAATAAACAAAGTTGTCCCAAAAGGTTCAACTTGCGTTTTTCGACGATGGTTTGCATGTCAAACATTTGTATCAATCCAAGGACAATATTTGTACGGGTCTGGGCGTTCATACCTTGTATACTTTTGAGACAAAACCGATGGCATCTTTCTAATTTTATTAGTTCGCTTCTTGTTAGCGAATATAATAATTCGCTTCCGTAAAGCCCGCGTGGTAAGACGACCGTATTGTAAATTTTCTTAAGTGTAAAGGGATGTAAACCATCGCTACCAAAACCAAGCTGAGTTGAAGACATGAATGACCCTCGTATCTTAAGACAAATATCATTTACATTTTCAGAGTTACACATATATTTATTACAGTTAACTCCTAAGTGCACATAGTTTTCGGTCTCAGGAATAGACTGATTGCCAATAAACCATCTTCGATTCGTTTGCAAAAAACTATGTTTTTTCTCATTGAAAACAATCACTGCACATTTCGATGCATTATATTCAAACAGCCATTGCCTAGAGTAGTAATAGCAAATATTTATTAACCTAAGTAAACCATGTCTAGATAGACTCAATAAAACCATATCGTCTGCAGACGTTATACAAGGTAAATGCGACCCGTCTATAAATAAACCAAAACTGCTTTGTTCTAATTCACATAACAGACCATTAATAAAGCAGAGGTAGAAATATGGTGACGTCAAACCACCTTGTCTGGTCCCAACCTCAACCGAAAATGGGTCCGATTTGTACCCTCTATATAGCACATAAGATTCAGACTCTGCGTACATACTCATAACTGCTTTAAGTGTGTCTGTACCTAAACCCATTTGGAATAATTTATAAAAAAGGCCATTGTGCCATACTTTGTCAAAAGCTTTCTTAATGTCTAAAAAACATGTATATAAATAACTGCTAGAATCCTTTGCATAATGAATCGATTCTTTAAGTAAGAATGACGTCATGGTACAATTGACTCCCTTTTGAAAACCAAATTGAAGATGGTTCAATGGCACGCTTATTTCTTTCTTCACTATTTTCAATATCAAAGCTTCGTATAATTTCAAAATTGCTGAAGACAGCGTTATTGCTCTGTAGTTATTAGGATCATATTTTTTCTTCTTTCCTCCCTTGAATAGTGTTATTATAAGGCCGAACTTCATTTTCTTTGGTATGGATGAGAATTTAAACATGTAGTTATACAGTTTCAATAAAACTTTCAAAAGCAAATCGCAGCCATATATTATGTGTTCATTAGAAATATTGTCATGTGAACACGCTTTGTTTTTACTTAAATGTGATACAGCTTCCGTGATGTCCCCAATATTGAATTGATCGATATCAGAAAAACTGTGTACATTTTGTAATTGTGAAACAGTATCATTAATCGTTTGAGTAAATTCTGAATTATCAATGACAGAAGAGTACATACCTCTAAAATAATTTCCCCATTGTTTAGCTATTTCTTCTGGGTCATGGTATATATTTTCGTTAAATTTCATGCAACCGTGAAAAGAATAGTTATTACTCGAACCATTTTTTCTCTTGCCATACAAGTTCCAAAACGTGCCAGGGTCTACTTCAGCAGATTTATCGATGATTTCGTTCAAGGAGTGTAGATATTTTGCAGACAAAAATCGATGTTTCTGTCTGAAAAGTCTCTTCGCATCCTTGTATTCTTGTAAATATTTATTATCCGTTTCGGTAGATTTACCGTTTATAAGCCATGCACGCCGTTTTACACGCATATTATAATGGAGTGATTTTAACTCGCCATTCCAATAGGGCTTTAAGTACTTTCGGTACTTTGATCGGGGGAACGATTTTTCTGTAGCAGTTTGTATGATGTCACACAATCTATCGTACATGTTTGAAATGACATTTTCATAATTTTCATTACTTACAAGTAATTTGAATTGTTCAGAGTTGGATATCAACAGTGTTTCAAGAACTGTTTTATATAGCTGTATTTGTTCGCTTTTTACATGTTTCCATTTAATTTTTTGCTTTACGTCATGACTAGGTAATGAATAATTAAAACGAAGGCTTAATTTCAAGTATACTGGTCTATGGATTTCATATCATAGGAAATGAAGGACGTTTGCGCTCCTGTACATGAGGGCAATGTGTTAATAGATATTAGACTATGAACTTTCATAAAGCCTTGAAGTTGTTTGCTCCGTTTATCAAGCGGTTTCATAAAGACAGCACTATTTAAATGTGAATTATAATCACCCATTATGACTACTTTTCCATATCTTGAATAAATATTGTATATATCATGCAGTTTTCCAACATATTCTTCAAAATATTCGTATTTAAGACTACTACTCGGTAAATACACCTGAAATACAAAATAACACGTTTTATTATCACAGCGAATACATAATCCCGTAATACGGTTATCGTTTAAATCCACTATTTCTATTTTATCTGAAAGTGACTTTTTCCATAACAGCGCTATTCCACCCTTTCTCACATTTTTTTCACAAAATTGTTCATTTATACCATCATAACAAGAAACACTTATCCCAACATAATCGATATGAATACTATTTATGAAATGACTGTCCCAGGGATATAACCAAGTTTCAGAAATACCACAAATATCGATTTCTGTTTCATCTTAAAGTCTACTCAAATATATACTACTGGACATAAGGCCCGTGGCATTCCATGTAAGTAAACTCAAAGAATTCATGATCAAAAATATTTTGAGAAAATGCATTATTAAAATAATCTCTGGTACTTAATTAATTAATAATTTGAGTATCTGTCGTAGTTATCGTAACGATTCTCATCGTTGTCATAGTCATCATGGCGGTAATGATCACGCTGTTCTTCACGATATTCATCGCGATAATTATCATGATAATTATTGTATCTTCTGGTATCACGTTCTTCAGCGCTAAAGCCGTTTTTGCGAGAACTATTTTCTTGCCTTTGTCGGTCTCTTTGAGATTTCGACACCCAGGGTTTACAGATAACATGACGGGGCCAAAATGTTTGATCTAATACGAAGTCACTGTTATCATTATCTTCTACATTGAGTCTAATTGAAACTCGGTGACTGTTACGGATTGGAAAGATAGTCACCCATGTTACAGTGACACCTCTTCTTTGTACGTAGCGCGTGAACCTATCAGTAGTAATACTGTTGTTAAAACCTCCGACAAAGTAAGTACCTTTTAACGCGCCGACGCACATATTGCTCAAAATCGTCCTCATCATCGTCGGAATTATTCTGGTATCCTCGATCGTTTTGTGACGCGTTTACTCTTGGGTTTGGTCCTCTCCCCCGCCTCACGGCCTGGTAACTATTCTCTGTATTTATGTTAGCATTATTTAGTCTATGGGTATTTTTTGGTCTTGATTCTGGAATAGCGCCTGCTACGTTAGCGTACGATCTCTCAGGTACAATATTGCTGCTTTCATGATTTGACAATGGGGGCCTAGTGTTTTCTGTTACTAACTCGCTAGTTTGCTCGTCTGTTGCATTGCAATCGCCATCCCAGCTACTAAGTATTTCAGCAACTACACGTGGTTCAGGGATAGTTTCATGATTAATTGGTAAAATTGATGTTTCATGACTCCTACTTTGATTTGGCTCTGGTTGAACTCTTTCGGGGTTCATTGGTTGGTTCTTGTTCTTTGATTTCTCTATATTCTTTACACGTTTAATTAACTGTGCATGTTTCTCATTCACACTTTCTATCCTTTTTATTGTCAGCCTTTGTTTGAATTAATTCTCTGATCTCTTTGACATCATCTTTCAATAATCTAATATCGGTTTTCAAACAAGCATTGCCATTACTCCTTTCATCTGTAATTCTACTTATTGACTGAGCGTTCGTGTGTACTCCTTCTCTGATTTCAACTATGTCCATTTCTAGGTCAGCTTTTATCTTTTTCACCGATTCCGTCAATGTTTTAACGTCTTCTTCAAATATACACTGTCTATTTGTCAACTCTTCGTTCTTTTTTTTTAGAGATATTACATCGGCTTTTAAAGAATTAATAATCACCTTCATGTTTTCAATTTCGGCATTGTTTATTATTCCTGAGCTCAAAATACTATTGTCTAAATTTGTGATTTTGTGGGTCGATACACTCAGCATTTCTCTCATTTCATGGAAATCACCTCCTTCTAATACTTGGATAAGACCATGAATATCCTTTGCTAATTTTTGGATTTTATTTTCGCCGCCATAGGCGTTTTTACGTCGTTTTAACTCTGCGGTTGGCTCGTATGGATAACCTTCAGACGCTTTAGCAGCTTCATATAACCTGATTCTTATATCCTCTAAGTCAGAATAATCTGCTATAATTTGGTTGATGAATAAGTCTTTTGTTAAATTGCATGCTAATTCTGATAAGTTCGAAACTAGGGAAAAATCATCATTTTCCCTCTGTCCGTTAGTTAATATTGATTCATTCAACGAACTGCAACTCTTTGAATGGGTTGTAATTAGAGTGTCACGTGGATTTTGTCCCTTTAATGAACTGCAAGCCATTGTGAACAACTAACAGCAATGTGGTCAGTCAAGCGTGAAATTCTTTTGGTAATGGCCCGTGGGCATTTCCTGATTTGGGTTATTCATTACCCCACCCATACACATAGCATAGCGATGAATTATTACAATGTCAATTCACTTGATATCTTACTTCAGAAAATGCCTCCTTTCCAATACTTTTCAATACTGTTTCTCTGATCACTATTCACTAAAAGTAAATCAAAATCGCCTTTAAACAATCGATTTTGATCTCAATTTATGAAAGCATAAAAAAAGGCGTCCATTACTCTTGACCGGTGTCAAGCAAGTGCAAAATTTGTTTACCCTAGCCAGCTAGTGCATTGTACAGAGTCTGACTAGGATAGATACTTTAAGCACTACCAGATTGCTTTTTTTGCCTGATAGGTTATAAGGAGTAGACAAAACACTAATGATCGTAATGATGGTGGTGATGATTTTTTTCAATGATTTGAAATTGAGATAATGACTAGATAGAAAGCAGGCTTTGTAGGCTAATATCAGACAGCACTTCTATGACGGCTAATCTTAGTCTATACTGTCTGCCAAAGCTTTTTGAAGCAGGAAAACAATATCATATTCACAGTTTCTATAATGTATTACTGTACTGCAGAAAGATCTGTATTTAAACTTGAACAATTTCTAATCAGAAATATAAATAATGAAACATATAATCTTTTGTTTGCTAATTTCTAGCATGCTCATATTAACCAACTGAATAGAAAATATTTGTTTTGAACCATTTAGTACAAATTGTGCTAAAATTGTCTAATTTGAATTGTCTTTTCGAAATGATAACAAATTAAATTCTCTCCAGGTAAGTGTGTGGAAATGGCAGATACATGGAGTTACGGAACACTGACTGGGAATAGAAGTTGGTTTTAGTTTGCTTCAATACTTAAAATTGAATATAAACATATTAATCAACCTAAGCGAGGAATCAAAAAGTCAAGAATCATGTTGGGATACTATAATGGAACAATGAAACATTAGCTGGCCCCTCAGACTGTCCATTGACCCTAGTAAAATAAACAAATGTGGAAGTGCTGCCAGTACCATCATTAATTAAATGTCATCAATCAATTACATGCTGGGCAGTTTGGTATTTTAACGGTTCACCTTTAGTGGTGGATTTTAGGTGATGAACCCAAGATCAGGGCATTTATGTAGGACTGGTAATACAAAGGCATACGTGTGCATATGATAAATGCGATTTTACATCGGTTGTTCTCGGAGAAAACCCAGAGCATTGCTATAGCCTTGAATTCGTCATCCTTGCAATCGTCGTCGTCGTGCGAAAACTTTGATATTTTGTGATATCTCTAGTTTACTGAAGGCATTCACTTGAAACTTGGCACACATGTTCGCTATCAAAAGAGCAACCTTTTCTATTAAGGGGGTTACTTAGTACAGATTTCTGTCCTCGGAATGCGATGTTATTTTTGGACTGGTCGCATTACAATGAAATATGTAACGTTCAAAATTGAGACTAGGGGGTAACTTAAAGATATACTTTGTACAAATTATATCCCTCTTTCGATTAAGATCTTTTATAATATGACCTACGTCGCGAGAGTGAAATAAGCCCGTTGTATATTTTTGATATTACACGGGTGTTATTACACTAGTGGAATAACTATGCAAATGAGCTAAAAACGAATATCAATGTTATATTTTCGTTGTGAAAATGACGTCATAATGGATTTGCTGACGTCATTTCGCAAACGGCGTTATATGTTTCGCGGAATAACTTGAATCGATAAATATCGTAATTTCCTGGTTTTATCACAAAAATTAGGATCATATTATAAATAAGATATCAAATTTGTGCTCATTAAATACCGAATTTATTAAACGAGTCATCTATAAACAGATAAAAACGAGGCTGCGCCGAGTTTTTATCTGTTTTAGACGACGAGTTTAATAAATTCGGTATTCAATGACCACTCATTCAATATCCTCTATTTATCCACTATCCAGCACCTAACGGTCGAACGTAGACATCCATAGCATATGCTCTTGTTATGTTTTATCACAACTGCGTTTAGCGAGAGTCTGATTGTTAGTAAAACTTGAAGAAGTATTGAACAAACGGTATAGAATATATATAATATTACTAAATAGGATCATCCCATCTTTAGCTAAATACTTTGCCACAGCAATAAAATGCAAAATGAAAAAATATTTGAAATTCCAGTACTTGTACAAATTAATATAAATGTTATTTATAATATAAACAAATGCCTCTCTCTCGGGGACGTGAAATCATCAGGACTGAGTGTTCGAGGGCGATTCTATAAGCTTAAGCTTTCGTCGCAATCGAACTAAAAAAAATTAGTATAAACTAAACAAATAAACTTGGAATTTGATCTCTGCCATTTCATTATTTTCATTTATGGGGAGAGTGGATGAAAATTAAAAATGCTTTATAAACAAAATTGAAAAAGGAAATGATGAGTACTGATTCAAAGGTGTTTCTCGGAGCGGAACGATCTTGAAAAGGATTCCATAAATACAAAATCAACACTGTGTCTGTGGTGTGACGCTGTTCTCTTTTTATTCAGTCCTCAAAATGCCATGTATCATAATCAAGAAATGTGATTTTTTTAAAATGAATTAGGTCTACATGGTTTTCTATATTGCCTCTCAATGGAAATTGATTTGGTGCCTATCTGAAGTCAAAGCATCCTTATTTGGATATTTATGCCATAGCTTTTCTAAATTTCGTTGGGACTTTCATCAGCCCTTAAAGGGCAAGGGTCAAAACACGTGAGAACCGGGAACCGAACATTAAATGTCGGACTTATCTGTTTATTTCATTTTAATCTCTCTCCTGTATCGCACAATTATGTGAAAGATACATTTCATTGTAACATGGAACTCTGTGTATGAATATTGGCATCTGCAAATGATCCTATTATTAATATAGCGTTACCATCCACGGCAACGCAGATATGACGATTGTATAAGTTTCAATTATTGACTGTTTTAGCTCATTGCTTCAGAGTTTTAAGAAAAATTAATTGTTCTTTTTGAATTGTGGATTGATGATGTTAGAATGCCTGATTTTGAGTTGTTGGGTGTCCCTATTGTATATATGTTAGAAGTACATGTATGTACATACAAAAAGTAAGATCTGCTTAAGACGCACTTACAAAGTTATGTCTGAAAATGATCTAATACACACAATTTTAGGAAAGAAATTGTAAATACTTTGATATTACTAACTCCTGGGGTATATAATATTTAAGTAAATTTTTCATCATGTTTGGCTTAAAAAGTTTCTTTTATTGTCAACAAAAGTAATGGTGACCACAGAACTAATGCTACTTTCCGAAGAATTTAAATGGCTAAGCATAAAACTATTGTGGACATTTGACTGATAAAAGTTTTTAATGCGTTTACAAGTGCGTTTGTGGCAACCTCAAATGTAATACGACGCTAAATGTAATAAACTTTTTTATTACATTTGGCGTTGTTACATTTAGCGTCGGGGTCAACGCCAAATGTAATACGCCAAATGTAATAAAATTATTTTCCTCCATCATCGTATCAAACTAACCAAATACAAGTGGAAGTTTAGTTTGGAAATATTACGAATGGCAGTGGGGGCATGAGAATATATTTTTTTCGATGAATTTGCATATGAATTGTGACAATGTTTCTGTGTGATTTCTTCAATCCCCAATACCCTTATAATGAAATCAAATTTTATTACATTTGGCGTTGTTACATTTAGCGTCGGGGTCAACGCCAATTGTAATAACGCTAAATGTAATAAAATTATTTTCCTCCATCATCGTATCAAACTAACTTAGTACAAGTGTAGGTTTAATTTGGAAATATTTTGAATGGCAGTGGGGGCATGATGATGTATATATGTTTTTTTCGATGAATGTGCATATGAATTCTGACAATGTTTCTGCTTGATTTCTTCAATCCCCAATACCCTTATAATGAAATCAAACTTTATTACATTTTGCGTTGTTACATTTAGCGTCGAGGTCAACGCCAAATGAAATAACGTCAAATGTAATAAAATTATTTTCCTCCATCATCGTATCAAACTAACTTAGTACAAGTGTAGGTTTAATTTGGAAATAGTTTGAATGGCAGTGGGGGCATGATGATGTATATATGTTTTTTTTTTCGATGAATGTGCATATGAATTCTGACAATGTTTCTGTTTGATTTCTTCAATCCCCAATACCCTTATAATGAAATCAAACTTTATTACATTTGACGTTACATTTAGCGTCGGGGTCAACGCCAAATGTAATAACGCCAAATGTAATAAAATTATTTTCCTCCATCATCGTATCAAACTAACTTAGTACAAGTGTAGGTTTAATTTGGAAATATTTTGTATGGCAGTGGGGGCATGATGATGTATATATATGTTTTTTTTTCGATGAATGTGCATATGAATTCTGACAATGTTTCTGCTTGATTTCTTCAATCCCCAATACCCTTATAATGAAATCAAACTTTATTACATTTGACGTTGTTACATTTAGCGTCGGGGTCAACGCCAAATGTAATAACGCCAAATGTAATAATATTATTTTGCTCCATCATCGTATCAAACTAACTTAGTACAAGTGTAGGTTTAATTTGGAAATATTTTGAATGGCAGTGGGGGCATGATGATGTATATATGTTTTTTTCGATGAATGTGCATATGAATTCTGACAATGTTTCTGCTTGATTTCTTCAATCCCCAATACCCTTAAAATGAAATTAAACTTTATTACATTTGACGTTGTTACATTTAGCGTCGGGGTCAACGCCAAATGTAATAACGCCAAATGTAATAAAATTATTTTCCTCCATCATCGTATCAAACTAACTTAGTACAAGTGTAGGTTTAATTTGGAAATAGTTTGAATGGCAGGGGGGGCATGATGATGTATATATGTTTTTTTTTCGATGAATGTGCATATGAATTCTGACAATGTTTCTGCTTGATTTCTTCAATCCCCAATACCCTTATAATGAAATCAAAATTTATTACATTTGGCGTTGTTACATTTAGCGTCGGGGTCAACGCCAAATGTAATAACGCCAAATGTAATAAAATTATTTTCCTCCATCACCGTATCAAACTAACTTAGTACAAGTGTAGGTTTAATTTGGAAATATTTTGAATGGCAGTGGGGGCATGATGATGTATATATTTTTTTCGATGAATGTGAATATGAATTCTGACAATGTTTCTGTTTGATTTCTTCAATCCCCAATACCTTAATAATGAAATCAAACTTTATTACATTTGGCGTTGTTACATTTAGCGTCGGGGTCAACGCCAAATGTAATAACGCCAAATGTAATAAAATTATTTTCCTCCATCACCGTATCAAACTAACTTAGTACAAGTGTAGGTTTAATTTGGAAATATTTTGAATGGCAGTGGGGGCATGGTGATGTATATATTTTTTTCGATGAATGTGCATATGAATTGTGACAATGTTTCTGTGAGATTTCTTCAATCCTCAATACCCTTATAATGAAATCAAACTTCATAACATTTGGCGTTGTTACATTTAGCGTCGGGGTCAACGCCAATTGTAATAACGCCAAATGTAATAAAAGTATTTTCCTCCATCATCGTATCAAACTAACTTAGTACAAGTGTAGGTTTAATTTGGAAATATTTTGAATGGCAGTGGGGGCATGATGATGTATATATGTTTTTTTTTCGATGAATTTGCATATGAATTCTGACAATGTTTCTGCTTGATTTCTTCAATCCCCAATACCTTTATAATGAAATCAAACTTTATTACATTTGGCGTTGTTACATTTAGCGTCGGGGTCAACGCCAAATGTAATAACGCCAAATGTAATAAAATTATTTTCCTCCGTCATCGTATCAAACTAACTTAGTACAAATGTAGGTTTAATTTGGAAATATTTTGAATGGCAGTGGGGGCATGATGATGTATATATGTTTTTTTTTCGATGAATGTGCAAATGAATTCTGACAATGTTTCTGCTTGATTTCTTCAATCCCCAGTACCCTTATAATGAAATCAAACTTTATTACATTTGGCGTTGTTACATTTAGCGTCGGAGTCAACGCGAAATGTAATAACGCCAAATGTAATAAAATTATTTTCCTCCATCATCGTATCAAACTAACTTAGTACCAGTGTAGGTTTAATTTGGAAATATTTTGAATGGCAGTGGGGGCATGATGATGTATATATTTTTTTTTCGATGAATGTGCATATGAATTCTGACAATGTTTCTGCTTGATTTCTTCAATCCTCAGTACCCTTATAATGAAATCAAACTTTATTACATTTGACGTTGTTACATTTAGCGTCGGGGTCAACGCCAAATGTAATAACGCCAAATGTAATAAAATTATTTTCCTCCATCATCGTATCAAACTAACTTAGTACAAGTGTAGGTTTAATTTGGAAATAGTTTGAATGGCAGTGGGGGCATGATGATGTATATATGTTTTTTTTTTTCGATGAATGTGCATATGAGTTCTGACAATGTTTCTGCTTGATTTCTTCAATCCCCAATACCCTTATAATGAAATCAAAATTTATTACATTTGGCGTTGTTACATTTAGCGTCGGGGTCAACGCCAAATGTAATAACGCCAAATGTAATAAAATTATTTTCCTCCATCACCGTATCAAACTAACTTAGTACAAGTGTAGGTTTAATTTGGAAATATTTTGAATGGCAGTGGGGGTATGATGATGTATATATTTTTTTCGATGAATGTGAATATGAATTCTGACAATGTTTCTGTTTGATTTCTCCAATCCCCAATACCTTAATAATGAAATCAAACTTTATTACATTTGGCGTTGTTACATTTAGCGTCGGGGTCAACGCCAAATGTAATAACGCCAAATGTAATAAAATTATTTTCCTCCATCACCGTATCAAACTAACTTAGTACAAGTGTAGGTTTAATTTGGAAATATTTTGAATGGCAGTGGGGGCATGGTGATGTATATATTTTTTTCGATGAATGTGCATATGAATTGTGACAATGTTTCTGTGAGATTTCTTCAATCCCCAATACCCTTATAATGAAATCAAACTTCATTATATTTGGCGTTGTTACATTTAGCGTCGGGGTCAACGCCAAATGTAATAACGCCAAATGTAATAATATTATTTTGCTCCATCATCGTATCAAACTAACTTAGTACAAGTGTAGGTTTAATTTGGAAATATTTTGAATGGCAGTGGGGGCATGATGATGTATATATTTTTTTTTCGATGAATTTGCATATGAATTCTGACAATGTTTCTGCTTGATTTCTTCAATCCCCAATACCTTTATAATGAAATCAAACTTTATTACATTTGGCGTTGTTACATTTAGCGTCGGGGTCAACGCCAAATGTAATAACGCCAAATGTAATAAAATTATTTTCCTCCATCATCGTATCAAACTAACTTAGTACAAATGTAGGTTTAATTTGGAAATATTTTGAATGGCAGTGGGGGCATGATGATGTATATATGTTTTTTTTTCGATGAATGTGCATATGAATTCTGACAATGTTTCTGCTTGATTTCTTCAATCCCCAGTACCCTTATAATGAAATCAAACTTTATTACATTTGGCGTTGTTACATTTAGCGTCGGGGTCAACGCCAAATGTAATAACGCCAAATGTGATAAAATTATTTTCCTCCATCACCGTATCAAACTAACTTAGTACCAGTGTAGGTTTAATTTGGAAATATTTTGAATGGCAGTGGGGGCATGATGATGTATATATGTTTTTTCGATGAATGTGCATATGAATTCTGACAATGTTTCTGCTTGATTTCTTCAATCCCCAATACCCTTATAATGAAATCAAACTTTATTACATTTGGCGTTGTTACATTTAGCGTCGGGGTCAACGCCAAATGTAATAACGCCAAATGTAATAAAATTATTGGCAATAGGGGCATGAGGATATATTTTTTTCGATGAATGTGCATATGAATTTTAAACGGGTTTTCGTTGGTTATTGTCGAAATGCCGTTACTACAGCTTTGTAGTTACGACATTATCGAACGTAACCCACGATTTCAATTCAATTTCAATTTATTTGATTTTATGTTTGATTTTTGTGGCGGCTCAGATTTTGTACATGAATTATACTTAATCTTGACCAAGCCAATTATCAAATGAATCGTTGTTATTGGCGGCATTGTGATATATGTTATTTTCGTCAATGTTTTTATTTAGGCATATATCATCATAGATGCCACTCAAATTTAGCTCAATGAAAAGATATTTTCAGACTATTTTCATAGAAAAAAAAAATGGCATAACGAATAAAATAGTTTTGATGTATAATTCCATATTCAAGTAAAATTTATTTAAACGACTCAATTTCGATAACCGCGTGGCCGATATGCCGAGTTTACATCCCGAAGTAGGCCGACGTAGACCGAATAATGAGAAACTGCTATTAGGCGTAACAAACAAATAGCTGTGTTTCCGCTAACCCGACCGACCCTATTTTTTACCCCCGACCTTGTTGTTTTTTATCAACAAAATAAAAAATAAAAAAATAAAAAAAAAGCCCCGATCGTTCCATATTTTCGTACGACCCATTACAACACACACAGTTTTCCTACCGACCCTGTATTTTCGGCGATAAAAAGTAAAAATAAAAAAAAAGATTTACCTACCTACCCTCTTTTGTTTCAGCCCGCTAGCGTAAACACATGTATTTTTTTAGGCCTTATATGCAGACATCGCAAAAAACCCTGTGCGTACCGAAGTACTAGAAAGTACCTGAATTTGGGAAACGAATGAAAAAGGTAAGTTCACCTTACAAATATTTTTTCCGATTTATTGGAAGAGTCGCTTTTCGTATCCCTATGTGGCCAAAACATGTCAGGAAATATCAAGATAAGTTTAAAAGGTTTTTTTATACGCTATTGATGCTAACTCCTCTCCTTCCTCGTGAAGACACAAGGACATGCGCTCATGAATAGAAAGCTTAATTACAATCAAATAACTTGCCCCCTCGTTTGCTGCAATATTTATGCGTCATCCTCTATCAGCCTTCCCTTTAAACTGACATTTCACCTTTCTCTCTTGTAAAATTTAAAATTATTTCTATCTGAAAGAACATATTTTCTTATGAAAATTCTGAAAATTTCAAGTCAAAGTTTTTCGGCGTTCACAAGAATATTTTCTATTAAAAAATAATTGAAAGAATGAGTTCACCAGGTTAAATTTAAAGGAAGAATTTAATAGGAGAAAGTTGTTTTTCTCGTGAACGCCGCAATATGCTTTGTCTTGAAATTTTCAGATTCGTCATAAGAAAATATGTTCTTTCTGATAAAACAATTAATTTTTTACGAGCAAAATTATGAAATGTCTCTTTAAATCAAACACTGAAGATATTTTTTATATACCGGAGTTGGTTTTACGTTCAAATTCAGGAGTAAAGATATTTGATAAAATCGTAAGAGATTTGAAGTTCATTGTACATCACTCTGCTTTCAACGAATACATAAAAAATATCGTCGATCAGTACACATCTCTTTTTCTTTCCTTGTTTGCTTATACCAATACTAATACAGCTTTCTTTACAAGTCCCTCTTCTTTCTAACATGTTTCAGAGAGGAGAAGATGAAAAGGCCGGTACTTAAGAAGTTTTGCTGCAACCGAACCTGCTATATCCATGTCACGAATCCGACTCACTACGGTAAGTGTACAATTGTATCCTACGATAGCGGGTCTGACTATTCACATCGAGACACGTCATACATATATAGAAATTGTAGCATTTATTGGGTAAACTATTCATGTTTGATTACTAAAACTAAGAATTATCTTCAACTCTTACTTAAAGAAATTGAAATAGATCTCGATATACCTATTTTGTGACACCCCGGACATTCACCGAAGATCACGGCACCCAGGGACACATTATAGGCCTATATACATTTACGGTAGCCTAATTTTGTTAATTATTTTGCAATAATATGCCATAAATAGGCCTACTCTTTATAATGTGTCCCGGGGTGTCCAGGGGTGCAGAGATCTTAACTGAAACCTGTCCCGAAGTGTCACAGAATCATAGTAATTCGCGGTCCATTGCACGTTTAATGGATTATAATTGGTGAGAATTCTTATTTCTACTGATTATTCATGAATAATTCACGAAATTAATGACCAATATTGTGCTATTTATACTCTTTATAATGTGTCTCGTGGTGTCCCGTGGTGCCATGATCAAGGGCGGATCCAGGATTTTTTCCGAAGTGGGGTGCAAGTTCAAATGAGGACTTGGCATGCGCGATATATCTAGATTGTCGTAAGCCATAAGGGAGTTTATTCAACATTTTTAAGACTGTTGTTTTGAAACCCCTATCACCGAAGATATTGCATTTGTTGACGTGTACATTTTAACTGCCTGCAACAAAGTTATTGGATCTCAATCTTCGTTTTGCCGGCAGGTATTCGGTCAAGTATTCAGTGAGTCAAAATTATATTGCGCATGCCAAGTCCTCATTTGAACTTGCACCCCACTTCGGAAAAAATCCTGGATCCGCCCTTGATCATGGCACCACGGGACACCACGAGACACATTATAAAGAGTATAAATAGCACAATATTGGTCATTAATTTCGTGAATTATTCATGAATAATCAGTAGAAATAAGAATTCTCACCAATTATAATCCATCAAACGTGCAATGGACCGCGAATTACTATGATTCTGTGACACTTCGGGACAGGTTTCAGTTAAGATCTCTGCACCCCTGGACACCCCGGGACACATTATAAAGAGTAGGCCTATTTATGGCATATTATTGCAAAATAATTAACAAAATTAGGCTACCGTAAATGTATATAGGCCTATAATGTGTCCCTGGGTGCCGTGATCTTCGGTGAATGTCCGGGGTGTCACAAAATAGGTATATCGAGATCTATTTCAATTTCTTTAAGTTAGAGTTGATGATAATTCTTAGTTTTAGTAATCAAACATGAAAAGTTTACCCAATAAATGCTACAATTTCTATATATGTATGACGTGTCTCGATGTGAATAGTCAGACCCGCTATCGTAGGATACAATTGTACACATACCGTAGTGAGTCGGATTCGTGACATGGATATAGCAGGTTCGGTTGCAGCAAAACTTCTTAAGTACCGGCCTTTTCATCTTCTCCTCTCTGAAACATGTTAGAAAGAAGAGGGACTTGTAAAGAAAGCTGTATTAGTATTGGTATAAGCAAACAAGGAAAAAAAAAGAGATGTGTACTGATCGACGATATTTTTATGTATTCGTTGAAAGCAGAGTGATGTACAATGAACTTCAAATCTCTTACGATTTTATCAAATATCTTTACTCCTGAATTTGAACGTAAAACCAACTCCGGTATATAAAAAAATCTTCAGTGTTTGATTTAAAGAGACATTTCATAATTTTGCTCGTAAAAATTAAATTGTTTTATCAGAAAGAACATATTTTCTTATGACGAATCTGAAAATTTCAAGACAAAGCATATTGCGGCGTTCACGAGAAAAACAACTTTCTCCTATTAAATTCTTCCTTTAAATTCAACCTGGTGAACTCATTCTTTCAATTATTTTTTAATAGAAAATATTCTTTTGAACGCCGAAAAACTTTGACTTGAAATTTTCAGAATTTTCATAAGAAAATATGTTCTTTCAGATAGAAATAATTTTAAATTTTACAAGAGAGAAAGGTGAAATGTCAGTTTAAAGGGAAGGCTGATAGAGGATGACGCATAAATATTGCAGCAAACGAGGGGGCAAGTTATTTGATTGTAATTAAGCTTTCTATTCATGAGCGCATGTCCTTGTGTCTTCACGAGGAAGGAGAGGAGTTAGCATCAATAGCGTATAAAAAAACCTTTTAAACTTCTCTTGATATTTCCTGACATGTTTTGGCCACATAGGGATACGAAAAGCGGCTCTTCCAATAAATCGGCAAAAATATTTGTAAGGTGAACTTACCTTTTTCATTCGTTTCCCAAATTCAGGTACTTTCTAGTACTTCGGTACGCACAGGGTTTTTTGCGATGTCTGCATATAAGGCCTAAAAAAATACATGTGTTTCCGCTAACGGGCTGAAAAAAAAAGAGGGTAGATTGGTATTTCTTTTTTTTTTTTATTTTTACTTTTTATCGCCGAAAATACAGGGTCGGTAGGAAAACTGTGTGATGTTGTAATGGGTCGTACGAAAATATGGAACGATCGGGGCTTTTTTTTATTTTTTTATTTTTTATTTTGTTGATAAAAAACAACAGGGTCGGGGGTAAAAAATAGGGTCGGTCGGGTTAGCGGAAACACAGCTATTTTTTTGTTACGCCTAATAGCAGTTTCTCATTATTCGGCCTACTTCGGGATGTAAACTCGGCATATCGGCCACGCGGTTATCGAAATTGAGTCGTTTAAATAAATTTTACTTGAATATGGAATTATACATCAAAACTATTTTATTCGTTATGCCATTTTTTTCTATGAAAATAGTCTGAAAATATCTTTTCATTGAGCTAAATTTGAGTGGCATCTATGATGATATATGCCTAAATAAAAACATTGACGAAAATAACATATATCACAAAGCCGCCAATTACAACGATTCATTTGATAATTGGCTTGATCAAGATTAAGTATAATTCATGTACAAAATCTGAGCTGCCACAACAATCAACCATAAAATCAAATAAATTGAAATTAAATTGAAATCGTGGGTTACGTTCGATAATGTCGTAACTACAAAGCTGTAGTTACGGCATTTCGACCATAACCAACGAAAACTCGTTTAAAATTCATATGCACATTCATCGAAAAAAAATATCCTCATGCCCCCATTGCCAGTAATTTTATTACTTTTGGCGTTATTACATTTGGCGTTGACCCCGACGCTAAATGCAACAACGCCAAATGTAATAAAGTTTGATTTCATTATCTAGGTATTGGACATCGAAGAAATCACACAGAAACATTGTCACAATTTATATGCACATTCATCGAAAAAAAAACATATATACATCATCATGTCCCCACTGCCATTCAAAATATTTCCAAATTAAACCTACACTTGTACTAAGTTAGTTTGATACGATGATAGAGGAAAATAATTTTATTACATTTAGCGTTATTACATTTAGCGTTGACCCCGACGCTTAATATAACAACGCCAAATGTAATAAAGTTTGATTTCATTATTAAGGTATTGGGGATTGAAGAAATCAAACCGAAACATTGTCAGAATTCATATTTACATTCATTGAAAAAATATATACATCATCATGCCCCCACTGCCATTCAAAATATTTCCAAATTAAACCTACACTTGTACTAAGTTAGTTTGATACGGTGATGGAGGAAAATAATTTTATTACATTTGGCGTTGTTACATTTGGCGTTGACCCCGACGTTAAATGTAACAACGCCAAATGTAATAAAGTTTGATTTCATTATAAGGGTTTTGGGGATTGAAGAAATCAATTAGAAACATTGTCAGAATTCATATGCACATTCATCGAAAAAAAACATATATACATCATCATGCCCCCACTGCCATTCAAAATATTTCCAAATTAAACCTACACATGTACTAAGTTAGTTTGATACGGTGATGGAGGAAAATAATTTTATCACATTTGGCGTTATTACATATGGCGTTGACCCCGACGCTAAATGTAACAACGCCAAATGTAATAAAGTTTGATTTCATTATAAGGGTATTGGGGATTGAAGAAATCACACAGAAACATTGTCACAATTCATATGCACATTCATCGAAAAAAATATATACATGACCATGCCCCCACTGCCATTCAAAATATTTCCAAATTAAACCTACACTTGTACTAAGTTAGTTTGATACGATGATGGAGGAAAATAATTTTATTACATTTGGCGTTATTACATTTGGCGTTGACCCCGACGCTAAATGTAACAACGCCAAATGTAATAAAGTTTGATTTCATTATAAGGGTTTTGGGGATTGAAGAAATCAAGCAGAAACATTGTCAGAATTCATATGCACATTCATCGAAAAAAAAATATATACATCACCATGCCCCCACTGCCATTCAAAATATTTCCAAATTAAACCTACACTGGTATTTGGTTAGTTTGATACGATGATGGAGGAAAATAATTTTATTACATTTGGCGTTATTACATTTGGCGTTGACCCCGACGCTAAATGTAACAACGCCAAATGTAATAAAGTTTGATTTCATTATAAGGGTATTGGGGATTGAAGAAATCAAGCAGAAACATTGTCAGAATTCATATGCACATTCATCGAAAAAAAAATATATACATCACCATGCCCCCACTGCCATTCAAAATATTTCCAAATTAAACCTACACTTGTACTAAGTTAGTTTGATACGATGATGGAGGAAAATAATTTTATTACTTTTGGCGTTATTACATTTGGCGTTGACCCCGACGCTAAATGTAACAACACCAATGTTAATGAAATTTGATTTCATTATCTAGGTATTGGGCATTGAAGAAATCACATAGAAACATTGTCACAATTCACATGCACATTCATCGAAAAAAATATATCCTCATGCCCCCACTGCCATTCGTTATATTTCCAAACTAAACTTCCAATTGTATTTGGTTAGTTTGATACGATGATGGAGGAAAATAATTTTATTACATTTGGCGTTATTACATTTGGCGTTGACCCCGACGCTAAATGTAACAACGCCAAATGTAATAAAGTTTGATTTCATTATAAGGGTACCGGGGATTGAAGAAATCAAGCAGAAACATTGTCAGAATTCATATGCACATTCATCGAAAAAAATATATACATGACCATGCCCCCACTGCCATTCAAAATATTTCCAAATTAAACCTACACCTGTACTAAGTTAGTTTGATACAATGATGGAGGAAAATAATTTTATTACATTTGGCGTTATTACATTTGGCGTTGACCCCGACGCTAAATGTAACAACGCCAAATGTAATAAAGTTTGATTTCATTATAAGGGTACCGGGGATTGAAGAAATCAAGCAGAAACATTGTCAGAATTCATATGCACATTCATCGAAAAAAAAAAACATATATACATCATCATGCCCCCACTGCCATTCAAAATATTTCCAAATTAAACCTACACTTGTACTAAGTTAGTTTGATACGATGATGGAGGAAAATAATTTTATTACATTTGGCGTTATTACATTTGACGTTGACACCGACGCTAAATGTATCAACGCCAAAGGTAATAAAGTTTGATTTCATAATAAGGGTATTGGGGATTGAAGAAATCAAGCAGAAAGATTGTTAGAATTCATATACACATTCATCGAAAAAAAACATATATACATCATCATGCCCCCACTGCCATTCAAAATAGTTCCAAATTAAACCTACACTTGTACTAAGTTAGTTTGATACGATGATGGAGGAAAATAATTTTATAACATTTGGCGTTATTACATTTGGCGTTGACCCCGACGCTAAATGTAACAACGCCAAATGTAATAAAGTTTGATTTCATTATAAGGGTATTGGGGATTGAAGAAATCAAACAGAAACATTGTCAGAATTCATATTCACATTCATCGAAAAAAATATATACATGACCATGCCCCCACTGCCATTCAAAATATTTCCAAATTAAACCTAAACTTGAACTACATTAGTTTGATATGGTGATGGAGGAAAATAATTTTATTACATTTGGCGTCATTATATTTGGCGTTGACCCCGACGCTAAATGTAACAACGCCAAATGTAATAAATTTTGATTTCATTATAAGGGTATTGGGGATTGAAGAAATCAAACAGAAACATTGTCAGAATTCATATGCACATTCATCGAAAAAAAATATATACATCATCATGCCCCCACTGCCATTCAAAATATTTCCAAATTAAACCTACACTTGTACTAAGTAAGTTTGATACGATGATGGACGAAAATAATTTTATTACATTTGGCGTTATTACATTTGGCGTTGACCCCGTCGCTAAATGTAACAACGCCAAATGTAATAAAGTTTGATTTCATTATAAGGGTATTTGGGATTGAAGAAATCAAGCAGAAACATTGTCAGAGTTCATATGCACATTCATCGAAAAAAAACCATATATACATCACCATGCCCCCACTGCCATTCAAAATATTTCCAAATTAAACCTACACTTGTACTAAGTTAGTTTGATACGATGATGGAGGAAAATAATTTTATTACATTTGGCGTTATTACATTTGGCGTTGACCCCGACGCTAAATGTAACAACGCCAAATGTAATAAAATTTGATTTCATTATCTAGGTATTGGGCATCGAAGAAATCACACAGAAACATTGTCACAATTCATATGCAAATTCACCGAAAAAAATATAATCTTATGCCCCTACTGCCATTCAAAATATTTCCAAACTAAACTTCCACTTGTATTTTGTTAGTTTGATACGATGATGGAGGAAAATAATTTTATTACATTTGACGTTATTACATTTGGCGTTGACCCCGACGCTAAATGTAACAACGCCAAATGTAATAAGGTTTGATTTCATTATAAGGCTATTGCGGATTGAAGAAATCAAGCAGAAACATTGTCAGAATTCATATGCACATTCATCGAAAAAAATATATACATGATCATGCCCCCACTGCCATTCAAAATATTTCCAAATTTTACCTACACTTGTACTAAGTTAGTTTGATACGATGATGGACGAAAATAATTTTATTACATTTGGCGTTATTACATTTGGCGTTGACCCGTCGCTAAATGTAACAACGCCAAATGTAATAAAGTTTGATTTCATTATAAGGGTATTGGGGATTGAAGAAATCAAGCAGAAACATTGTCAGAATTCATATGCACATTCATCGAAAAAAAAACATATATACATGACCATGCCCCCACTGCCATTCAAAATATTTCCAAATTAAACCTACACTTGTACTAAGTTAGTTTGATACGATGATGGAGGAAAATAATTTTATTACATTTGGCGTTGACCCCGACGCTAAATGTAATAACGCCAAATGTAATAAAGTTTGATTTCATTATAAAGGTATTGGGGATTGAAGAAATCAAGCAGAAACATTGTCAGAATTCATATGCAAATTCATCGAAAAAAACATATATACATCATCATGCCCCCACTGCCATTCAAAATATTTCCAAATTAAACCTACACTTGTACTAATTTAGTTTGATACGATGATAGAGGAAAATAATTTTATTACATTTGGCATTATTACATTTGGCGTTGACCCCGACGCTAAATGTAACAACGCCAATTGTAATAAAGTTTGATTTCATTATAAGGGTATTGGGGATTGAAGAAATCACACAGAAACATTGTCACAATTCATATGCACATTCATCGAAAAAAAATATCCTCATGCCCCCACTGCCATTCAAAATATTTCCAAATTAAACCTACACTTGTATTTGGTTAGTTTGATACGATGATGGAGGAAAATAATTTTATTACATTTGGCGTTATTACATTTGGCGTTGACCCCGACGCTAAATGTTACAACGCCAAATGTAATAAAATTTGATTTCATTATCTAAGTATTGGGCATTGAAGAAATCACACAGAAACATTGTCACAATTCATATGCAAATTCATCGAAAAAAATATATCCGCATGCCCCCACTGCCATTCGTAATATTTCCAAACTAAACTTCTACTTGTATTTGGTTAGTTTGATACGATGATGGAGGAAAATAATTTTATTACATTTGGCGTTTTTACATTTGGCGTTGACCCCGACGCTAAATGTTACAACGCCAAATGTAATAAAAAAGATTATTACATTTAGCGTCGTATTACATTTGAGGTTGCCACATGCGTTTCAAGAACAACGTTTGTGGATGCCATGATCTTATAGCGCCGCCAATCGTCTAATTCTAGATTAATCCTTAACACAAGCAACCAGGCATTATACTGAATTAAAGCTAAAATTAGGCAAATATATAGAATTGCTTTTCTCAGGAAATGTTTAGTACCTCATACCACTAGTCTACCAAAAAGTTGAGATAATGCCATCTGATAAGCCAGGATTAAATATTCGAGAAAAAAGTTATTTATATTGCTGGATTATTATTTTTATCACCTTTGTTAGGAAAAATTAAGTGGTAAATGCTTAATGAACTTTGAATAGATGGTTTTCTTATCCTTGTTTTCAAACACTAGTTTTTACGTTGGTGGATTTTTCCTGTCGAAGAATAGATTGAGCTTTTCCGCATCTATCGTCTTTTAAAGTGATCTACAAAAAATAACATCGTGGGTAAAAGACAAAAATGTCGCATCCATTGTAAATACAACATTATGGTCTCTCATCGAAGAGGCCTTTTTTTAAAAGAAATTAAAAAAAACGGTAAATGGGACAAATAAAATGTGACCGTATAAAAAAAAACACACAAAAAAAAACACATTTTTTACATCGATGCGGATCCAAGGAAGTCAGGACAACATGTCGAGAAGCCCAAAGCCTACTTCTCGACCACAAGTTCCATGGAAGTGATTAAGATATGATCCTGTGAGGGACATTTCCTACCATGACAAGTGTACGAGATGGATAGACTTTTGATGGCCTGGACAATCACCCAGTGTATCTTGGGTTGTGAACAGCGACTTTAGGTCCATAACCACCCCTGTAGCGTGTAGTAAAGACTCTGATCAGACTTTGCGAATGCACAGGCTGATCTAAGTTTTAACGTATCGCTCATGTGAAATGGTTGGAAATGTCACGCATAGGCTCAATTATACCTTCTTTGATTTAATATACTCCCTACTATGAAGTAAAGGGTAGCTGATAGCATTCTGACAGTTTAAAACCTGGTTTTGATTTGCCTTCATTTTCACGTAGAGATTTTATTATTTTCCTTTCGATTAATGGATGGGCTCTGAATAAACAAGTGGTTCGATATCCAATGTTTCGTCTCGGCTTATTAGTCTTTGTTCTTTATTAGCCAGAGATACTGTACCATTTTCTGCTATGTAAACATTATTTTGATGCGTATAAATTGATAGCAAATGGAGTACTGTAATTGATATGTATTTGTAAACGTTATGGATTTGAAAAATCAAAGAGGTTTTCAAGATAATGTCAGTTCTTAGATACACATTCAATGTGATCAATCAGACTTTATCAATGTTTATATTTTGACGATGAGTCAGATTGACATTACGGTTTTCATTTCACCTTGACGAGATTTCTGTCAGAATTTTGGCAAGTTAAAGATAAAATATTTCTATCATAATTCCTCAGCAACGAAAGATCGAGGCATGCCGTTGTTCCTTATTAGTCTTGGCCTAACCTTTTGACTGGTAAGTGTTGAAGTCTTCATATTTCAAACTCGATGTCATGTGATGAAACCTTTCTGTCTATTATTAGCGAATGCCTTTTTTCAATATCGCTTTAGTCTATTTGACGTCATTGAATTTCAGTTTTCTATGCCAATTCACTTAGACGTTACGCAAAATACTGGTGACTCTTTACAAAAAACGTCGACAATGTTAGCTTGTTTTTGCGATAAAATACTTAATTTTCGTCGGAAATTAATGAAATATACAGCAAGCTTTGTATCAAATAACATTCTACATGATTATTTGGAAAGATTCGCATTATGTTAAATATGCATAGGTTATTTTGCCTTGTAAACGTATAAAAATAGTGTTAAAACGTCGTGTCCCGCGTTACACTTTCCTCTGGTCGAGGTCTTTCATTTTGCTGTCTTAATTACTTGAACGTATACATAATAATAATTCTATATCTGAACGAAATAATAATGTTTCTGGTTTCGTCAGTGTTAATTTTTAAGATGTATTTGGAAAAATGAAGATCGCACGAATGATAGATTAATAAGATAAGACCTGTCCCACTTTAACGACGATGTAAGTGAAGTCGCGTTCTTGTCTTCACCTTTCTATGTAAAGTTCACTGATCATACTGATTTTTACATTAAAAAATACATTTTCTCTATAGATAAGAATAATGTAAATACATTTATTTTTTGAAGCGCCGTTAAGAAGCATAGCGAAAAAAGAAAAGTCACCAAAAATGTCCCACTGTCATTTTTTGACGTTGAAAATTAAAAATTGCTATTTTCCACCTAAATTGTTTATATCTTTAACTTGTTTCATTGAATTGAATTTTCTATATAAAAATACATTTTCATTTCCGTTTATAAAGATATAATTATTTCAATTTTCGGTCTAATAGTAATGATTTTATTGATAAAAACAAAAGTCACCCAAAAATGTCCCACCTACGTTGTTTTTCAGAACGCGACGTTGATTTTTCCCTGTTACAAAGCAAAAGCAGAATAAATATGATTTAATGTATTCGAATTTCACATGCTTGATTTGATTTTTATTTGTATTTTAAATTCTATGTCACTCGATAATAATAATTATAATAATAAAAAGTGAATAAATTAAAATGATCCAAATTTGCGCATGATATATAGAAAAGAAGATGGAAATTCAAATATATGAAAATAAAATTAAAGCAAAATGAAAACAATAATAATAGTAATAATATTTAAATAAAAAAAGAACTTGAAACTGTCATAAACTGATCTGTTTGAGAACATCATAAACTGAAAACATTGTATCAAACTGAATGAAAAAGAACTAAAATATCAAATTTCTATTCAAAATAAAATTTCTTCAGTGGTAAGATAGATTGGTTCCGATATACGCGATTTCTTCGGAATCATCTTATTAATCTTAATTTAAAGTCTCTGATTTAAATAATAAGTTCTAGTCAATAATATGAAAATATTTAATACTAGTAAATTAAAATCTCATTTTTGAACCACTAGAAATATTTGACATCACCCGAATATCTTTACTTTGAATGAGTATTTCGAAATCACACCGAATCAATCCTACTCTGCATTATATCATTGCATCTGCGTCGGAATCTTCGAAAATCCGTGTCTATTTTGTGTCAGAAAAAATGGCAAACTTTTTATATTTGAATCTTGACAAAGAGTAAAAGCATTTCAATAAAAGAAATATATCGTTTGCAAATGTTGGCGAGAAAATAGTTCAGTTAAAACGGAACGTTATATTTACGCCGACGTCAAAACAATTTGTAACGCAAAGGGTCACCCGTATCTTGCGTAACGTCTTACTAAAATAGTCGTTCCTTTGAAATATACACATACATTGAATTGAATTGTACATTTGTGTATGTTACGAGTTTTTATCTTATAACTATACAAATATCCGTATGATAACATCCCGTATGATATTTTTTTATGATATCACATAGTTATTTTTAGAACAATGATATATTGTTAGTTATTTTTAGAAACTTGCATTTCAGTTAGACACACCGACGAAAACAAGACAAATATAGGTTATAAGATAAATATAATACGTACTAAGTGTATTGTATGAAAAAATATCAAATTCGGTTGTGCGAATTGATAATTGTCTCGGCAGAGCCTCGACAATGATCAATTCTCCCAACCTCATTCGATATTTTTTTTCATATAATACAACTAAGTACGTATTATATATGTATTAAGCGAGCGACAACGTAAGGAACTACCAAAAAGCGATCGATAACGAGAATGGTCGCTTAGTACACGTTTTGTTTACAAAAAGAAGTAAACATAATTTTGATTGAATATGTATGTTATATTTGAAATTCTAATTTACAATAAGATTTAGACCAAAACATATCTATATTTTAGATATTTTAATTCAAAGAAAGGGGTTCTGAAAACGGTAGCTAGAATGCATTTTGAGTTATCCCCCTTGATAATGCGGTCTGCCCTTTTGATAGTGAATATATGTGCTAAGTTTCAAGTGAATGAAATTTAGTAGAACCGGAGATATCACAAAATGTCAAAGCTTTTGCACGATACCGATGACGCAGCCGCCAAGGCTTTATAGAGTTATTAACATCGTGAAATTGACAAGGTGAATGATTTTGGAATGATTAAAGAATGAAATTGAATGAGTGTGTGGAGCGAGTTTTGAGTGAACTTTATGGGAGGTACTCCTTTATCTCATATTTTGTTCAGGATGAACACATTTAGCGATATTGATTACCTCCCTTTAATAAAATATGCATACAAGTTTTATACATTGCTTCCTATTTCTTCAAAAACCTATGAGACGAGAACATTTTGAATAATGTCTGTGAAATCGCGTTTTTTCTCTATCAAAATTTATTTTGAATGACGTTGTTGGTTCTATATTTTTCAATGGGTTTGGGCATTTTTGAATGGTTGGAGTGAGTAATTGGAAGGAGTCAATGGAGCGCTGAGTAAGCGATTTAGAATGGTTTTGATAGATTTGAATATCAATTTTACGATGTAAATCACTGTAGCAATATCTCGGATGTCTCCGAAAAAGCCGAGCTCGTAATGTTGACACATATCTTTTCACACCTTTTCAGATTATAAGAGTACAACCAGACTTGAGCATTGAAGTACAGTCACGTCTATTAACCCTTTGATGTTTAATCCCTACTTTTTACGTGCATGTGATTTTATGATTAAGAAAACATTGAGAAAAAGGAGAAATTGCATCTGACAAGCAATTTCTTCTTTTTCCACACTATTTTCTACCCTACAGAATGGTATATGTTTATTGGGAGTTACAACCATTTCACGCTGAGCCATCGATATAGTCATCACGAACTAGTAACACATCAGCCTATACCGTTCACAGAACACAAGTAGACATGGGATTTGGAAAGAACACTCGGCATAAAAGCGAGCTAAGAACAAAGCTCGTGTTAATTAGGTTACTGGGTTCATTCTTTAAAAATAAAGTGCCGAAATTCCTTTTATAATCAATTTCCTAGAGTTCATTTCGAGAATAAAATTAATCCCGACTTTTCAACAGTATCATATTGCCATAGCAACATGGTTTACGTCACTTATCGTTTTGCCGCACTCGACGTTCGTTACGGTCACGTTCCTGTTGGCAGGTTTTTGTAGACGGTTCAATGACTTCATTACCGGGAACGGGTCTGTTTTCAAATTCCTAGTTTCTATTCAAATCATTCACAAATTTAGCTCAGCAATCCTACATCTAGTAATTCTAACAAACAAAATAAAATTTATCCAACGTCATGAGAAAATACACGTATAGTTAAATCGGTTTACGTTTGAGAGATTTGCACACAGGGAATGCTGCAAAAAGGAGTGAGAGAGAGAGAGAGAGAGAGAGAAAGAGTGAGAGAGAGAGAGGAGAGAGAAGAGAGAGAGTGAGAGAGAGTAAAAGAGAGCACGTGAGAGCGAGAGTGAGAAATGGAATTGAGTGGAGAGAGAGAGAAGGAGAGAGAAAGAGAGAGAGAGAGAGAGAGAGAGAGAGAGAGAGAGAGAGAGAGAGAGAGAGAGAGAGAGAGAGGGAGAGAGAGAGAGAGGCAGAGACAGACAGACTGACAGACAGAAGAGAGAGAGAGAGAGAGAGAGAGAGAGAGAGAGAGAGAGAGAGAGAGAGAGAGAAAGAGACAGAAAGAGACAGACAGACAGAAAGACGACAGACAGAGAGAGACAGACAGATACAGAGACAGATACAGAGACAGACACACTGACAGAGACAGACACACAGACAGACATAAATAAGATAGAGAGAAAGAGAGCGATGAAAAGAGAGCCAAGGAGAAATAAAGAGAGATTATGCAAGACTTTCTGGTGCCTAATGACTTTAATATATATATATATATATATATATATATATATATATTTACTTCTTGGCAACCGTTTGGCTCAATGTAAGATCGAATTATCTTTCATTGAGTGAACAACTAAAGTTACTTGACAGAACCACTCGTGAAAATATAGCTTCTGTTGATCACTTTATGACAGATTTATCGATTTTACACGAGAAACAAGCGATAATTCTCTTTCTTTGTATGTAAAATTTGGATGAAATTTGAAAATTTTGCGAAAAGTTTACTTAAAGCGTGTCAGCCGCTGTCATAGCGCATAGGTTAATGAATCGCAGACCTATGTTAGCAGTTGGAGGCTAGGATCGGATGTACCAGGAGTCCATTGTTAGGTGCTCCAGCCGCCGCGGTATAACTGAAAAATTATTGAAAGACGCGTAAACTCCGATTCAAACAAACAAACAAACTTAAAGCGAGTCATTTTGAATGTTATTGCTTCATTTGCAGCGTTCATGATGACGTCACTTATTGGGCTCCGCCAATGGAACATCACATAGATAACTTGTGTAAATGAAATATACTGAATTGCACTGTATTGATGGAGCGAAATGAACGAAAGCAGGGTAGAAATCTATAGCTTTTTGATAATTTCACTTGTTAGGAGGTGAGTTTAGCAAATGATAATCTACCATTACTTCTCTATAATCCGCCGACAAGCATATTCGAACCGTGTTCTGAGCATGATGCAGAGTTTTGTAGGAGAAAACCGTGATTTATCAATAATCTAAAGATTAAGATGCTTGGCATTAGATCATACATGGTGGATTCAATCGAGATTACTTATGTTCTAATTCATTATTATTTGTTTTTTTTTCTCTTAATTCATTGTTGTTAATGCTTTTCATGATATTTTTGTCTATTTTTATATTAAAAAGAAAACAAATCTTGTAAATGTACATAATTAACAGAACAAAAAATTGTCTTTTACAAAATTCACATAAAAATAATGAAAACAAAAAAGGGAGAAATCGGGCCGAGCTGTTTACAAACAACATTATCCCCCTACACACACATACACAAACTACTCAACATTTTTAAATCGGACTGTGAAGCAGTCCGCATTTATATATACCGTTTTCCAGAAATCCAGTCTGTTTGACCCACTACATTTTTACCTTTATCTTCTGAGCAATGTGTTCAAACCAAATTATGTGTTTTCAAACACCTAGAAACGGCCTTTTCAGTCACAATCTACAAACTTTGTTTTTATTTTATTTACTTTTCGACAAATAGAGAAGAGGCTAATACAAAATTTGATGTAATTTTCGCATTTAGAAATTACCAATTAGTATTTTCAGTGTTTATAACAAGATTTTCGGTTGAGTAAAAGAGTTGAATTTACAATAGGTTAACTGTATAATAAATTTGTAGCACTTACAATATTACTGCTCTGATTTTTTTCTCGAACGGTCATTTACCAGTTGTAGGGCTGACAACCAATCAAATTCTGTTATGATTATCACTCAGTCAAAACCCACGCGTAAATTCAGACCACGTGGTAGATGCAAATGGACATCGTCTGCTCGAAATGTGTCGATTAAGTTGTTTGTCATTGGTCAATGGTCGTCTGCGCTCGGACAGGGAGCGTGGGAAGTTTACTTTTTGTTCGCATGGTGGAATGAGAACTGTTGACTATGTGTTAACAAATAGAAATAATTTTGTAATTTTGAAATATTTGATTTCAATGAGCACTCTGATCACGCTCGAATCCTATTTTCAATAAATTCAAATTTGAGTACGAAGAAAAATTATTCAACAACAAATAAACCGACAAAAACATACGATAAACTGATATAGAATAGCAGTAAGAGCGATCTATTTTTAGAACAACTCATGAATAATCATAGAGTGCTGCTAGATTAAATCGATTGGTCAGAAACCAAAGATATAAATAGCATAGTTGACGTTTTCACGTGTTTCTTGAGGGAAAATGCATTTATAGTATTTGGGAAAACCCAATGCTTGAAATACAAACATGTTGGTAATCAAAATAATAGTTTAATGAAAAATGTTTTGTTGCTAAACAGGCTTTTAAACTCTATAGAGAGAGGAATAATATTAACAGACAAGCTTTTAGCTTGGCGCGTGCTCATTATAACAACGTAAAAAAATCTGCTAAGAAATAATTTAGACTAACAGAGGGCTATCGAATCAGCAAACTGTCAAAATCGGACCCACGAGGTTGGATGAGCTGGCGATGTCCCCGAAAAGATGGAGTGTTAAGACAAAAAACTCACAAATTGGGCAAATATTTTACCAACTTTTATTGTCCAAATTTGAGCCCTTTTGATTTGCGAACTATTGCACTATCCCAGCCTCTCAATGATGTCCGATTTACAGTGCTGACAGCACTTTGATTTCTAGTTGTTACGCAATTTGTTGTGATTGATAGTTCTGATCGTCCGTTCATATTTAAAATCTATGAAGAGTCTTTCTATCTCACGCGATTCTCATATCATTGCATTTAAAGAAATCATCTAAGTAATTTTACTAAGATTTTATCTGGTTGATCTATATTTAACTTATGTATTGATTAAACATACATTTGTTTCACACCGAAGTTGTAATTTTCATTTGGATACCTAAAAAACCAATTTGCATCCGTTACAAATTATTCACGGTAAAATTTCGTTGTATTTAACACAAACCGTTGGTCAGAATACCGATTTCAGTTTGTGCATAAAGCAGAAGAATGAAGATAAGAAACGAGAGGACCCAAGATAACAAAATAAAAAAAAATCAGGAAAAGGCCGTCATATTCACAAAGAATTCGGTAAACATGCATCAAATCACTAATGACAATAAGCCCGGAAAATGCACATTTCAGTCCGTCTATTTCCTTCCAAAAATATAGTAAATACAGCTTTTTATGTTGTATTTACGGTATTCTTGAAGCAAATAGAAGAACCGTAATTAATGCCTCATTAGTTGCAGTGTTAAAATCAGAATTCCCAAACATCCGTAATGAACATGGCAGAAATTGGCGCTACCTGTCAATGAAAGGCAACAGGTTCTCACGCACTCGGCGACTCAATCGCTGTTTTTACCTGTATCGCACGTGTTACGAGGTACAAACATCTAAAAATGCATCGCACCGTGATAACGAACTACCTTTTTGTGAGTGAGCTTGGCAAAAAAGTCTTTTTATCTACAAAGAGAAGGGAAGTGTTTTTGTTACCTGTACGCTAAGAATTAGTGACGAAAACTGTATGTTGCTTTAGTAGGGCCCCCAGAGTCTGATGTTAATGTGATATATAAAGACAACCTTGTCGATAAACGAAATAGAAGGTAACGTAGAATAATTTAGTACCCGTTGTACTATGTATAATATTTGACGACTCTTTAAAATATCATTAAAATTTTGTATCTCCTTTCATTTATCGTCGTCGCTCTAGCATTAAGTATTATGAGCGACGACTCCGAAAAAATTGTCTTGTTCGGAAAGCGAACTATTGAACTCGAGGTTTAGTGTCGAACGCCCTTCTTACAGAAGAGACACCGCCTTAGAGTAGTTAATATTGCGTCGGACACCTAATTGCAAGCATAGGTTTGATTAGGGTATCTTGGGTTTGATTTCCGGCGGCGGCCTTAACCTAGTTTTTTTCCCAACATGACCCGATTCCTGTCTCAGCAGAGCTTTTATCACAATAGGCAATAACAAATAATAATGATTTTCAATTCTCAATTTGATCGGGCTACAACTGTGTCATCGAGCGTGTCCACAAGATACAAGTTAACGACAAGCGACGAACTATGGACCTCATACAACCACAGGGAATGCTTGAGGACTCTTAGCTGTTGTGGAAACATGAAATTTGACAAAGCCCTTTTTCATCTTTACATAAATTGGTATAGTTAAAAACATCGTGAAATTGACATTCATTCCGATCAAACCATTCTAAATGGTCTGGGCTGCCTTCCTTATATCCACTCAAAACGCGCTCCACGCACTCATTCAATTTCGTTCCAAAATCATACCAAGATCATTCACCTTGTCAATTTCACTATGTTATAAACTGTACTTCATAAGCGCTCATTTATTCCCATGTAGCAGCTTTGAAAACTACAAAAAACCTTTAGACAATCTATTGCGCCAAGAAGGAATCGAAATATGACAACGTCTGTCCCAATATAAAATTGAGTAAAGATATTTTAATGCTTAACCTGAAATGATTTAAAATTACATGTTCATGGGTTTTTTTTCTTCTGGAAACTGATGCAAAAATGTTATCAGTAGAATCTCAGAACAGACGATTTATATTATGTTTTTATTTAACTGGGTGTATGTCGAATTACAAAGAAAATTAATGGTTTTTATTTCCGCCCCCCCCCCCCCCCCCCCGATAAGATTATTTATTTTTTGATGTTTATGTTTTTTTCCTTCGAAAACACGATGTTTTAACTGTTAGTGCATAGCAGTGTCCTTTTGAAAAGATTGCAATTGTTTTCGCATTGTGAAGGCATTGCTGGTGATTACCAGCCCTGAGTTGAGCATGGCAAAATGGTGCAAACTGGTTGCAATTTGAACCCCGCTTTGGGTGCTGAATGCTAATAGATACAGTAAACAACATCGTGAAATTGATATTTATGTCGTTCAGAACCATTCCAAATCAATCGCTCGGCGTTCCATTCATTCATTCCAAATACTCACTCAAACCATTCAAAAACGCTCCAAACTCACCTGATAAAGATTGAATCAACAAAATAAGTAAAGCTAGAAAACAATCACCATTTCACTGGCATTATTCGAATTTCAAGCGTCTGATGGGTTCCTGAAGAAATACAAAGCTATTCATAGAACTTGTATGCGTATTTTATTAAAGGGAGGTAATGAATATCACTAATTTTGTTCATTCTCAACAAAATTTGCGATATTGGACTACCTCTTATAAAATTCACTCAAAGCTCGCTCCACACACTCATTCAATTTCATCCAATATCATTATCCTGTCAATTTTACGATGTTGTTAATTGTTAGTAATTTTCCGCCTCGTCACTGGACGAAATGAGACATCGGCGTCTTTATGCGACAGCAAAATAAATAATATAATGTTTTCTTTAATGCTTTTTGACGGTTTATCGAGAAATAACGGTAGATTATCACTTGATAATCTCACCGCAAAAGCAGTGAAATTATCAAAATTTTATACCCTGCTTTTGTGCATTTCACCCTATCTGACGTCATCTATGCGGGGCGAAATAAGTGACGTCACAATGAACGTTGCATAACAATCACGCGCAAAATGACGCGCTTAACGAAAATATGTCCTAGAAATTTTACATTTTGTCTCTTTTTTGCATTAAAGAAATAGAATAATCGTTTGTTTTTCGAGTAAGATCGATTAATATTTCATTTCGTGAATAACAAAGGCTATATTTTCACTCGTGGCTCTGCCACTCGTGAAAATATAGCTTTTGTTGTTCACTCAATGAAATATAAATCGATCTTACACTGAAACAAACGATTATCCTCTACGTCCTGATATCGCTTACGCCCGGCCGACGCTTTTTAACTAATCGGTCGCCGAAAAATAGGAATCGTCGAAGCGTGTTTTTTTTCTTCGTTATTTAACCCAAAGGCTCTTATGAATTGCGTCTCATTTTATGTCTACCCCGAAACACAGTTTTTTACCATTTTCATTTCAGAAATGTTAAATGTATTCATTAAATTATTTCTGATTACATGTTATATACATGACAACGGCCGTTCCTTTCTAAGTCTTTGCAAAACAAAAAATGCGATCAATGGATATATGTTGGTAAGGCAGGTGCCTAGAACAGTGTCCACCAGTATGTTGCCGTGCTGATATTCTGAGTTTTCAACAATAGTAATTGATATAAGTTCTGACCCACATATTGATCATTCTTGCATGTTTTCTGTATTTTTTGAGTTGGTTAGAGGAATTGAATAATTTTTTGAGTTGGTTAGAGGAATTGAATAATTCCCCTGTTGTTAAAAACTATTGGAAATACGAATAAACGCAATTTTGCCTGAAAACGTGTATGTCTATAAATTTCCAAGGTCTATAAGTCATTAAAATAAAATCAACAATAAAAAATATAATCACATCAGTCATCTTACCTGTAGCCAGCACGATCTCTTATCTGACAGAAACCACTACCGAGATCTTCATGTTGATAATGGTTTTATGGAGGTTTTATTTTCAGAAATGTTAAAGAAATATTGAATTAATTTAGAGCTAGAAGGCTGGTACACCACGAAATAGAGTTTCACGACATAAAGTCGCTGCTCAATTAATTCTGGTGAATTCGCGTAACTTTTAAACTGAGTCTGGTATAGTGGTTTAACTACTCATACTCAATCAATTTTAAATCTGGTTGATTGGCGTCGTCTGTTAAGTGCTTTGATAGGCTCGAACCATGGAACTTCATATTACAGGTTAAGCATCTTTACAACGAGGACAGTCTGTTGATGGGATGTCGATCCCGCTAACAAAAATGTATCTCGTTTTTACCACGTTTTTTTTTTTGCCAAACACCGCGTTTTGAGCATTGTCAGACTTTGTCCTTTTATTGTAGGTATCATTCGAAAATATAACCATAAAATGTTTTCCAAGAATAATTACTTTTAATAACAGGAATTTCCAATATTTTGAGACCGCATTCTGACGCTCAGAGCTCTAAAACCGCGGTGACCGATACCACACACCTTTACAGTCTACACAGTATGTTTTAGAAATGTCTTCAAAACCCCGCCTGCAATTCTTTGAAAAAAAATTTGATATACTAAGGTGACATCTACAGTGACATCTAAATGAAAAAGCTCAAGATTCTACTGCTTAACCCTTTGCTGTTTAATCCCTGCTATTTACGTGCCTGTGATTTTATGATTGAGAAAACATTGTGCAAAAAGAAGAAATTGCTTCTGACAAGCAATTTCTCTTTTTCCACACTATTTTCTACCCTATTGAATGGTTAAATCTCAAATTAAACCTACTTTTAATTTTCGTCTGCAAAACCTTTGAATTTGGACAGGCCCAAAATTTTGTAAAACAGGAAAGAGTTAATAGCGACTATATTTTGATATCGAGCGTTACTGAGAAATCTTGGTATGGCATTGAGTGGATTGTTTTGCAGTTGTACCCGTATGAAAATTAGTTAACGTTTACTAGTATTCTATCAAAATTGGTGTTGAACGACATAAACAAACAAACAAACAGACAAACAAACAAACCAAGATGGCTCTTAAGCTTTGGCATAAGTTCACAAAAAGAAGCATTCTCTGTGATGATCTTATAATAAGTTTGACTATCATTTCTGAAGGGTGCATCTTCATTTTCGGCATTTTTTTCGTTTCTATGTTAACCAATATACGAACCCAGGTAAACGTAAATGTAAAGTTTTAGTATCATGAAAATTACACCGGTTCACACTGAAGTTCAAGACGGTATATAATCTGATCGTGATCTCTTGTTTTCAGTACAACTAATTATACAAATTACTGAAAATGTTAGATTTATTAAGGAAGATGCATAAAGTACAAAGTTTAAAGCAGCTTTGATACTGTTGTATGTCTAAATAGTTTCTATTAACCAAAACAGGAGTACTGAGTATATTCCTTCGTGTATTGTCATGGATTTGAACTTTTTTTTTCATTTGTGATCTGATGAAATCTAACAAAATTCGGACAAATAATCAATCAATCAAAAATCATAATGCGATACACAAATACAAAAAAGAATTGCTGAAACGATTTGGCAAAATACGCCGAATAAGTAAAAAACCATATGAATGTTCTTTGCAGATTCTTAAAAATATATCTTTAGAATGGTGAAACTTTAGGTAAAATGAATTACTGTTTTTATGAATAGGGGATTTTGAACGAGTGGTTATTGGTTACCGAATTCATTAAGCGAGTCCTCTATAAACAGATAAAAACGAGCTGCGATGAGTTTTTCTGTTGATAGATGACGAGTTTATTAATTTAGGTAATTGATGAGCACAAATTTGATTTTCTATTTATAACATGACCCGAAATTTTGCTAAAAAGCGATAAAATTACGATATTTAGCGATTCAAGTTATTCCGCGACACATATAACGCCGTTCGCGAAATGGCGTCAGCAAAGCTATTATGACGTCATTTTCCCAACGAAAATACAACGTTCCTATCCGTTCTTAGCCCTTTTGCATAGTTATCCCACTAGTGTAATAACTCCCATGTAATATCAAAAATATTCAACGGGATTATTTCACTCCCGCGACGTAGGTCATATTATAATCTTAGATACATTAAATTGGCTTTTACCTAAACCTAGCCTGGCCACCAGACTCTTCTTTAATTTTTTTTTCAAAGGGAATTAAATGTGTCATTCATTGCTTATTAAGTACCCTGTCTTTGAAAAGTTTTTGTTCAGTACTTGATAATATGAACTTGGATTAAAGAGGCTTTTAGTAGAACTACTAGAAAACCTTTCTGAAAATGCTAACAAAAAAGACTGCGATCTGTCTAACCTGAACCATAACTCTATTTTAACAAGTTTTATCATATCATTTATTTGTATAAAATGGATTGTCTTTCGGCTGAAATTGAAATCTCGCTTGAGAGTACATTTTCCATTAACGCCTCATAACACGTGTAGTTTACATGTTGTTTCTTTTCTTTTTTCTTTTTCTTTTTTTATGAAAACGCAATGTGTATGTTTTTGTTGAAGTTTCAGATGTTAGAAGGCGGAAGTCACTAAACCACCAGATTATCTAAGTACCGGTACTTATTTATAAAATCCCAGGTGTAAATGCCAGGTGTTTACCGATTAGATTTAGTGAACCAAAACTCTAAGTTCAGGAAACAATAATCGAGTACAATGGATTGATTTGCCTACTGACCAATTTGAATTTTAGTCGTAATGTTGATAGTCTATTTATATCGAATAAAATGTTTTCAACTGAAAAAATATATAACGATGTATTTGAATGAATATATTTTAGAATTACTCCGCGATCGTATAATGCTCACGCGATAACCGCGATAGTGTATATAAACACTGGAACTGCGATTTAACTAATCAATGATTCAAAATCTAAAAGATCGCACGCTTATAAATGGAATGCAATTGCCAAAACAATAGACCAAAGGCAATCGTTTCATAATTAGATACTTTGTCGCATAGAATCGAATGCATGAGTCGTGAAAACCATTGGAGAAGTCCTTGATTGTGTCAAACGTAACGGTGGCCGGGGGAAGCTCTTAGAATACCCGTTCGGACTCTTTTCCTAAAGAACAGTTAATTACATCCTGAAACTGACAGGGTGGGTGATTTTGGAATAATTTCAGAAAGATATTGAAAGATATTGAATGATAGTGTAAAGAGAGTTTTGAATGAAATTTAAGGTAGATAATTCATATCACTAATTTTTTCCAATAGGACGAAATGAGTGATAATTAATTACCTCCCTTTAATGATTTTTTTTTCTGTTTGTCTAAAATCAGGGGCTTTGAAATCATCATACGATAATACAATTGTGCAAATGTAGGATCGCTTTGAGTGAAATAATGATCATTACGACATTTTTTCGAAGCGTTTTTGAACGATTCGGGGCATTTTTGAGTAGTTCGAGTGAGTACTTGGAATGAATGGATGGAACACTGAGTGAGTGATTTAGAATATTTTTGATCGAGGTGAATAATGTTAATTTCACAATGTTATTCGCTGTAAGCTTTAACTGTAGTTTTCGAATAAAGGATAGAGGCGATGGCGTGACAAAGGAGTTTTTAAATGACAAAGCGATTCGGTGCTCAACATGCAACAATACTCTCTTCATTCAATTTGTTTTGAAGAGTTCAGCCAACATAGGAATGAATCTTTGAACATCTTTCAGTGTTCGTCAACAAATTGCGGAAATAGAGGTAACATTATACACTTGATGAGGGGTGGGGGAGTATTGTTTTTATTACCGCTTAATATTTTGATGAAATCAAGGCTTTGAAGTCTCAGGTAGATACTTACCTCAGTAATTTACTATACCTCCCTATATTCATTTGTATTTGGATATCTTCAAAATATCGCTTCCACAGATTGAAAATGAAATCTATTGTCGTTGTTTTCCCAAAACCTCATAACTACAGCTTTGACCAAGTTGTAGTTACGAAGCTTTAGAATTACATCGATGCTGTGTACTATGAATGTCGCTAGTCAAAAAGCGGTGTGGTTTCTGTGATGGAAACTGACTTTGTTTAATGATTTGACTGAGAGACAAAACATATTTCATTACCCGTAATCTCATTTTGTCTTTGTTTTATCGTTATTTAAATGAAGCTAAATATGAAATGAACGAGAATTCTCTCATCTGACTAAGCCAAACCATAAGTCAAATTTTAGTTTCCATAGACAATCTCAGTGTCTTTTAACCCTGCGATCTAAGTACAGGGGTCAAGCACTATGATATGATAAGCCCCTATTCATTTTAATGTTCAGAATAAGTCAATAAAGTTAAAGGAACTCTCGAACGCCTGATACCATTAATTCAGACTTGAAGATCATATAGTTATAAAATCTTTGTCGGCCTACTTTGAGAAACTTAAGTGAAAATCAGTTTATCGGCACTCAACATAAACTGAAACCAACTTCTAATTGGTCACTGGGTGTTTCTCTCTTTTCGACACATTTACAAGAAAAGAAGTGAATACAATATTACGCTCTTTCAAAGACAATTCAATTTCGAGGATTTTGGTGAAAGAATAATGGAAACGGACCGATAGAACGATTGAAGCAGACAAAAAAGACACCAACCCTACTTTGAAAGAGCTACAAAACTAGCAAAATGCAGGGAATTTTTCAAAATTTTCAGTCGAAGAAATACCGTATTGTTGGTTTTGTTTTGGTTTTTTTGAAACCACTATTGTTTCGAAGCCCTAAAGGTAGTTGACTAGAAATAAGTAAAAACAACATTATTTTAGACGCTTATTTGTGTAATTGAGGTGAAATTGTTAAATTTACCCCACCCACCATATTTAATTTTGAAATTAGGGGGTACCCATGTTCTCATGCAAGTTAAATTGCTTTCCCCGGAGAATTTTGATGAGTTTTGATTTCGTTTTCACCCAGTGTAGCGTACATCAGAACTCAACAAATACTTGCATCTTAAAACATTATAAAGAAATTTTTTCAATGTTTATTTGAGTGAAAGATTAGAAGTTGGTTTAATGTTAAGTTTATGTCCTAAATTTCCAACATCTATTTGATATAGGTCTTTTTGCATCACCCTTCGAAACTTATTTTATCATGAAAATAATTATTATTATAAACATTGATACTGTTCAGTCCCAAAGGGAGCACAAAATTATATACATATGTATTGCCATTCGAGTGACTACGATATGTTTAATTGGGTGATCAATGGGTAAAATTTCAAGAGCAGCGATGCCATGAATGATAAAAGCTTTCCATATAAGCAAACGAATCGTTTATCTAACGTATCATAATACTATTTCTCGAAGGTAAATAAGAGACAAAATGTAATTTTTCGAACAACAAATTCTCAAAGCGCGTCATTTCACATTTCAATTATTTAACAATATTAGGATTTCATTTGTAGACCTCATTTTTGGTGTTTAATGAATATGACATCTAGTAGCGCGTCGGATGGTACATGGATAGATTTATTGAACAAGAGATAGAGAAGAATAATTGTGATTAAATCTGTCTGTTTTTTGGTTGAATTATAAAATGAAATTATACATGGAATCTCGATTTTCCACCGTAAGGAAAAATCCTTTAAATAAGTGTGAAAGATCCTCATATTTCTACTAACTACATTAAGAAAGAAAAGATGAGTATACCCACGAACAGGTAACCATCTGATTTCTCGTATATCTTCCTGACACTAGAGGTTTTATTATCAATTAGATGTTTTGATATTCTACTCTTATTATTTGTTATGATTGCTTATAATTGGCAGAGTTCATTAGCAGGGTCAAAAAGTCAGAGTTCATTAATTCATATCCTAATTTTTTATTGCAGTTGTTGCACCACACACAAGCTCCTTCGGCTTTCTCAGCTATTTTGTTTGAAATTTTTTCTATCCTTAAAAATGAAATTTAATTAGACTTGAACTACATGTTTTATCAGAAAAAAGTCAAACTTATTTCTAAAAGTAGCCATTTTGATTACTATCCAATGGTTCTTTTTCACGTGGCTTCTCAGTTATTACAAACACTGATTTACGATATTGTTCCATTTGAGAAAGGAACAATAAAAGAGAAGATTCATTTGATTATGGTCAGTTTTGGATTAGCTGACCAAATACCTCAATAACCATGAAAACATGCAAAGCATTTCATGTGCCTTTCGTTCCGCCTTCCGCATTAGAGACAAATTGGAAACCTGATGTAGGACTCCAATCAAAGAGTTTGAAACAATACATTGTTTTTACACTTAAAACAATCCTTTCAAGAAAAATATATATGAAAAAAATAAATGATTAATAAATTCCTTATATAATACCATTATATAATCCCAGGCTGTCAAGTGAATTCTACATGCTGTCAGTCAAAGATGGATGCATCTAAATGGCCCGTGTATCTAAAATGACCACTTTCTTCGCGTCGAGGTAATTAAGTAAATTGACTCGTAATTGTTGCCAATTACTGCCCTGCATGTTTTCTCTGATAGAACCAATTCTATTTGCTCCTCTTTCATTATCTACCAAGGTGGTTAACCCATTAAGGTGTTTTCTACTGTTCTTTTATAGACTTGGATTCCTTCCTGAAAGAATGTTTGTAATTGTTACAAAATGTGAAATGTTCAAAGGCTATTCATTTCAAATGGAACATGCTTCACTAGTTTACTATTTATCCTGTCTTTTCTTACTCGTCGAATTCGCTCTCGTTCTGGTATGCGCTTCTGTTGTAAGCACCATCATGTATGCTGCTTTAAAATAAAAAGAAAATATACTATTTACGAGTGCAAAACTTTGGCTTATCATCCTGAATTTTAGCGAGACTGACATCTCTGAAAGCACGAGTATGATGATTGTTTGAAAAGAAACTAATGTTCTTTTTCAAATGTGCGTGTTCAGGGGGTTTTGTTAGATTCATTTTAACACACGGTACTTTTTATTTGCAATTGTCCGATGACATCTTTGGCAATTATTGCCCAATTTGATTACAGGTCGCAGGTAAAATACACGTAGAACTACTTATAATTATTAAATAAGACATTCGAAAAAACAACCAAGCGATATCGAAGTTATTGTTTTGAAATTGTGTATTTTGACACGTTTCATAAAGGTAAGACCTCAAAGCTTCCAAGGTATCCGCACACCAGTGTTGCTCGAACACTGGTCCATTATCGGAGTACCCGCAGCGCATGTTTGAGATAAGTCCAGATAGAAGCGTTGACGGACAGCTCTGCGATGCTGCGATCTCACGCTTTCAATCAATCATACATCTTGTTTAACCGGAGTTATTTACAAGGGAAATTCGAATTAGTTTTCTTTGGCGATCTCAGAAGATATGCCATACCAAAGCCTTTCAATGTTTTCCAAACACTTCCTCGTTTCGCATGAAGTATTTTATACAGTAAGACGACTATGTCCTGAAAATGAGTAGATTTTACTCAAACAGTTTCTGTGCTTTATCTCTTTTATCTGAATTGTCGACCTGTAACAATTGTTACTTGATGCTGGCCATAAATCTTAATTATAACTAAGGTAGGCTGCTGACAGAGGACCGTTATATTATTTAACCAGATTTTATTCTTTACAAGTGGTTTGATATAGACCTACGCAGTTAGACGACTATGTCCTGAAAACGAGTAGATTTTACTCAAACAGTTTCTGTGCTTTATCTATTTTATCAGCATTGTCGACCTCTAGCAATTGTTACTTGATGCTGGCCATAAATCTTAATTACAACTAAGGTAGGCTGCTGACAGAGGACTGTTATATTATTTTACTATATTTTGTTCTTTACAAGTTGTTTAATATGTACGGACCTAGGAAATTTTAAGAAATAGTAAATTTTGTGCATTTCAAACAAATTTTATATCTTTTTAAACACTAAAATATTTTCTTGGATCCTGAAAATAACACCAAACCTTGTCATGCTGAATAAGAAATCAGACCATATGCATGCACAGGCTAATCTCTATCAGTTACCCTTTTCAAAGCCGGAATACTCTAGATACAGCATTAGAAGGGTTAAAAGTGAAAAACGCAAGAAGTGTCACCATCGATGAATCATTTGATAAATTCATTTTTGTCTAAATTGACATTTTATTGGGAAAACATTGCAAGAAATCAATAAATGGGTAAATAATCAATTCCTCCTATTATTTCACATATCTAAAACACACTTTCTATCCATCCACCATCCTGTCTGCCTGCGAAATGTAACCTGTAAACAATACATTTTCTCATGTTAAACAGGATCAAGGTCAACCGACAAGGCCAGGGTTAATAAACAAGGTCGAACTTCTAGAATAATAAGTCTCGTGTTGTATACAGCTGCTTCTACTGCAAAAAAGAACAACAACAATGACAAAACCTGGATTGGCAACCAAACAATTTCAACAAATGTTTCCAAAAAAATTATGAGTTTGAAAACTTGATAAGCAATTAAAAGGGTGATGAAATTATAGATTAAGAAACGTTTGACATATATTGTTGATGTTTTTTCTATTTTGTATATTTCTTTTTCAAATCAATAGCAAGAGCATATTAACTTGCAGACAAGTCAATTTCCAAAGCACGTACGACTGTGAGGGGAAATTTCGGTTTATTTCCAATAAAAAAAAGCCTTGTCCAGTGAATTTAGAGAAATTTTGGCCAAGTCGGCATCAGATTGTGGACTGATAATATGCCATCAATCAAGGTACCTTCACTTTAATTTCAAATGACTTGATTTGACTGGCTCTAGTGTAGACTTCACCTCATGTTGGGTAGACACATGGGATATTTTCATTGCATGTCTCTCGGTTTATGCTGACTAAATATTGAATAAGCTATATGGCATTTAAGACAACATTACAAAATCTAAGTCAATTATATTGAAAATGTTGGATTTATTTGGCCCATATTAGATCAATATACTTGACATCATTTTTAGCTCCACTGGCCGAAGGCAAGCGAGCTATTGTCATGGCGGGGTGTCCGTCGTGCGTCCATCCGTGCGTGCGTGTGTGCGTAAACTTTTCTTGAAACATCTTCTCCTCCTAAACCAAAAGGTGTATTTTGACGAAAATTTGCCAGAATGTTCCTTGGGTGACCCTCTTTTAAAGTTGTTCAAGAAATTTGGATTGACACCCAAATATGGGCGTGGCAGGGCGGGGCTTATTTTTAGCCCGAAATCTCTGAACGACATCTCCTCCTGAACCATTGGGCCAATTTCAATTATACTTACCAGAATGTTCCTTGGGTAACCTTCTTCTAAAGTTATTCAAGCAAATTGAATTGAACCCCAAATATGGGCATGGCAGGGCGGGGCTTATTTTGAGCCCGAAATCTTTGAACGACATCTCCTCCTGAACCATTGGGCCAATTTCAATGAAACTTTACCAGAATGTTCATTGGTTGACCCTTTTTAATAATTGCTTGCGAAATTTTGATTGGCCCATGAATTTGGGTGTGGCACGGCGGGGCTTCTTTTCAGCCCAAAATCTTTGAACAACATCTCCCACTGAGTCTCTGGGTTAATTTCAATGAAACTTACCAGAATGTTCCTTGGGTGACCCTCTTCAAAAATTGCTTGTGAAATTTTAATTGGATGAGATTCACTGGATCAATAATTCAGGTGAGTGGTTTAGGGCCATTCTGTTCCTCTTGTCTTAAAGTGGTATCTAAATAGTTTTCTTCCTTGTAATTTTGTATATTTGTTATATAAGTTCATTTCTGAAAAGTCAGATTCAACTTGGAAGAAGTCAGAATTCCTTCTGAATGCTGGTACCAGCGACTTTCATTAACTTCTATTTTCAATATCTGTCTTTCAAATCTTTAGATTTTTTAGCCAGAGCGATACAGTCCCTCTTTGGCCTCTTGTGTTATTCAACATAGACGTAGCAGATTTTTTGCGACAAATTTTGAAGGCTTCCTTATGGGGGTCCATCATGGTTTGGGATGGCATCAGCTGGGATTGGCGAACTGTTCTTGTTATTTTACAATGAGGTACTCTGACAGCTCGTAGGTACATTGATGAAATCTTGAATACCAACGTAAGATTTTACGCTGGTGCTATTGGGGATGGATTCATTTTAATGGATAATAATATCCAACCACACGAGACCCGTATAGTCCAAGAGTATCGCCAAGAAGATGGACAGGCCACGTCTGGTCAGGCCGGCTCACTCACCGGACTTAAATCCGTTTGAGTTTATGTGGAATGAGCTACAGGTCCGAGTTTCGGCTCGCCGGGTCCAGCCAAGGATACTCCAGGGGCTCGGCCAGATCCTTAGAGAAGAATGGTCTGTTATTCCCCGAAGAGTAATCCAGAACTTAATCAGAGGTATGCACAGGCGCTGCCAGGCTATTATTGACAGTGCCGGCTCTCATACTCGTTATTGAACGAAATGCAATTGAAAGAACAAATGTTTGGTCAATTTCGATTTTTTCAATTTTCAAGAAAACAGACCAATTTCTAGGGTCTCCTTGTTTGGTCTACATTTAAAGTCTTCTTATCATTATAAAGCTTTGTTTTCTTCTTAAATTTGATAAACTGATAACAATCGACCATTTTCCAAAGTCTTATAATCAAATTTCATTTTTTCCTGACATTATAGTGTAAACAAGTTTTGGTGCTGAGCAAACTTTTAGTAGTATATTATAAGTCATGGAACAGAGTAGGTCCCCTAATGCCTAATTTTGACTACATTTGTACAATATTAATTAATAATTGGTGACCAGAACCTCGTAAGTGTAGGGTGAATTTGGAATCACTAGGTTTTAATAGTCATCAACAACTTACAACATACTTCTTACAAAAGCAGCAAATGGGAATGTGATGATACGTTTTCTTCAAATTCCACATAAGGAAAGTAAAGTAGCTGGTTTTTATATGCCTTTAACTTTCAATGATCATAAAAAAATTTGTTTATTGTAAATGGGTTAAAATTTGCACACTTTATAGTTAGAATTTTTTTTATAAACTAGAGGCGCTTCAGCGCCTGATTCGCTCCACAGGCCTGAATATCCTGATAATGATTATAGGATGATAAGGCTGTATAAAACAAGGATCATTCAAATGTAATTTGTTTGAAACCTAAAAATTAAATTATAACACTAACAGAATGTTACTGCACAATGTACAGGTCATTCGTCTACAAAATTTTGATTGTTGATCCTTCCGCTTTTCATTTAACACCACTATTAGGGTGTTACTTCACAATAATTGTTTACCATCAAAACAAAATTCTAAATAATGATAATAAGAAGTAAAATATTAAATCCAACTTTTTTATTCTGTCCAATGCCTTAGACTGCAGTCTACCCAGCTCTTTTTTCCCCACTCTGAACCTCAATTAGGTCAGTTTACACCACTTAATTGTCCTCTTTGTGCAGTCACCCTTTGTTCTACTAAACTGACAAATTCTCAGGGGGTATCTTAGGCTCCCTATTTCACCTTATGTTTCTTCACATTTGGATTCCAACAAAGCTTATGTTCCTTCTAAACTACAATCTTTACATCTATTAAATTTAATGAGCCTAAAAAAATTATAATTTAGGTGATACCAAAAGTGATCAAATATTCACTTTATATGTTGAAATGTCCTCTGCCAATAAAAAGCATGCTGTTCTTCTAATCAAACATTTTTTGCAGCCTGATACAACTTCACAGATTTAAAATTACCATAATATTTGGTTGAAATCCATCTGTTTAAACTTTGAAAAAAAGTTTGTTTTACCCTTTATTCGATATTACACCGTATTACATATCAAAAGAAATGTCCTCTGACAATAAAATACATATATTATTTGCATCTGATCACAATATTTTTTTGCAGACTGATAAAGGATCACTATAGAATCATTCCAGCGAAATTTGGTTAATGTCCATGAGTTAGATTCTGAGAAAATGATTTTTCAAAGGTTTCACTTTACAATATATAGAGAAATGACCTCCACCCATTAAATATACATTTTGCATCTGATCAATATATATTTATAGACTTGTCAAGGATCACTAAAGAATCACTCAAATGAAATTTGGTTGTTATACATTAGTTAGGTTCTGAGAAAATGATTTTCAAAGTTCCCACAATATAACATACAGAGAAATGACCTCCGCCTATTAAATATACATTTTGCATCTGATCACAATATTTTTTTGTAGACTGATAGAGGGTTACTCAAGGATTACTTATGTGAAGTTTGGTTTATATCCATCGATTAGTTTCTGAGAAAAGCAACCTATTACCATATATGGAAATTAGCCACGCCTACTAAAGCCATGGTTTTCAACCGATTAAAATTCTTTGAGGGAATCTGATAGAGGGTCACCAAGGATCATTCCTGTGAAATTTGATTGAAATCCATCCAGTACTTTTTGAGGAGAATATTTTTAAAGTAAAAGTTTACGGACGGACACACGGACGCACGGACACCCTGCCATGACAATAGCTCGCTGGCCTTTCGGCGAGTGGAGCTAAAAAAATGTTGAAAGTAGAATTAAATATCCATTTGGTTCAGAAGTGTTTGTCTGTGATGAAGACCTAGAAATCTCAAATACCTTGAAATTCTTCTTTGTCACGCACCTGGTGTTGAGCAGGGAAGGGAATATATTTATTGCTCTGATAAGCCCAGTAGTAACTTGACAATTTGTGACCTTATAACAGGCCAATTTGATTTATTACAGGCGGAGAAAAAGTTGGCTCAGACATAGTCGCTAAACTGTACGGGAAAGTTAATGAAATTACGCGATTTTTACATCTTTTTCAATACAATAATATTATTCTGTATTTTTATATATACCCTTATACCCTAAATATAATATTGACCCGTGTGATGCTGAATAAAAAACGTAGAAAAAATTCATTAGAATCAAAGTGCTAAAGGCACTGGATGCACTAATTGTGAGTCGGTATTTATTTTGAACATATGATTCATAAATTCTTCTGGTTTAGTAAAATAATCATATCGGGATAACATTGCTGGAAATTTACCTAATATATAAAGAATCAACATCTCCTTTTATCACACTGTATTTCTACATTATCTTGCTTAGAGTTTAGAGTTTAGAGTTTTATTAAATTGACAAACCCCTAACCGGGGTACAAGTCATAAATATACAAACAAACATGAACAATAAACAAACATTCGGAGGAATGCTTCAGTGTTAAAACAACCATATTGCATTCATAGTAAACCTGAGTGTAGGAAAGTCCAGTTAAAGATGACTAGAAGTTAACTGACTGGAATTGAATAAAAGCATTATTAGACCACGGTCTGAAAAAAAGTGTTATAGCAAGAAGTACAGACAAAGATCAGTCTGTGTATTGATGCAGTCTGATCTCAGCCTATGCCGCCCACTTTTCCCCTTTAAGCCAGGATAGTGAAAAAAACCCAAACCAGTAACCAATGTTGCATGAGAAAATTTGATGAAAAGCAGTTTCTCCAAGGCTTGTGAGACTGAACTGAAATATTTTATCACATTTTTTTTTTTTTGCATTTTGAATCTTCTTATCCGGATTTGATCCCCAATGGTAGCACTCATCCCTTCTGGCTATTAGTCTCTCACCAATGTTTTGATAATCATAGACCTATGTGAGATAGCAGCTAGGCTAGAAAAGAATGTAATGGTAGTACTTGTGTGAGAAATACCAGGAATCTATTATCAGGTGCTCCAGCCGCTACGATATAACTGAAGGATAGGTAGAGTTACAGTTCTTGTTCACAGTACTTTCCCTTGATGAGATATTTCCACCTAAAAAATTCACAATTACTGTTAATACTCTATCAGAGATATACTCCAAAAAAATCCAGGTGTTAAAACCAAAGGACAAGAACTAAAAAGATGCTACATAGAGTTATGGTTCTTATGCAATACACTTTGCATCAATACAGTTGATCAATCAGCCTAATAAGTTTCAAGATCATTATACTTTCAGAGATATTGTCCGGATATAAGTATGCAAATCAACGAAGGACAGTAACTCCAAAAATAAACTAGATAGAGTTATATTGTTTGTGCAATGAACTTCGCAATCATGAGAGGAATAAAACTAATAGGTTTCAAGTCAATCGGACATAGGGTACCAACAAAAAGCTCTTGTCACAAGCATTTCACATGTGAAATATAAAAGCTCTATTCCTGACCAATCGTAAGTCATGGCCAATGTTAAAGGCTTTGGGAGACAAACATTCAGTCAAATACACAAATAAACAAAAGGGCCTGAATAGCTCTAAACCGCTCACCTGAACTTTATTGGTCCAGTGGATGTCATCCAAGTACTTTTCTGGCAAAATTTCATTCAAATTTGCCTAATTGTTGAAGGGGAGATGTTATTCCAAGAATTTAAAGTGAAAATAGACCCTGCCCAACCAATCATTACTGACAAGACTCAAAAAGCCTCGCCCTGTCACGCCCATATTTATCAGAACATCAACAATTTTTGAAAAGGGTCACCCAAGGAACCTACTGGTAAAGTTTCATTGAAACCCTCCCAGTGGTTCAGGAGGAGGATATAAGGATTTTTATAATGCCGCCAACCAGGAGATAATATAAACTTCGAAATGAAGGCTTTTGTACAATCAGAAGACCAGATAAAGAAAAAGGAACGCTTCCATATACTTAAAGGAACATTTCACTCGATTTTATGATTTGTTGGAATATCATTAAAACATTTCAGTATGATAAAATTGGTGCACGGTTTTGCCCTGAACTTGTCGATTTATTCCCTTCTTGAAATACAACACCTATAGGCCTGCCTATATATGACTATATAAGCCTACTATGCCTATATATTTATGGTCTCTTACAAAATTGTTACGCTGACCCCTCGATATGATGTCGTCCCTCGCCTTTAGCTCGATCGATATCATTTTTCCAGTCGGGAACAAACCGTCATATAACCAGCCTTGATTTTTTAATGAAAAACGTCACAAACTGTTTTACAATTCCATCCCACCAAGCATGCAAATGTACGTTCAATATGAACACAGGGCCGACAAAAACCTCATTAACAAATAATGCCCCTTAGACCATGGCTGCGTTTTCTTCCAATTGAGGATAATAGAACGTGGTGGTAGGCAGCTAAACGGTTTGTAGTTGAAAGCAGCCAGGTGAAGATTATCCCTCTTTCAAAAAATGCTGAGCCGAAGAAAATGCCTTCACTGATAAATTGCCCATTAATTCAAGGTCACACACATATTATAATGACCGCTGTAGAATGTTTGGGTGTCCTTTGTATTAATGGTCCTAGCCGATGATAGCGTTCTGATAAGCCAATTTACTTCTTGCGTCTGTTTAATGTCTCTCCCATAATAAACAATACTGCACACAATAAACATGGCACCCTTCACTATTTTATCAACATAACTTTTAACGAATATTCACAAATTGTTTCGTCCATCACTCTTGAGATGATTAAAAAGATAATGTTTCAAATTATTTGTAGTATCAAAATACGGAGTAAGCTCGATTCATGTCATCATTGAAATGCAAACATATGCATTGTTGTTTTTATCCAAGAACAAAGCCATCCACGGAATATCTATCAAATCACAAATCCTAGGAAAATAGAAAATAGAATATACATTTACATCTGTACAATTAACTACGTTAACACGGTGAATGGTTTTGTAATGATTTTGGAATGAAATTGAATGAGTGTGTGGAGCGAGTTTTGATTGAAATACGGGGAAGGTAATCCTAACACGCTTATTTTGTTCCGCATGAACGAAATAAGCGTTATTTTTTACCCACCTTTTATAAAATATGTATACAAGTCCCATAAATAGCTTCACCTTCTTCAAGACTCAAGACGAGTACATACAACATTAGGGTTTTAATGAAAAATGAGGCTTTGAGAGTGGAATTGCACCCCTCTTAATAGCGGAGTTGGTAGCGAATCGGACTGTCAATCTAAAGGTCCTGGGTTCGATCCCCGACGGCGGCAGTCATCCTTTCCGACTATTTGTCTCTCACGAATATGTTGATAATCATAGACCTATGTGAGATAGCAGCTGGAGGCTAGGAAAGGATGTGAGAGAAATACCAGAAATCTATTGTTGATGCTCCAGCCACCGCGATATAGCTGAATGATTGTTGAAAGCGGCACAAAGCCCCATTCAAACAAAACAAACAAGAGGACCATGATGTACCTATATCGCTCACCTTCGTTTCTTTGTCTCAATTAATAATTATCAAATTTTCCAGCAAAAGTCATAATTGCATATTTATGATTTGTGGCCCTTAGAGTGTAAACAAAAATTGTGATTACGACCCCTTTTCCCGTGATATGGCATTGATCCTTCCCATTTTTAATAGTGTTAAATCCTTGTGACCTGATGAACATGCTGACAAAGTCTTATGAAGATTGGACATATTTGCAGCCTCTTATTAAGGCTGATATGACAGAGATCCTTCCCATTTTGAATAGGTTAAACCCCTTTGACCTGACGAAAATTCTAACCAAGTTTCATGATGATTGGACCATATTTGTAGCATCTAGAATGTAAACAAGAAAAATGTCACAAAGGCCCCTTTTCTCGTGATATGACACGAATCCTTCCCATTTTCAATACGTTTCGTCCTTGTGACCTGAGGAATATTCTGACCAAATTTCATGATGATTGGACCATATTTGGCCTCTAGAGTTTAAACACGGAAATTGTCATTAAGGCCCCTTTTCACGTAATATGGCACAGATCCTTCCCATTTTCAATAGGCTTCATCCTTGTGACCTGCCAAATATTCTGACCAAGTTTCATGAAGATTGGACTATATTTGTTGCCCCTAGAGTGTAAACAAGAAAATATGTCATTAAGGCCCTTTTTCCCGTGATATGGCACGGATCCATCCCATTTTCAATAGGGTTCATTTTTGAGCCCTGACAAACATTCTGACCAAGTTTCATGAAGATTGGACAATATTTGTTGCCCCTAGAGTGTAAACACTTAAATTGTTGACTTCTGGCGACGGACGACGGACGACGCACGACGCACGACGGACGACGGACATTCAATGATCACAAAAGCTCACCTTAAGCACGGTGTGCTCAGGTGAGCTAAAAAAAACTCTTATATCTGTACCTCTGGATTCAAGATATAGCTGCATCATCGTCCTCTTTACTTTTTTTGGTTAAATGGATCACTCAAGGTCGACTACTGAATTTGAGATTGTCTGGAACCTCTAACGCCGCATTTCAAATCAATTTTGTACATTAGTTAGGAAGACTAAATGTCACTCTTCAATGACAATTTCGCCGGTTGTAGTTACTTGTACATTTGGCTTATCCACAAATATTTTTCCTTCAAATGAAACCACACAGTTACGTTTTTACATAAATATATGAAACAAGAGTCGACATCATAGAGCAGAAATACATATTACATTAGTTATGTGCAATTAACAGATGTCTAAATCTGCAAGGGAAATTTCGAAATGAACATTATCATATTTCATTATTCTGGTAGATCTGTTTTGAAAAGTTGTTTAGTAAACTTAATCCATTCCCACTAATTTTTCTGAATCCGAGTTCTTTGAGAGAGATCACGATGCTTAAACTTTCGGAAAATTCTGATTATATATGTGACCCTTCACGTGAAAAGGGATCATCTCGGAAATCCGTAAAATGAAATCTCGAAAAAGAGATTTGATCCAATTGAGGCCAACCAGAGGTCGCATTTTAAAAAGTCTTTCACTGGAAGATTAATCTTTCTTTATTCAGAAATTCAAAAAAGTGCAAAAAGTTTCGATCCTAGTCAGACTGCGCAACCAGCGCAGTCTGACTAGGGTCGACACTTTACGCACTACTCAGATGGTCCCTTTTCGCGTGACGGGTCACATATACACGTGATCTGTTATCCTGGAAAACCTGCCTCAATGATACAGTCAACAACATCGTGAAAATGACATTCATCTCGATCAAACCCATTCAAAATCACTCGCTCTTAAAGAAGCGTTCAATTCATTCATTCCAAACACTCACCTAAAAAAGTCAACGTTCCAAACTCACAGAAAGATTCAACAACGTCATTCAAATAAATAAAGCTAGAAAAAAAATCGTGATTTCTCTGACATAATTCAAATTGTAAGCGTCGGATAGTTTCTTGAAGAAATTGGAAGTTGTTTATAGAACTTACATGCATATCTATTAAAGGGAGGTAATAAATATCGCCAATTTTGTTCATCCTGAACAAAATTTGCGATATTGGATTACCTCCCATTAAATTCACTCAAAACTCGCTCTACACACTCATTCAATTTCATTCCAAAATCATTCCTAAATCATTCACCGTGTCAATTTCACGATGTTGTTAACTGTACATGGAAAAAGTACGTCTTAACTGGGTAGGATTATTAACTAACTGTTCATGAACTATTAACCTTATGATAAGACCATCAAAATGCCTTATTTCACGTCAGGAACAAATAAAAAAACAAACAAGTTACGGCCAATTTCATCTTCATGGTTGCCAGTCTGTGAACAACAAAAGCCCGGTAAATAGCGGTATCTACATGGGAAAGTATCAATTTACACTAATTTATGAAAGAACGAATCAAAAATGATATTCTGTTACCAGGGGAATCAGGAATCAACAAATAAACCATGTACACGTGGTTTCTGTGAATGGTAACCACGGAAGGGCAGTTAACATGGGAAATAATAATAAGTAAATAAACATATACAAGCAAAACAAACATAAGGCGGAGATAACGCCCAGCGGGAAATAATAAAAGATGTATCCCTGGTGTAGCAAGAAACTTGCCACTTTTTTTGCAAAACGTGACTTAAAGATAATGTTTCAAGTAGTTCATTCTAGTTCGATTTTTCGGCGTTTGTGCCCCGGATCATTATTTCTTACTCTATGTACCTTTATCTTGGACACAGACCAACAAAAAACCGAAAGTAATTGGTATAATAAAACCCTATCTTATATGTTCCAAAAATTGACGACTTAAGTGTTTTCAAGTGAATTCGTGAAATCAAGATTCTAATCTCACAGAATTATCGTAGGTTTTCAATTATCAGGACGTCTGTGTTCTAAGTACAGCAACTTTCTTGGAAATGTTATCCCCTTCTTTGTGTTGTGTTACTTTCAGTTTTATTTTTTTTATTTCGTTTTGAAATTAAAATGTTTCATAAGCCCTAGACAAAGGTATGTTTGGCGTACTCATTGGAATGGCATTTCATCGAAACTATTTTAATAAGTACAAACAACAATGACTTTGCGTTATGGGTAACAATACGCTTGCAAACTATATATTTGAAATTATGCCCCGCTTTGCACATGCATTTACATGCGTGCATAGCGGGCCACAATTTCAAAAAATTTGCAAGCGTGTTGTTCGCAGGGCTTGTTTCATAGCATTCTGTTATCTGGTCTACCCGTCAGACGCGTCTTTACAGTATCTTTTTAAAGGGAAGTAATGCGACAAAGTCTTTAAAGTTTCAATTAAGTCCCCTGTCTTGTTGATATGAACTTTGATTAAAGGGTTTTTTAATAGAACTACAACAAAAATATTTTCTGAAAGAAAAAAAAAAAAAAAAAAAAAAAAAAAAAAACTGAGTCCAGTCTAACTCTTACATCACATGTTTTATCTAGAATATGAAAAATAGATTGACATGTTGAGCCAATGTTGTACACGTCTATCTTAACTGTGCTATAGTTAAAAACATCGTTAAATTGACATCCATCTCAATCAAAACCATTTTAAACCGCTCATTCAGTTCTCCAATCATTCATTTCAAACAGTTGTATCACTCGAACAATTCAAATACGCTCAAACCCATTGAAAAATATAGAATCAACAACGTCATTCAAAATAAATTTTGATATTGAAAATCGCGATTTCACTGACATAATTTAAATTGTCAAATTGTCCAAGAAATAGGAAGCTATGTATAAAATTGTATGCATTTTTTATTAAAGGGAGGTAATCAATATCGCTAATTTTATTCATCCTGAACAAAATTTGCGATATGGATTACCTCCCATTAAATTCACTCAAAACTCACTCCACACACTCATTCAAATTCATTCCTTTATCATTCCAAAATCATTTACTGTGTCAATTTCTCGATGTTGTTAAATGTATCAAGATGCTTTCTTTAGACAATGCCAGATATAGAACCGTTTCACTGTGGCCTTTTATTGTCCCCCAGTCTGCGTTTACAGTGAAAAAAAAAATAACTCTTTCGTGAATATTCTTTGAATATTTTTTCTTGATTAAGTCTAATGAAAATGAGTAACATAAAAATACAAATGAATCGACAAACAGCGGCTTTTTCGCGAACCGCATAATCTGCCGTATAAAGTAAAATATGTAAATAAGATTTTGGTCACGTGGCATACGCCCACGTGCAAGAGTGGTAAAAGAGCGGTATTCAAATTGGAATCCCAAATGTCGCGGGTCATAAATATTCATCAAGTTAGGCCTATATTTAGATCATCGCGTCATAATCGTTTGCATATTGAAAAATATGAATAATGGAATGACAAATCCAAGCTTACCATTGAGAATAAAAGTCTCGTTTTTAAGTACAAAATCGTCTAAAACCAATGTTTTGCGTTTCGAGAATGTTCACGAATACAGACGCGGGCTTTAAACTGTGGTTGATGAATATAGAATATATTTTAATAATATAGTGAAAAAGTGAAACGTTTCTAAATTTCCGGTTTTAAAAGAGATTTAAATCAAAATAATATTTTACAATCAGAATAAATGTAATTCATTTCCTGGAAAATGTATCGATATTTCATTGTCTGTCTAATTTTTTTATGGCAAGCTTCGAAATAATATATTTCGATGGCAATATAACACAGTTGATAGAAAATATAAAGGTTTTTCTAAATGGTTTTAAAATTTCTTGTTATGGTAGCAAAGTCTGGCAAATGGTAGCAATGTGTACAGTTAATAATATCGTGAAATTGATGAACGACTTTGGAATGATTTAGGAATGAAATTAAATGAGTGTGTGGAGCGAGTTTTGAGTGAATTTAATAGGAGATAATCCTATATCGTAAATTTTGTTCAGGATGAACAAAATTGGCGATATTGATTACCTCCCTTCATTACAAAATGCATAAAAGCTCTATACATAAATTCCTATTTCTTCAAGAACCTATGAGACGCTTACAATTTGAATTATGTCAGTTAAATCGCGATTTTCCCCATCAAAATTTATTTTGGATGACGTTGTTGATTCTATATTTTTCAATAGGTATGAGCGTTTTTGAATAGTTTGAGTGAGTTTTTTGGCTGAATGAATGGAGCGCAGAGCGAGCGATTATGAATGGTTTTGTTTGAGATGAATGTCAATTTCACGATGTAACTAACTGTACCATATTTTCGAATGAAACATGTGAAAATTTACACTTAATCAAAACAAGTTGCTTAAACATTTGACTTAAATATGCACGATTTTATTTAGAACTACCATAAAATATACCCAAAGGAAATATTTATTAAACATGCTAAAAACTTAAAAACACCTTGCTGAATTTTCCCACCGAATTCCTATCAGTTAACGAAAGAATTTACAGGTAGACGTCAGACTGAATGATAAATTGAAAAATCTCTTCTAAAATGTGTATCATGAAATGTAAATTAATCACCAGTCACTAAAACATGCCCTAATTGTATTTTAGTGAACTAATGACCTCATGGGCAAACCAAGATAAAGTCACTGAAAGAGCATGCTTAGTCATTCCGTCGAAGAATCTTGAATTTATTCTTAAATCTCCGAAGGCGTATATTGTTTTTATCCCATTTGTATGACTGTAAAGGAATAAGAACCTCTGTAATACAACATGGCATGTGCCCCAAATTTAAGACTCATATCTGTACTTCACCTTTCGAAGCATGACAATTTCAAGCTAAGGCTCATGCGGATTTATTTAAACCCGAAGTCTTGTCCCAACGCGACAAAGGCACAGACATATAAAACAACTACCGGTATGCTTTGTTTGCTTGTTTGAATGGGGTTTAACGCCGCTTTCAACAATCTCTCAGTCATATCTCTGCGACTGGAGCACCTTACATTGGATTTCTGGTGTTTTTTTCACACTAGTACTACCACCACATCCTTTCCTAGTCCCCATTCTATCCCACATAGGTCTACGATTATCGACCCATTGGTGCGAGACAAATAGTAAAAAAATGACGACTGCCGCCGTCGGGGATCGAATCCGTGACCTCGGGATTGAGAGGCTGACGCGCTACCAACTGCACTATGACTACCCGTATGCAGCTTTACAATTTGCTTGATTTCTTCCCGTAAGTCTGTTGGTGATCCGTTCACGAAGTGTTTAGGCAATGCACATGTCATTAGTTGTATTCTAATACATGTAGGTATGCCACTTAACGATACTTTATATCGTTGAGTAACTATCTTTATGCTTAATTCTATTCAACTCACTTAACAATAAAATTCATAATTTTCAAATTGCGCGTGCGTCGGGTCATTATTAGTGTCGATTTGTGGGCGCTAAGTATTTTGGCGTTAACGTTTTTTAAAGTAAGTCAAAAATGTGATTTTGCTTGTAAAAGAACTATTAAACAATGATCGAAGTAATGATTCCATTATAATCTTTTTGAGTAGTTAAATATTCGTGTCTTTCAGTACGACACATATCAATTACAGTATTTCCATGTAGTTTGTCATTGCTTGTATCTTTTAAAATATTAAAAACCATCTATCCTTCAAGCAAAGCGCGCGATGCACGCGCAAATTTTCCTCACGTGATTAATCATACACTGATAACAATCGCATCTCAGCAAGATGATGTGATTGGTTAACAAATGCTTCTTTCATAAAATACACATCGGAGTTGGAAATAGACAGAATTAGACGTGCTTCCTTATCGTATATGTCATTAACATATGATAAAATAATAAAACACCCTCAAAACTACGTAGATATCAATTTATCTCGCTAGACCACATTGGTAAGATCGCGAACTCGTTCTACGCGAGAGAATTTCTACGAGATAGATTCGTTTTTGAAAGCTCTGAATTTTAAGTTTGTTTAAGATAAATTTAGAAAAAAGGAATTAATGGGTTTTTTTTTCATAGTTTGTTTATTCCGTACGTAATTGCATTGGGTTAAATTGAATTTATTCTAACTGAAAAAAATGCATACAGAAATATTAGTCATTTCCATGACACCTAATTATTTCCCAGTACAATCTACAAATTTATTACAAACGTCCCTATATCGCGAGACTTAAGATTTGAAATAGGTAAGAAAACGCTTTTATTTAAAAAGTTTTCTTACAAGAATCCGCAATCCAAGTGTTCAGTTAGTTGACTTTATCATCACCTCCCTTAAAATGAAGAATAATTTGGGTTCGAAATTATCATAATGGCATCCAAGACACATGATTTAGAAAGCATTCTTTTTCGATTCACTATTTTAAATATCAAGCCCTATAATTGAAAAAATAGACAAGCGTCTTCATCTGTAAGCTGTTAAGTTTTTGATGTATCTGAAATTATAACAGAGTTTCTATAAAAATTGATTGCAATGCTTCTTTCATAACCCATTTTACAAATACGAAATGACCAGAGTTTTCAGTGTCGTGTTTTTTTTTTGTTTTTTTTTTGTTTTGTTTTTTTTTTTTAAAGCCATGCTTGTGGAATCTTTAAGTTTTAGGTAAATTGAAAATTCTAAAAGTTCCAATGTGTAAATGTTATACAGAATTAAAAAGACATTTAGCACTAGATTGATTACATATACCTTAACTTCGTATTAATTGGAAATGATGTTTGGAAAAATATTCTAAGTTGGACAGACAACAGACAAATGATTCATATCTAATTTTTGCCAAATACATTATAATATAAAACAAAAAATAATGTGTTAAACTAGTCCTTGGTCTCTCTTACTCTCGTCATTTCAAGAATATTTTACTCAATCTGGTATCAATGGGTCCTTCCCATTAATACCAGATTGAGTAAAATATGCTTGAAATTATTCAGGAAAATAGGCTGAATGATAATGTTGTCAAACAAGTCAGACAAATTTTAGATTAAGTTACTACTGGAAGAGTTTATATGAGCCGAAGCTGGATACATGGTCTTGCCATGAAACATTTACCTGTGGGAAAGACAGACAGACAAACAGATAAACCTAATGAAGTGATGTTGTTATGGACTTATTGATAAGTGTGTATATGAAATTGTTTCAATACCAGAGACATTTTTTTTAACAAAAATAACATCATTTCTCATGTTAAATTAAGTTGGTGGGGCAAGATTAATTTGAATTGTTTTTTTTTTCATGTTTAATGTTAAAATGCCAGACTCCTTACACAAACTATAAATCATAGTTGATCTTATATTTCTAGAAGTAATTCAAATTATATCTGATAAGTTTTGCTTGCACGAATAAGTAACATTCAAGCTTATAGTACCTAATATTTCCAGGAAATTGGTTGTATCACAGGCATTACTGGTAGGTATGAAAATGTATGGAAAACTCAAAATATGTTTCTTCCGATTTTGTCCTACTATCAGTATGGCATCTAGGACTAACGTCAAGCTAATCAACAAAGTCAAGAACGCTTTAGTTGCGATTTGTTTTGGGTTAAGGCCATGTTTCGTTATTTTGACTGGACTAATTTTTGGTGTATTTAATGCAATGATTTTGTTATGTTGGAAAACGTTAACACGGAATTCTCCAAGTTTCCAAATGAGCCAAAGCACTTGTGTACTTGTTTGCAAAGCGGAATTTAATTTTCATTCAGTACAGACCGTTTGTCATCACGAAGGCATGGCAGTATTCAACTTAGCCGGCACGAGGTATCAAATTGCTTTCTTTGGGCCTGGGGCCTGTTTTACTACACATCTTACGATCATTTCTTGTGTAAGTCAAATACACAGTTGCTTCCACAGTAGTAACTAGATGTGGAATTCTGACATGCATTATCTCATTGGAATCGTCTTTAGAAGAAGATATTGCAAGGCAGAATTTTACAATGAATGAAAATACAAGGTACGATTTGTGATTATAACTTACGAATATTTCTTTCGTAAGAAGTTTAGCAAAACGGGCCCCTGATCTCTGCATGCTTCTTTCTTACAATATAGTTATCATAGCGGTTTATTAAATCCTTTTAGAGTTTGTTGTACAGAGTTTCACGGAATAGACCGACATCGAGTTCGGTATAAAGACGATTATGAAGGCAGTTTACAGACATTACCACGGGCTAAAAAAAGAAAATTACAAATTTTAACGGTACATATGGAACTCTTTAATCCTCACGCAGTAACGCCCCAAACCCCCTATCTTGTTTCCAAGTTAGTCAAGTACATATTTATGTTTCAATTAAAATATGCCAGTTGAAACATCGCGATCCTTTGCTTGAGTGACAAATGTCGAGTTCGTTTATCAAGAGTTCGAGATGCGATTCCAGGATAAAGATTTTCACACGAGTTCACCTTTTTTATGATTATGTTAGGGAATTTGATAGGAATATTTAAAAGCATTCGATGTTTAACAAGTTTCATTAAATAATTTCTCTCAAACGTATGGCCCGCCATGTGGATGGCTCAGTGCGAAACAATTGTAATTGTCTATAGACTTTTAGGTGGTTACAATTGTTTTGCGCTGAGCCATCGATGTGATCTGTTAACAAATTCCGATTCTGGCTTGTCTGTATGTACTGTGCAGACCGATACTTTTAGAATTTGGACGTGTGTTTTCTTGGAGGGGTGGAGTTTTTTTACTTTTAATTTTTTATTTATCTTATTTTTTCCGAAAATCTGCATTAACTTTTTAAATTGAGTTTATTGTATGTTCCCTTGCTTAGTTTATCCAACAAAACGCTTTTGCTCGCGATCATCGAATTGCAAGTCGGTGGTTTAGATAAGACAAGCTTTGCCTACCAAAGCATAGCCTGGCTCCCAGGCTGTCAGTTAGTTTTAAGATTAATAAGGTAGACTACTCATGTGTAACTATTTTATTTCAAATTACCTCCCATATTCTCAAAATCTGACACTGATCGGCCAGTCAGAGAATATAAGCTGATAAGAAATTTTCTTTCTCTAGTTGAATTTTGCTAATTTTTTCACAATACTTCAGATCAGTGGGACGGGAGCCAGTCTAACCAAAGCACTATGACCTACAACTCTCACAGGTACTAATTTATACATCTTTGTTATTAAGAGCAACCCGATGAGTCACTGTGCTCTTGATCCCCCAAAAATTGCGCGGATCCAATGGCGTAACTACTTTTACGCACATTACGCTTATTCAAGCTGTAGTTACGTTTTTTATCATTCATCAACGCTCAAATCATAGAAAATGGGAGCCGACGAAGGATATTCATCTTTTGTCACAGTCCACATATCGCCTTTATCCTATATTCTATGTTGGTCGCCTTCTGAATGCGTATATTTTTCAAAATCCTGGTCACGCCTTTGCGGATCGGATGGGATACAGGAATAGTACCCATCGATAACGAAGTCACCATATGTACCACTAGACCAATGGCTTCCGTAAAGAACAGCCCAAATGCGAAAAACTTTTCCAAAAAAACTTCAACGGTATAAGAAAACACAATGATTATTTACAGAAAAAATGAATTGCAGTATCTTTTCAAAATAAAACATGTTTTTTAAGAAAGTAGATCTAATATGCGCGTGTTTTTTTTTTTTGTTTTTTTTTTTTTTTTTGGTTTTTTTTTTGTTGTTGTTGTTTTTTGTTGTTGTTTTTTTTGTTGTTGTTCTTTTTGTTCTAAATTGAAAACTCGTTTCTGAACTTTAAATGACCATAGCTATAGACAAAATAAAAGAACTTTTAATGACATCCTTTCCAGCCCTGCGTTCAGGATGACAAAACGGACTTTACTGTTTGCAACTTATACCCCGCTTTGCACACAAGTGCACGTGCAAAGCGGGGTATAATTTGCAAAAAGTTTGCACCATTTTATCGTCCTTAGCCCAAGGGAAAGCCTCCAGCTGCTCACCCCAGGTTTAATGTTATCCGCCTATTGGTAGGAGTCAGATGTGGGAACAGATGTGTTCAGAAGCCGAGGATCGAACCAGTGATCCCAGGATTGGGTGGAGGGCGTCGCACTACCAACTGCGTCTTGTATTTCTTTGATAATGCTTATGAAAAATATAACAAGAGAAATAAAAATTCGACCCTGCATCGTTCGCGAGATTACCGAGTGGTGAGGTGACTTGTCAAACTCCAAACACTAAACGTGATATTGTTCATATTATTTCTCTACTTTAATTGAATACGTTAAAAAACGTAATGAAAATTAAAATGTTGGGAAAACCTGTTTTGTAACGTTAAGCGGTGGGGTATGAAAATATCCCAGCTTTTATTCCATCTTCACACGCAGTTTGAAATAAACATGTGACAGATTTATGGGGTTTTGTCATAAAGAAGAATTCATAACTGAAAGATTCATTATTTATTTTTATATAGACCCCTTTCCCGCTAACAAAATCACTGGGAATCTTGGTTTATCTAAATGTATCTAAATGGTTCCGTAATTTGACATATGAGCCGGTGCGTTACATTTCCAACAATGTCATATGTGCATGAAGCGCACATATTTAGCAGCCCTGATAGTTACCTAGTCGAATAAGAAGATTACCTAACTGTCTACAGATACTTTAGGACCTTATCTATCTACGAATTGCAAAGTGAAGACTATGGTCAGACTGTGCGGATGCACAGGCTGGCCACAGTCTTTGCTTTGCGAACATTGAAAATTGTTTGAAATGTCACGCACAGGCTAATATCATAGTAGCATACTGTTAAACTGACTTGCATACAGGATGTAAATATAGAATTTTAAACATACAGGAATTATACCCAGCTTTTAACATGAGTTCACTTGCAAGGCGGGATATCAATTCTCAAACGCAGGAATGGTTTTATTTCGGTAATTTTATTATACAGTTTTATTCGATAAAAATATATAAGCTTTTTAAATAATGAGGTGTAAGTTGTACAGGAGGTCAACTGACAAAGCCTACGACCCTTTGGCACTGGAATGTCGACGTGTGGAGTGTACATTTGTACATATACACAGTTAACAACATCGTGAAAATGACAATCATCTCAATAAAAAACCATTCAAAATCGCTCACTCAGTGATCCGGTCATTCATTCAAAACACTCACTCAAACCATTCAAAAACGCCCAATCGTCACCAAAAATGATAAGATCAACAACTTCATTCAAATTAACAATCGCTAGAAAAAACACAAGATTTCACTGAGATATTGCAAAGTGTAAGCGTCTGATTGGTTCTCGAAGTAATAGGAAACTGTCAATAGATTTTTTATGCATAATTTATTAAAGCGAGGTAATAAATTTCGCTAATTTTGTTCATCCTGAACAAAATTTGCGATATTGAATTACCTCACTCAAAACTCGCTCCACACACTCATTCAATTTCATTCAAAAATAATTCCAAAATCATTCATTTAGTCGATTTCAAAATGTTGTTAACTGTATAATGGAACATAAACTTTCACATTACTTGGAACAACTTATTACTCTTTGATGTCTATCATTTTTATTCATAACTCTTTTTTTCTGGATATAATAGTGAATGATAACAGTATGGGTGGAGTTGGCGTAACGTTGTAAATGGACCCCATAGAACTCCATAGAATAATGACTTCGGTCATAATTTCATATAGATTAATGTCCCCCTCTCTATAAATACTGACCCCTTTATAAAATAATGCGCCTCCAGATTTTATCTCGATAAATATTGACCAGGTCTTAACTTTTTGCTTATTTCACATACTGTACATGTATATCGATTTAAAACAATGTCTCATTGGTGTCAAAACGGTCTACAGTGAATTTAGTTGCGATTACATTGCGATTGCCGCACAGGCACCGAAAGTATTTTGTAACAGGCATGTGATAAACTATGTTGGCACCGCATGACGGCATGAACATATGCACCATATAAAATTTAAACGTATGATGTCAAAATCGAAGGCTGCTAAATCGGACGGCGTCCGTGGCAAACGTATAACAGACTTCATTGACTTTCATTAAGTCCAAATATTCGTTCTATCATGAACAATGGCTGCAGTGAAAAGAAGATATCTAAAAGACAGACCGGATCCTTATGAGGTCAATTTGAGACGATACACACCGTGTGATCAGTGCATTACGTCTGGACACGAGTAAACCGTCAACCCATCAACCCGTCCAAAAACTAGAGCACCTGCGAACTCGATAGGTTTGTTTGATGTATAGTAGATTATCATTCAAAGGATACCGGGTTCGATCCACGACGGTGGCACACTTCCCTTGCCACATTGTCTTCCACCAATAGATGGATAGCCCTAAGCCTGTTTGGGATAGCTGCTAAGGGGCTAGGAAAGGATGTAATAGTGCGAGAAATACCAGGAATGTATTGTTAGGTCTCCATCCTCACCAATATAACTGAAAGATTAGTAAAAACAGCGTTAAACCCTATGCAAACAGAGAAATAAACAAATCAAACTGTTGTACAGCAAATTGTCGAGTAAATGATGCATGGCCACTATACTAATTTTTCATACAATACAAGGGAAATAATGCCTTTCTGACTAATTTAGACAGGTGTTTTTGATTTCTCTCCCTGTAACTAAATTATTACCAATAATCGATTTAAGATTGTTCCCAATGTAGACTTTTATAAAAGCCGCTTCAGCGGCTTTCATACATGAGTCGACAGTACAGTTAGCAACATCGTGAAATAGACAATATGAATGATTATGGAATGATTTTGAAATGAAATTGAATGAGTATTTGGAGCGAGTTTAATGGGGGGTAATTCAATATCTCCAATTTTTCAGGATGAAAAGAATTAGTGATATTTAAGTTCTATAAATAGCTTCCTATTACTCCAAGAACCAATCATACGCTTACAATTTAAACTATGTCAATGAAATCGCAATTTTGCAAGATTTTTTCTCTCTTGAATGATGTTGTTGATTATATCTTTTTCAGTGAGTTTGGGACGTTTTAGAATGGTTTGTCGGTGAGTGAAATGAATGATTGAACTGCTGAGCGAGTGATTTGGAATGGTTTTGATCGAAATGAACGTCAATTTCACGATGTTGTTAACTGTTGGACCAGTTTATAATCGACCTAGGAGCTCAGTTAAAAAGATACCTTTAATTTTCAGCAAAGATAAAACTTAGAAATGTTCGACAATAAAAGGAAAGAAATAAAGAAAGAGAAAAAGCAAATTGGGTTATCATTAAATGAAATGGTAAAGAAAAGTAATAATTATAAAGTAATGATGATAATAATGATTAACAAAAGCATTTTTTTTTTAAATCTGACAGGTATAAAAATGCGTATCCAATCCTCAAAATGTAATTTAAACATTGTTTGATATCACAAAGAAACACGCATCGCTCATCCGTGATTCTTAATAATTTCTCTATTAGTCATAATCTGACAAAATACTTGCGTTAATTTTATTGCGAATGCCACTTATAATTACCCCCACTTAGACATTAAACACAAAAACATTCGACTCGTCTACATAATAGCATCTTTTAATGCCAAGTAGAATTTTAACGCAAACCATTTCCCCATTTTCGTTCGCTATATAATAACGGTGGCAGCATTGAGAAAATCTACTTCACTAATTTCCTTTAAACTTTCAAGAATAGTGTTCCAAAAAATACAATGAAACAGCTTTTCTCTTCTTCGAAATACATTCTGTCACGTTTGCTACATCATTGCAAATGATGACAAATGATCGTGTCCCTATATAACCACATACGAGGGTTCTATGCATCTTTTTTCGACATTTTTCAAATAATTTTCTATTCAAATGTAACGAAAAATGGAATTGCATTTACTTCTGACGTTTAAAAGAGAAAATAGCCTTAATCATTTTCGACACTTTCCCGTATTTTAAACCTTACGAATAACGTAGTTTCGAAATGAAGAAACTGCTTTGAACAACATTTGCCACAGTCGCCGTACGATATCGCAGCCTGCGATTTATTGTGTGATATTTTTGGCATTGTGCAACTTCATTTCCTATGGCGTATGTGTTCACAAAATCGCGCGGTGTCCACATGGGTTGACTTAAAACTTTCACAAGAATCATTGAGGTGTCCGTGCAGCGATTGCAAGGTAATCGTGCGATCCATGCGCGGAGACTGTGGGATTTGTCAACAAAGCACACTGTAAATCGCGCGTGCGCCGATGATCGTACGGTGGTCGCTTGGTATTCAGTGTAAATAGTTGTCAAATCACACAGTCTCCATGCAGGGATCGCATGATTACCTTGCGATCTCCGCATGGATACCTAAATGATTCTTGAAATAGTTTTATGAAAACCCGTGCGGACACCGCACGATTTTGTGAACACACGTACGCCATAGAAAATAAAATCGTATGATGTAAAATATCACACAAGAAATTGCAGGCTGCGATATCGTACGACGGCAGTGGTCTATATAAACTAGACTTTGTGAAGCCCACGCAGCACCCGTAGATTCGTCGTAATTCAAAAACCGTGTGGTACCTGCGCGATCATTACACGGTTTTACGTGTGTAGTAGAACTTGTGTTTCTTATATTTATAAAAAATGAAAATCGAAAGACCGCAAGATGGTCGCACGGCCAGAGCAAACGATGCGATATTTTATCATCCCACGTCCCCGCTCGATCACCGTACAGTGGCCGCACGGCCGCCATACGGTGTATAGTAAGCTAGTTGCGATTACATTGCGAATGCCGCAAAGGCACCGTAAGCATTTTGTAAAAGGCTTGTGATAAACCTTGTTGGTACTGCATGATTGCAAGAACACATACATCATAGAAAATATAATCGTATGATGTCAAAATTACCATCGAAAATCGAAGGCTGCTATATCGGACGGCGTCCGTGGCAAACATATACCAGGCTTTAACCTCAATTACATAAGGGTAAGGGTAGCATTTAATCACTTAAGGAAAATCCCGGAATTACACCTTTGATAAAAATCTTTGAAATTATTACGGTCTCTAAGTACCAATTTGTTTAATGAACATAAGCACTATCGTTTTTATGTGTCATAAAAATAAGTCACTTATGCGTTTTCTAACGGTAATCTATGAAATAAAGAGGAACCTAGAATGCTTAAAACGAACCGGTCCATTGAAATAGGGTCATTGACTTTCATTCACCCATACATTTGTTCTATTATGAACAATGGCTGCAATGAAAAAGAAGATATCAAATAGACAGACCGGACCCGAAAAAGGTCAGTTTGAGACGTGTGATCAGTACATACTGTCTAGACGTGTGTGACCCGTCAATCCGCCAACCGGTCTTAAAACGGGAGCATCTAAGAACTCGATATGTTTGTTTGATTTGTTTGTTTGTTTGAATAGGGTTTAAGGCTAATTCACCAATCTTTCAATTATATTGCTGCAGCTGGAGACCTATCAAATTATTCGTGGTATTTCTCGTGGAATGGCCATACCGATTTTCGCCAGCCTGTTGACATTCCGCCCAGGATCGATAGTGCAGTTCATATTAAAACCCTTTTTGCAAGACGGTTCTAATTAGGAAAATACGTTAGATTTTGACAAATTGCACGTTATTCTTTGATAAAAAAAAGAGTCCAAGTTTGAAAATCGAAATAATATCCTGAAAAAGGCAAAAGTTTCTAACGAAATAGATAAGAAATCAAAAAAATTTATGATATATATATTTTGGAAATTACGAAAATGATATAAGATAACCCACGCGGTCAATTATCTTTCACGTACGAACAAAGATTTCATAACTGAATGTTTTCAAAGACTGACGCTAATTGAAACATGGTTTTAATTGAAAAAGCAAAAACTGACAGCGATGCTATTTCGATGACACGGATTATTAATCGGCTCGCGATGAAAAGAACAGTTTCTGCTTTTTGAATCTGAAATTTATGATTGGACTGGCGTAAAAAAAGAGGTGCTATATGTTGGAAATTTCTCTCCTTCATTCATTTTATGTAGCCTATATGGTAAGATGCTCAACCATGCGTATTGCATGAACATTTTTACTCCTTTTTCAGAGTAGCAGATGGAAAATGACAAATTAACAGAGTAACAGGGCGGATGAGTGGCAGAGGCAGAGTGTCTTTCGTAAAATGTTTTTTTCTCTAAAATTATGCTGTAGAAATTTTTTTTTAGATCATTAAAGTGATGAATAATAATCTTATAGTCTTCTGCTCCGCTAGACTGCTGGCAGCGTGAAGTTGGCAGAGTAGCAGACCTGAGCAGAAAACCGTTCGTACAGTGTCTTGAAAAATGCTTTTGGATTGTTTTACGCTCAAATAGTGACTGAAAAATTGGGGAGGGGATCTTATTTCTACTATGCTTGCAGAGTGAAGTTAGCAGAGTAACAGAGTAGAAGAATGCCCTATGCAAAGAACTTGTTTCTCTGAAATAACGCTTTAAAACATTGTTTTACTCTCAAATAGCACAATCCACTCTAGTCGTCTAAATCAGGATTTTTTTGGTAAGTTAAAGTTACATTAACGCTCATTTTTTGTCAATTGTTTCCTATTTGTATTATAAACCAAGAAAATATAGCAAATGAAGGTAATGTGAATGACATTAAGATAAAACAACCGGAATTTATTTCAAACAGTTTTCAACACCATTTTCTTTGCTGGGAGCGTTAATGTAACTTTAAGAATAAATGATTCAGTCCGCCGGGTCTGCTGGTGCTACAGCAGAGAATGAGGATAAAAGTAGATTATTGTTTTATGCGACTCTACCAATTTCAATCTGATATTTTGCCACTCTGTAAACTGCATGCTGATACTCTGCCAACTGCACTCTGCTACTCCGCCACTCTATCAACTTCACTCTGCTTCTCTGTCACTCTGCCAACTTCGGTCTGCTACCCAGCTTAACTGCAAACTTCACAGCTGCTTTGCCATTCTACCACCTTCACTCTGCTACTCTGCCTCTCTGCCAACTCCAATCTGCTACTCAGCTAATTTATCAACTTTACTCTGCCACTCTGTCAACTTCACTCTACTAAACCAGCCAAAAGCGATTGTTTTTCTTTTAAAAGTCTCATGGCCTGTTTATTCATACGGCGAAGCGCCCGGCGCGTAATTCAGGTCCTGTTTTCAATGGTCCTTTACAAGGTAGAAAACAAAATTGAAACCTCTAAACTTTAAATTGGCTAACTTCTTTTTAAAGAAACAATGCCTCTAAAATCAGGCTTTGAACATCTCGGCATGGACTTTACAGTGCATACTCTATTAATGTGGATATCGAGTTTTTTTGTATTTCTTGCAGTACCACTATTAAATTATATTCTAGCCTCCAGCTGCTATCTTGATAATAGTGCGGTGCCTTATGTAATCCCGTAGGATTTTCGTGCTGAAATTGATTTTTTGGCTTTAATTGATTGTTTATGGGTCAAGCAATCGGAAGCTATGCGGGTCCAAATTTTTCAGGTCGGTTCCCCGATTTTATGGGCTCTCACAGGAGCCCATATGGGCAAAATGGGTATTTTCCTATTACTAGGTCCAGGAAAGGCGTTTTTTTGTTCTTCTTAAATGTTTTCTTTAGGTAAATAATGTTTTTAGTGTTAGAACATTTTAGAAAATACAGTAACCCATATTTCAAAAGCTTTTCCACTATTTTTGGGCTCTCACAAAGCCCAAAATAGCAATTTTGGCTTTTTCATATTAATGGGTTTATGAAAAACATTATATTGTTTATAGAGGATTTTATAAGCTCTGTTCGGTTTAAAGTATTGTTTGGCATTGAAATACTTGCAGGTCCATGTTCTCTATAACCATTTCAGGATATATGGGCTCTCCGGCATAATAGCCCATGCGAACTAATTTGGGTGCTATTTTGAAAAAGGGTCACAAAAAAGGTAATTTTCATAGCGGTTGAACAATTCTCCAATTACTTTCAGCCGTTATTGTATTTAAGATAGCTTTGGGATAATAAACAATAAGCCAACACTTAAAGTCTAATAGTCCTTTTGATTGGCTTACAGGAGCCGGACAATGAGTTTCAGGGTTATATGATGAGGGTAGAATTTTTAAAAAAATATCAAATATCGAAAGCCCATACAGGATTATTGGCGCTTGGTGAATCCCATATGTGCAGGTTTGAATATCCTCCAAGTAAAAGGAGGAACTACTCCTTAGTTTGAAGCTTTCTTACAAAAGTCTAAAATCATTGTAGTCGAAAAACCTAAAATATGTAACCCTGGTCGACTGTATCAAACTTGCTATATCAATTAAAGCTGCTCTTTGACAGATTGGGAAATGCATTTTTTGCATTCTATTTTTAAATTAATGGGAAATTATGACTTTATCGTGTAAAAAACTCTACAATAAAACTTTTCGATCTTGTAAGGGAAAAAAAGACAGATATTCCTGAATTGAGCGGATTCCATTCTGAAAAAAATAAAGCAACTACTAACGCCTAAAATATTTTTTTAATTTTTGAGCAACTATTTACGCATGCAATTCTTTCTGTTTGTCCCATCCTATTAAAGGTCAAGGTCGAAGTATTTGTCAATTGGGGAACTTCATATCGAAACATTCGAAAAATGAAGTATTATACATGAAACTTAACAGTTTCGAAATTTATAGACTGGATATAAAAGAACATTCAAGCTATATTTCTTTTAATGAGTTGTCGTTAGTGCCATACCCGTTGCGAATCTTAAACATCGAAAAATGCACAAATTTCCGAATCTAAGAACCAGATTTGTAATTGTTCTAGATGAAGAACTGTGAAAGAGTAGCTTTTAGCACATAGCCATGGTCACAACGTAATCGACTCAATTTGTAGATGTGCATGAAGGAAGGATTTTACGGTTCGTTGATTTTTGCCTGAGTTATGCCCCTTGATAACTTAGTCTCTGGGTCCACTTTTCTTGTCAACGCAACTCATTCTTAGTTTCTGGCTGGATTTTCTTGAAACTTGGTCAATGTTATCACCTTAATTGGTAGATGTGCATGAAGGAATGATTTTATGGTTCGTTGATTTTTGCCTGAGTTATGCCCCTTGATAACTTAGTCTCTGGGTCCACTTTTCTTGTCAACGCAACTCCTCCTAAGTTTCTGGCTGGATCTTCTTGAAACTTGGTCAATGTTATCACCTCAATTGGTAGATGTGCATGAAGGAAGGATTGTATGGTTCGTTGATTTTTGCCTGAGTTATGCTCTTCAAAAACTTAGTCTCTGGGGCTTATTGCCTCAGTTATGCCCCCTTAAAATTAAGTCTCTGGAGCTTATTGAAATTGCAGCCTTGTGAATGCAACCCTTCCTAAGTTTCTGGCTGGATCCAAATGAAACTTGCCGGATGTTATAACCGAAATTGGTAGATGAGCATGAAGTAAGGATTTTATGGTTCATTAATTTTACCCTAAATTATGCCCCCTTAAAACTCAGTATCTAAGGCTTATTGAAATTGCAGCCTTTTGAACACAACTCCTCCTTACTTTTTGTCTTTATTTAAATGAAACTTGGTCAATGTCATCACCATAATTTCTAGATGTACATGGATCAAGGATTTTATGTCTCATTTATTTCCCTGAATTATGCCCCCTTAAAACTTAGTGCCTGGGGCTTATTGAAATTGCAGCCTTGCGAAGGCAACTCCTTCTAACTTTTTGTCTTGATTTAAATGAAACTTGGTCATTTTCAATTTGGTTCTGTCAAAATAAGTAGTGTCTACAATTATTTTCGTGAAACAGCAGCAAAGTGGCGGCGTATTTTGTGACGATGGCACTCTTGTTCCATATTAATTTCAACCTATACACTTAAGAAAACTTGAAGTGTATTTTAATTTCTTTGAAGTCATATCAACCATAGAAAAACTTCCCAAGTATTTCCTTCACCTTTGTAAATCAAGTAATACTAGATCAGTCTAGCTTTGCCTAAGTCTGATATTTTCTACGTGGTATTAAAGTAAATACTGGTAATCATTATGAATAGGGACATTTTAAGGGCTTTCGTTTGCACTGGGTAGGTTGCAAAATTAAAACAAGAATCAGATGGCCATGCCCAATGATTTTCTTTACCAAACATGCTTTTTCCGAGGCAGCAAGATATAATTCAAATCTGCAAGGTTACATGTACACAGATTACTGTTAAATCGATGCAATTAAACAGACATCAGACATCGTGCAATTCATTAAAATGACGGGTTCCTATGCTTTGGTCTAGTCCATAATGTTTCTTTATAGACATAAATGCACCTGTTTAGAGATTATAAAATGTCAAAACGAGTTGAAATGATAAGATGTTGTAAATGATATGAATTCTTGGTAACTGATTTCTATGAAAAATTATACAAAAAAATTAAAAGATAAAATAACTAAGTATTTTACAAGAATTTGTTTGTAATAAGCGTTGCAAACCATGTGTATGCGTCTCAGTATCATCTCTTTTACTTTATATTTAGGAAGATTCAATATTTGTTTTCAAAAAAATGCAGCAAATTTTATCAGAACAGATGAGATATTTACTAATAGACATTTCAAAAAGAGTGTCTGTAAGTAGGGACATGTTGATGCAGGCGTTTTGCCTGCGAATACTTGAGAATGTTTACAAGAATGGCAATTTGTAAGGACTCAATAATCTGTAAGTGTTAACCTTGTATCAACATAAATTGTGTATCTTTGATAGAAATTTCAAAGAAAGAGAGCAGATGCACACATATATCACTCTTAATCTTAATTGATGAACTTGTTGTTTGATACAGTTCTAAATATATAAGCATTTAAAAGCGAACTATGCATTATATACATGTATACTTTACTCGAGACGTTACAGGGCAGGAACAACAATTTGAGTAAAGCGGACGAATAAGCAAAAATAAGACGTCGTGATTTTTATTCGTGGGAACATTTGAATGTCAAAGCAAAAATACAACATTGAATAAAAACATATTTATCCATCGTATATTTACAGAATGCCGAAAAATGCTCTTATGGGCTTCATTAAGCGCAAATGAAATAGATATGGGCTTTGAAAAATATGTTTTACCGAGACCCGCACCCATTAACTCACAAGGCTTCAGAAATACCATTCTTCAGAAATCTTTTCTTGAACCAAATTATTGGCAAAGTAACCATGTTGACTCATATGGGCTTATTAGGGGTCCATTTAATTGATAAAAGTAGGGTAATTGGTTAGTAAATTTAAACAGAATATTTCCGACCCAAAGAGATCATTGATACCATTTGTGGTTCGAGCGAGCAACATTGAAAACAAACATATTTAACGAAATATGTCGTTTATTATTTTAATCTGTTGTATATTTGCATTATGCAAAACACACACGCACGCGCACACACACACGCACACACATATTCTTCTCTTATGGGCTTCATTTAGCGCCAAAGCAACGTGTACAATTAAGAACATCGTAAAATTGATAGACATTCCTAACAAAATCATTTAAATAATTCATTCAACGCTCCATTCATTCCTTCTCAAAACATTTAAAGGGAGGTAATGGATATTTTGAACACAATTAGCGATTCCATGTTACTTCCCTTAAAAGTTATGCAAAACACGCTCCTCCCACTCATTCAATTTCATTTCGATATAATTCCACAATCATTAACTATGTCAATTTCAATATGTTTTAACTGTATGGGTTTTGAAAATGTTATTCATATACTTTTGTACCATTTGTGGTACAAGTAGGCATCATAAAGAGGGCTATATTTATTTCAAAAATCGCAAGTTCGGAAAACTCCTATATCTGTTCATATGGGCTCATTTTAAAGCCAATCAAAAAGCATATCAGAAGCTAAAAATTTAAAAATGATATACATCAACACTAACCAAAGCAATGTATTGAACGTAATTTGAAAAGAAAGGTGAAAGGAATGTCATTTTTTGTGAATCTTATTTAAGGAAAACACCCAAATCGGCTCATATGGGTTATTATGAGAGCCCACACAACTTCCAAAATGACCCTAAAGACATGGACATGCAAGTTTTCCACGCCATCCCATACTTAATACATGTACCAAACAGGGATTAAGAAATCATCCTGAAACAAACAAGGTTTATTCCCTTAACCCACTAATATAAAAACACCAAAATGGCTATTTTGGGCTCTGTGTGAGCCCATAAAATGGTGAAATAAGCTTTTAAACATGGATTTTTGTATTTTGTTTTCTCCAATCCACACTAAATACACAGCCAAACCAAAGAAATCATTTTAGAAAAAAAAATCAGATCTCATGAGCCCTCTTTTAGGAAAATACCTATTTTGCTTATATGGGCTCCTTTGAGAGCCCATAAAATCGAGAAATGGGCTCGGAAAATTTGGACCCGCATAGTTTGCAATTACTTGACGCCTATACAATCAATTAAAACCAAAAAATCAATTTCAGCACGAAAATCCTACGGGAGCCCTTTTTCGTACATAAGGAACCGCACTATAAGGTTAACGATTAGAAACTCATTGGTTGGCGACATATGACGGAGAGGAAAATGTGCCTCCGTCGAGGATCGAACCGATGGCAATTTGGAAGTCTGAAGCACTACCAACTACTCTTTAACGCGCTGTAAATCTTACTTTTAATCTTAATGGTGTAGTTTTATAAGAAATACACAAATCTTTTCATTGTTGTTGTTGTTCTCTGAGCTATGAAACTATAAACTATAAACATTTTGTTGTTTGCATCCGAGTAGGGGAAGGTTCCAACACATGTGTAGGATCTTAGTTCAAACCACCATCAACTCAAAATGAAAAAAAAAAAGAAAAACTCCCTATCTCTTAAGAAAGATTATTTTTTCTTTATCTAATTCTCGGATCTTACTGATCATGACGGTCCGAGAAAAAAAAATCCTCAAATACAAATATTGAATGATTTAATTGGACGAGACCTGTGTCCTTACAAATCAGATGTCTTGTAATGTGTTGCTTTCTGGGAAAAAACGAACACAGCCTTGCGCTCAAGATGAAAAAAACCCCAAAACTTTGCAACCGTTTAGAAATCGCACCCGCTTTGGACATATATACACATGCAAAGCGGTGGCAATTCTTAAACGTTTTGCGAACTTTATCATCCTGAACGCGGGGCTGGACAAATCAATGTTACCGCGAATATTTGCGTGAATGTGCGCGGTATTTTGATGTTTAGCATTCTTAATAATTCCTCTATCCACTTACATTAGCGATTAACATAAACTTCTCTTTTCAAAATCTTAAGAACTATAAACATAAATATGAACATATTGAAACAGCTACTTAGGAATTTTCTACGAACTAATGATAATGTCAAAAGCAGTGTACCTCCTACCGCGGTTAAATTCAAACTGCCACTCGATGGCGACAAGAAAGCGTTGGGAAGCAAGTGTAACCAAATGTTAAAATGAACACGTTTGATTGACAGCAGCAAGCGGTGATGACAGCGAAATAAACAAAACAGAACGGTGAGTGATGTCAATTTCATTTATTTGTATCGTAACAAGTGAAGGCATGCGTGAAGCGTATTTAAAACCATCCCCTGCTTATGAAATATCACGTCTCAAAAATTAAAAAGAAAAATAAATGTAAAAACTGACAGAAAAAAACTTTAACTACTGGTTGTGTTGGCTGAAGGAAGACATTCGGGGACGTTGAAACGGTGCTATTGGGGTCCATTGAATCTAGAACGGCTAGTCTTATTCAAAGTAAAAAAATAAATAGATAAAAAAGGAAAATTTTGGAGGACCTTTTCAAGTTTTGTCTGATAAACTTTATAATTCGGAGTAGATTTTTTCCTTACTTTTAGATATCTAATACATATATAGCCTAATCAATACTATATGAGCATGTGTGTGACATTTCCAGCAAGTCTACGTGTGCGTGATGGATATACATAGAACACCCTGGACAGTCATGTACAGTGCATTTAAAATATTCAACGGTTTCGAGCAAACAATTTAAGTCCGAATCTATCTATACAATGCGCAGTGAAGAATCAGATCTGACTGTGCGGATGCACAGTCTGATCCGAGTATAAACGTTTCGCAAACTCGAAATTATCGAAACTGTTCTGCACAGGCTCATATGTAAGAATATACTAGTACATGTAAAGGTCTATACCAAAAACTCATATTATTTGTCTTGATATTTCAGGGAGATAAAAGCGTAATATCTAAAGTAAAAACATTTGTTAAGACACAAATAATATCAATTACATTTTGAAAACAATAAATTCATTCGATAATTTGAAAATCATCGAAAGGGTCAAAAACATGGATTCAGGGCGATAGTTTATAGGTAAGAGCTATGAGAAAATCGTATAATTAAAACATAATTTTCTCCAAAGAAGAAGTCTTCAATCACAAGAAGTATTCCATGTAAAAATAAACAAAGCAAAACCTGAACTGACGTACCTTTCTCGTAATGTTTTAATGTTTATGAACACTGTGGGAAATAGACAGGTGTCAGGTGCCTGCATGCTTCGTTAAGGAATCGCAGGTATTCAATTAGAAACCTAATAAACATGGGTAAAACACGCGTTTACGAGGGAAAAGTTTTCTGGGAAAATATCAAACCACTTATGTCATATGTAATACACGCCTTTCGTTCTTTGTCTTTGGCTATCTGCTCCTTTACCTCGTTATTTGTGGCCCGTCTGGCAAACAGGGACATTCTGGGTAGTACGAAAGGTTTCTTACCAAGTCAGCATGCCGAAAAGCGCAGGGTGGCTAGGCTAGAATCCTTTGCCATTTAAGCACTTTTCTGAATTTCAAAAGATTCACATATTGTCAAATGAAAATATCTTATTAAAGTGCGACAACGGATTGACCTCCACTAGAATCAACTTCCATTTGGAAATATTTTTACATAGTGCCCATATGGTCTTTTTTCGCTTGATACATATAAGACGAGTGTAAATATAGTTTGTACTAATCTATTATAGTTACAGAGTCGCCCTCTAGCACTTAATCCGTATTTTTTCACGGTGCTAGGAGAGAGCGATGGTTTGAACCCACTGCTACCCAAGTCTTTAGCTTGGTGAACTGGGACTGGCTTATACGTGTTTTGTACATTATTGGCGACAGAAGGGCTCAAACCACCGTCCTCAAGGTGACGAGTCTATACCACAGGCCATGGAGGCAGTCAATATGTCACATGGCGATTGTTGATGAACCTCGACAGAAAAAAAACAGTGTTTGTCTATAATTCACAAGATCTTTTCCATTTTTCTAATTAAATGCATCTGTTTAAAAAAAATTAAAAACACCAGGTCCATAATCGCCCTGAAACGCTCCGTTGGTCAAGTGAATGACACTCGGTAATATTCTAGCAAGTTTGATCAGTTTGCCTAGTGGTTGAGGTGGAGATGTCATTAGAAGAATTCAAAATATAAATAGGCCTTATTCCATCATTCACTCCCTTATTTATGGGCCAATCAGAATTTCCCGAAGCTATCTTTAAGAGATAGTCACCTAAGTAACTTATTTGCAAAGTTTCATCGAAATTGGTGAAGTGATTTGAGAGAAGATGTCGTTCAATAATTTCATAGTAATAAAGACCCTATAATACTACCCAATTATTTAGTGGCCAATATGAATTTTACAGCATTTTTTGGGAAAAGGTTTAAGCAATCTTGCGATGTGGTTAAAGAGGGGATTTCGTTCAAAGGTTTCAAAGTCCTACCAAGTCCATATTTATTGGACAATAAGAATTTCGCAAAAACGGTTTAAAGTCGTCACCTAGGAAACATTTTGCTAAGTTTCAATGAAATTGGCCCGGGGCTTTATGAGATGTTTAAAAATTACAGAAGTGAAAAGGGCCCAGCCATGCAAAATATATGGAACAATCAGAATTTCAATTACATTATTTTTAAATGACCATACAATTCAGAACAGACCTCGGATGTATATATGGCGGATGGGTATTTTACGAAACGGTGCATTTTGTTAACCGGAATCAGTTTCAAAAAACTAGTACATGTCCTTGAATCGGAAGCGCGTTCGTTAGATTTACATTTCTAAGGGTTAAAACTTTTGAAAAGGAACATTTTCAATAATTCAGAGTTTTATGCAGTTTTATTAGAATTTTAAGATATTTTGATAGTCCCACAGGAAACATTCAGATAAAAGTTCATTCATATTGGCACGAAGGTTCCGGGGGGAGATGTTTAAGACAGTTGACGACGCCAGACACATGATGCACGACACGAGACGAGCTAACAATTTAACCAATCACTTTAATCAATTAAATAAAAAGAAATGTCGGCTTATTGCGCCCGACCACAACAGTTAGAAGCATCGTGAAATTGACAAGATGAATGATTTTGAAATGATTTTGGAATGAAATTGAATTAATGTGTGGTGCAAGTTTGGGTGAATTTAATAGGTCAACATGCGTGGAATTTTGGTAAATATTGTATCAGCAGCTTCGCTAGATTATTCTCGTCATTTTTATGCATAATTTTGCCATATCTTGACTATATTCGTGAGATAATCTTGAAATGATATTTTTGAATCGTGTCCATCAAACCGGAAATGACAATGGAAGTTCAAAAAACAAAGCAAAATAATAAACGTTTCGACATAAATGAAGCCAGAATTTTGTTAAAAAAGATGAAGCAAGACAGAAAGGATGGACAGCAATCACTCTGCGAAACGAAAGAGGAAAGAAATTATAACCTGAATGAAATATCAGCCATGGAGAAAAAGTTAGAATTTTCACAGAGAGAGGACATTTTCGTTAAAGAAACAGGGGGAGGAATAAAGCTTACACTCAATAGTGGTATGTACGAACTTTTTAGAAATACAGTAGATGAATTCTATAATCAAGAGAAATACAACGTATCTCGAAAACGTATCACCGACAAAAATGGACATTTAGTTGAAACGCAAATGAAAATAAACAAGAAAAAATCTAGCTTATATACTATCAATCTGTATCATACCAGATGTTCCTGTCTTATTAATGGAAAGTTTGAAAATCTGTTTCTTCGATCTGATTTACCGGATATCGTCGGAGTAATGCAAAACTGGTTGATCGAGAATAATAGCTCGTCTGGAGATCTGAATAGATGTGTTAAATTTCTAGCACTTAAATTTCTGAATGATGTAGGCCAGCAAGTTAAAAATGATGAAAACGATGCGTATGAAAGTGATATGAACTTGGCATCTCAAAAGAAATTGTGCGCAGGACAACATAGCGCGAACAATCCGTCAAATTCGAATGAAATAAATAATACCGGGACTATAACCGAGATTTCACCGGTGAACGAAATCCAAGAAAAAATCAAGATGCCGCAGACAGTCGTTAGCGATGAAAATACAAAAACATCAACCCGTGATGAGCCAAGCCAGACCGAGACCTTAGAAACAAACATCTTGAATGAAATTAAGGCTGTTCGCGACTCATTGCGAGACTTGAAACTTGAAGTCAGTGCCCTCTCTACGAATACTGAGATGCAATTCGGTCAAATAAAAGATGAAATTACTAGTATGAAGAAGCAAATTTCGCTGACTAACCAAGTGTCAAATGAAAGGGTAGATAATCTTACTGAAGCTAGTTTGCGAATTCAAACAGTGACAACCCAGACAAATGATAAATTACAAAAACAGTTACAATCCATCCAGGACACAATAAAAAATGTTTCGTCCTCAAAACATGTGACCAGGGTAATCGAAACGCAACCAAAGAAAGATAAACCAGTGAATAACAATGTGAAATCAAATGCTCAAAGTACTGACAGTCTTAGTTCTGAACATTTGATTGCAAATCAAGAGAACTCACCCCGAATGAGAGATAAATCACCAAAAAAGAATAACACAGATAACATAGCAAAGTCTCATTCGACAAACGAATTGAATAAATCAAGTCATAAACTGGATAATTCAACAGAATACAAAAGAAATCGAACATTAATAATTGGTGATTCTGTAATCAAAGGAATTCATAAGCGGGGGCTTGAATCTACCATAGATTTAATATGTTTACCCGGAAGGAAGTCACAAGATATTCAGTCCAAACTAAATGAAATGGATCTTCATCAGTACGAAAACATTATCATCTATGTTGGAGGGAATGACGCTGCCGAAGGACGATTGAGATCTATCTATAACACACTGAAATCGACTATTCTAGCTTTGCCATGCCAGGTTTACTTATGTTCTCTATGCCCGAGACGGGACGTGGATGTTGTACCAGTCAACGATGTATTAAAACAGGTATGCGAAGATACAAATGCGGAAAATGTAGAGTGTTATCAGGCGTTTATCTATGCCAATGGGAAAACAGCGCGCCATCTTTACAATCGGGACTTAATTCATTTGAACGCTACAGGTTCAAGTATCTTAGTCAATGTTATGAATGAGAAAGTTCCAATAATAAGAAAGAGAACCTATAGTAGTAACGAACTCAGGAATATGGATGAAGAAGTACGGAAACATCAAATGCAGACAAATGATAATGGATATTACCGAAAGTTTACAAACAATTCCTACCTAAATGGTAGAACAATTCAGGGCGTTTCTTACCCTTATGACCATTACAGCTATTGTTATAATTGTGGTTTAACAAATCATGTTGAATCTGAATGTAGATCGATGCATTGGTAGGATATGACGGACATACACAGCTCAATTGAATGTAAAAACAGATATAATATTCTATCTAGTTTATGCAATACATGTTTTCAATATACGCGTTCTTGTTTATGTAACACTGAGTACTTTCAAAATAATTATATTTCGGACACAGAAATAACTAGCAAAGACAGCGAAATAAAAGCCAAAAACTTTTCAAAATCGGAAAGGCTACTTAGTCAAGGTAATACAACTAGAATAAGTAAATCGTGTATCGATAATCTAATATATTTCAAATTCAAAGAAAATGGATTGCATATAGCATCATTAAATATACAACATTTACTCCCTAAATTAGAAGAAATTCGAATACTTCTTAATACAAACAATGCGCCTGATATTTTTGGCTTATCTGAAACGTTTCTGTCCGAAAACACAAACGATCGCTGTGTTTACGTAAACGGCTTCGTTTTTGAAAGAAAAGACCGAATAAACAGATTAGGTGGTGGACTTATCATATATATATCCGAAAGTGTCGACTATGAGAGAAGAAATGACATAGAAATTGGGAACATTGAAAGCATTTGGTTAGAAGTAAGGATTCCTAGAAGTAAACCTATTCTATTAAACTTTGCATATAGGCCACCAAATAGTAACCAAAGTTGGATTGACGAATACGAGAAACAATTGAATTTTGCCGATGCAACAAGCCTAGAATATATATTACTGGGCGATTATAATATACACTTCTCCGTAACCTCTTCATACAATAATACGAAATGGTCAAAGTTATTACAGGATTTAGGTCTCTATCAGCTTGTTAATGAACCTACAAGAGTAACAAAACATTCATCTAGTATAATAGATCATATCTATACTACGCGTGAACAACTTATTTCAGAAGTATTAGTTCCTAAACTCGCAATAAGCGATCATTATCCCGTTGCTTTAACGTATAAAAATCAAGTAAGATCTCAAAAAGGTAATAAACACAAAACGATTTCCTACCGCTCCTTTTCCAAATTAGATATTGATTCACTTCTGTACGATTTATCCTATGTTGATTTTAACATCATAGATACAATATACGATCCAGACGATGCACTGAATTATTTCTACTCTGCCATTCAAGATATTCTTTCAAAGCATATACCTTACAAAGAAAAACGTGTAAAGAGGCAATTACAACCAAAGTGGTTCAACGAAGATATAAAGAATGCAATGTTAATGAGAAATAAACTAAAACAATCAGGCGACTTAAGTTCATATAAGATTTGGAGAAATAAAGTTACATCAATTATTAGAAAAAGCAAAAAAGACTTTTTCAACAGTGCAATAAAAGATAAATCAAACCCAAAAGTTATATGGCAAAATATTAGGACTTTAACAGAAACTGATATAAATGAAAATCATTTGCCTTCTAAGTTATGTGTTAATTCTTTTGAAGTCGAAGGCATCAGCAATATAGTCGAAGCATTGAACAAACATTTTGTAAACATATCTTATATTATTGACAAGCTTCCGTTAGATATGGAATACTTCAAAAATTTGAAAAATCATCTTGATAATAATCTATCGAATCATTATTTTGATATAAAATTAATATCGGCTCTTGAAGTAAAACAAATCATAGAAAATTTAGATGAGAGTAAATCAACTGGACTTGATGGAATAGGACCAAAGATATTGAAAATGTGCAAAGATTTTATTTCACAACCAGTGGCGAGCATGATAAACAATTGTATTTCCAGAGGTATTTTCCCACATGAGTTTAAAAAAGCTAGCGTTACACCATTATTCAAGGGTGGTAATAAAACCGATCCTAACAACTATCGACCAATTTCAATATTGCCAACACTGTCAAAAGTTTTTGAAAAACATATTGCATTGCAGCTTAAGACATATTTAAAAAAGACGAATATTTTATTTACAAACCAATCTGGTTTTAGAGACAATCATTCCTGTCAAACAGCTCTAATTCGATTGGTTGATTCTTGGTTATCTGATCTAGATCAGGGTAATTTAATTGGAACTGTGTTCCTTGACTTCAGAAAGGCATTTGATCTTGTTGATCACAAAATTCTCCTTTTGAAACTAAAACTTCACCATTTTACTCCTAACACATGTAAGCTGTTTCAGTCATATTTAAGCAGAAGACAACAGGCAGTAAAATACGGTAACACCCTGTCAGGTATGAAGCCTGTTATATCAGGAGTACCCCAAGGATCTATACTTGGACCAATCTTGTTTCTAATCTATGTTAATGACCTTCCACTCTGTTTGTCATCAAACCTTGATATGTTCGCTGATGATGCTACTCTCCACAAGTCCGGCTCTTCAGTTATAGACATCAACAAAGCTTTGAAAAAAGACCTTATAAGAGTTGAAGAGTGGTGTAAACATAACAACATGATTTTGAATCCTACCAAATCTAAATGTATGCTTATAGGTTCCAATCATAAGCTAAGACATTCACCAGATTTAGATATACAAATACATCACGAACGTGTCGAAAATGTTACTTCACAAAAGCTTTTAGGGGTGCACCTTGACAATAAATTGTGTTGGCAAACTCATGTTGAAAAAGTGTGTTCAAAATTGTCTTCACAGCTTTACCTTCTCAAGAGGATTAATAAATTTCTAACTGTTGATATGAAGCAAATGTTTTACAATGCTTACATTACCCCATATTTTGATTATGGTTGCATTATATGGAGCCATTGCAAGTCTTCATTAACTCAAAGAATCAATAAAATCCAAAAAAGAGCAGCAAGAATAATTCTATGCAAACCAAAAAGATCTAGCACTAAAGAAAATTTCATATCCTTGAATTGGTTGACATTTAAAAATCGGTGTAAATATTATACGATTCTTATGGTTTATAAAACTATTCACGGTCTAGTTCCATCTTATATGTCTGATTTGGTAGAAGTAAGTAATAATTCATTCTATAACTTAAGATCGACTTTTAACAATCAAATATCCCACAAATGCACTCCTAAAACAGAGTTTTTGAAAAAATCTTTTACATTTACTGGCATGGAATATTGGAATGATATCCCATTACACATAAGGAAAATTAATAATATAACAAATTTTAAAATTTGTTTGAAAAAACACTTAATATCTTTCAACGGGTAATTTCAATATGGTCGACTTGTACATGTTATTGACAATCATAAGCCTTATTTATCAAGGTATTTTGCTGTGTATGTCTAGTCATATCTCTAGTTTAAATTTTTCATATTTTGTACTTCTTATTGCGTTAAAAATCCCGTTCGGGATTAATAGTATCAATATTGTTTTACATTCTGCTGACATACATTCATTTCATTTCATTGTTTTCTTTAATAATCGAACCAATTACGGTTTCATTAGCATTGTCATACTACTTTCTTTTTTCAAAGAAGGCCTCATTGTAAATAAGTTTTTTTTCATTCATTTATTTGTGTATGATGTTAACTTAATGAGCTACCTTCTCTAAATAAAGAAATTATTATTATTATTATTATTATTATGAGATAAGTTGCCAGTTCATAAATAACGCAGAATATATTGCTTTTATGTGTACAAAACGGAGTATAATAAACAAACATTTCGAAAAAAATCATCCTTTCTTTTAACAGAAACGGGTTCTTACGGTTACAACCAAGCAAATATTTTGAAGGTAAAATTTTTGGTACGATCAGGGGGAAACAAGTTATAGGAAAAGAAGTCGATCGCCGGTCCTTGAAAGTATGTTTTACTACAAAATGTAACTTGTTTGTGACCGATGTATAACGAAAAGCTTTATATTATAATTAGAGGATATTTCATGAGCGGTCATTGAATACTGATTTTATTAAACGAGGCATCTACAAACAGATATAAACGAGGATGTGTCGAGTTTGCATCTGTTATAGATGGCGAGTATAATAAGTCCGTTATTTTATGAACTCAAATTTGATATTCTATCTATAACATGACCTGCACATTTGCGATAAATCGGGGAAATTACGGAAACTTATCGATTCAAGTTTTTTCAAGAAACATATAAAGCCGTATACGAATTAACGTTATTAAATACCATTAAGTTACTACGAAAATATACCGTTGCTATACTTTCTTAGATCATTTACATAGCTTTTCCACTATAACGCCCATGTAGTATCTAAAATATTCAACAGGGTTATTTCACTCCCGCGACGTAGGTCATTTTATAATAATTTTGCTACCGTTTCCAAGACAATGTTCAAAACAGACACGCCCGTAAATGGTTCGTAGCAAGTCTTACAGCTTACCCATTTTTCATTTCATCAACTAACCGAACATACGTAAAAAAGAATCTCAAATACAAACAAGAATTTGGATGAAGAAGTGAACTGCATTTTTTGTGCATTTTTTCTGAATATATTTACAAATTTATTCACATTCCAATCACGCGCCGTGTCGGGTTGTACATGCTCTATGGAATGATAGAGAAATGAGGCGATAACAACTATTACAATAATTTCCTGTTTATTATAGAAAGCTTTTTGAAAAAGAAAACAGACAAACGACTCAAACTTAGATGTAATTGGCAGCTATTTTGTAATTCAAACCCCTTATCCCTCGGAATGGAATTTCAATATCAAACAAAATTCTATTTTTGTGACATATAAACCAATCCGATCTAATTTCGAGACGCAAAAGCTAAGTCGAAAGTAGGTATTGTATGCTAGGTTCAGACTGCATGTCTGTGCAATAACATCTAAGTCTATTCTGATTGTTAGCCTTTGTGTGAAGGAGTAATAGATCGTGAACAGCGCGAGGAGGGTTAAATTTGTCAGCAGCAAATCTACTAAATTACACTGATAACATTGATTTAAACGTATAATGTCGTTTATTACAGCTAATGGAAACTTTTTAATCTCGTATAAATGGAATATGAACCTGTGCGTGACATTTCCAATAATTTCAAATGTGCGCAAGGCAAAGATTCTGGTCAGCCTGTGCAGCCGCACAGTCTGGCCAGAGTCTTCAATTTGGGCTATATTGATAGATAAGGTCTTAATCGCTCCCTAGGGAGTAAGCATGCTATATTATTGCACTGTGTCGTTGTCTACGTTACTCATAGTTTGTACTTTGCGAACATATGAAATTGTTTGAAATGCCAAGCACATGCTGATATGTCTTAGGTAAAAAAAGTTGGTTGCTGTAGCATTTCTATCAATTTCTAGTTATCGCCAAGTAAAAACTCTAATACTGAACACCACTCGAAATGCATAATTGGTCGGAATTTCAGTGTGCTACAAAGACAGCCGTCATGCTCATGAAATTGATAAAAAAAAATGAGTAATTAGCATATGCGATAATTCTTAAAATTTAGGTATATACAATGTAAAAACTCGAGCCTGTGCACCCGAATGCTTCACTACTGTATGCGCTCTGGGGATATAACTTCTCAGAGGCCCAGAGAATTCTTATAATGCGCTGTGTCACATTGTTCAGGTTGGGGTGTTTGTAGGGTCAAACAAATCACCAAACCTGCGTTCAGGTTGACAAAACGTGCGAATTGTTTGCGAAATATAGCTAGCTTTGCACGTGAACTTCCGTGCAAAGCTGGGTCTAATTTGCAAACAGTTAACACCATTTTGTCATCCCGAAAAAATAGGGCTGTTAATGGCAAAAATACCCTGATAGTTCAGGTCGTCTGCGATACAAGATGATATTGGTCCCAAATGAAGGGATCTGAAGTTAATCACTAGTGGGCAGCCGAAATGCATCTAGATGTTAAATATTAGGGTTTGAGATTGTCTTATTTGCATGACTTGTTTCGATCTTAGACATAGCTAGAACTTGTCACAGAATGTGACTTTAAACCCCCGCAAGTGCTTTTAGAGAATGAAATACTTTGTCAGGAGAGGCAAATGCTTCAAATATTAGGATAACTCTGGAACCTGAGGGATTGAGACCTCTTAATTGCGTCTTAGAAACTTCATCATGTGATAAATGTTTGTTTACAGTTTTAAAGCTACTGTAGGAAAACTGAAGGAGGACTATGTGACACAAATTTACTAGTACATGTGTTCGAAAAAGAAAAAGAAAATGTAGTATGTGTAAAAAATAATTCTAGAACTAGGAGGGCTCAAATTGCGTCTTGCAAAACTTCAATAAATGTTTGTGTAAAATTTCAAAGCTCTTGAAGGAAAGAAAGGGGGAGGCCTCGACACAATATTTCTAGTGTTTGTGTCCAAAGCTGATTTAAGGAAAACTGTAGGAGGACTTTGTGACACAAAACTACAAGTATATTTGTTAAAAAGAAAAAAAAATGTCTTAAGTTCAAGGGCAGATAACTCTCGAACCAGGTAAAATTGAGACTTTAAAATTGCGTCTTGCAAATCTTCAACATGTGATCAATGTTTATATAAAAATCTAAAACTTTTTGCAGTAAAACTGAAAGAGCAGTTTGCGACACAAAGTTCAACGGTAGATAATTCTTAAACCAGGGTGAGTTGGGACCTCAAATTTATTCTTGCAAAATTTCAATAAGTGATAAATCTTTGTATAAATTTTCAAAGCTTTGGAAGAAATTGGGGAGGAGTGTGTGCCACAAAAATACTAGTAAAAATGTACAAATAGAAAAAAGTCGAGGGCAGATACTTAATTCTTGAACCAGGGAGAGTTTGGACCTCAAAATTGCGTCTTACAAAAATTCAACATGTAATAAATGTTTATACATGTATATAATCTGAAAGCTTTCGAAGAAAAATTGAAGGAGGAGTTTGTGACACAAAATAACTTTAATATGTGCATGAAAAGAAAAAAAGTCTTAAGTTCAAAGGGAAGATAACTCTTGAACCAGGGAAAGTTGAGACTTTAAATATGCGTTTTGCAAATCTTCAAAATGTGACCAATCTTTATATAAAAACTTAAAGCTTTTGAAGTAAACTGAAGGAGGAATTCGCGACACAAAATAACTAGTATATGTTTCAACAGACGGAGGGACAGACGGACAGGCTGATTCCAGTACATGTATACCCCAAAAAACATTCCTTTTGCGTAGTATACTTATCTCACGTACCTACAATTGTCTTCTATGTCTAATAGCCAACATAGATATCCCTGCACTACACATGTGTAGGATCACATTCTAAACGACGCCATCACGAGTTTATCTTACAAATGATATCGCGGTATTGCTGTCACCCTGGCGTTGCGACAATGGTTAAAACATATAAACCTTAAAATTTGTTTAACCCTTTCCTGTTTTATAAAATTTTAGACCTGTCCAAATGCAATGGTTTTGTAGATTAAAATCAGTGTGGATTTAATTTGAAAAATAACTGTTCAGTAGGGTAGAAAATAGTGTGGAAAAAAGAAGAAATTGCTTATCACAGGCAATTTCTCCCTTTTCCACAATGTTTTCTCAATCATAAAATCTCAGGCACGTAAAAAACAGGGATAATACAGGGAACGGGTTTAGTGACAGTGGGAATCTGTAACTCTTAATAAACTGATCTTTGAAACCGAATCTAGAACATAAAGGTTATTATGCTCGCCAAGGCTCGCTAAATTATTTTTTCTATTTTAGACCGGCTTAAGATAAGCTTATCTCACAGTAGATCCCATATATCTTTCCACGATGGAAATTTAATAATCATATGTTTCAAAAAGTATTTAAAAACAAAGTGTCACTATCTAAATACACTTGGGCAATGTTCTAACTACACCGTTTTTAGATCTGGACTATTCTCACATTCATCACCCGATTTCATTGAAACTTTAACTAAGGCCCTCCACTTAAATGACTTTTGGTTATTGCTAATTGTAGCGTGCCATCGTGTTTTCGTTGCTTGTTTACACAGAGTAGCTTGAAAACAGCAATTGCTCACGTGCATGCTGAGTTCTTTTTTCAGTAGTAAAGTAAGAAAAGCAATGTATAGCCTGTTGATTAAGAGTCCGAAAAAACAAACAAAAATTATTCAGATATCAATAGAAGACAGAGAAAAGACTACCGTTCTGGTCTGAGGTTGCTCCACTTGCCTATGGGCTACCAGTTGAAAAGGTTCTGTTAAGGTAATAAGGTTATATTTAGCAAGGCACACAGAGTGCATGTAGACAAAACTTCTGCCCACATTCACAAGGCGATAGTTTTCTCAAAGCGATTACAATTCCGAGACCTTGACTCTCTTATAATCCTTTGCAGCCAACTGACGTTCAGCCATCGGTAGAGCGTTTGCCTACGAATCACGGTGTCAGCAGCTTGACTCGACCGAGGGCTTAAAACTTAAAGGTGATTAAATGTTCATTTGCCTCTCGCTTATCGGCAAACAGTGTTCTAGGTTGATAAAGACGCTGGAGGATAGGATGTTGAATTGTTGTTGTACCAGGGTTAGGAATTCCAGGAATTCGTATATTAGGGCTCAACACGCATGCAATATGGCTGTATACAGTAAATATACCGCTTAACCTTTTAAAAGAAATAGATTGAAAAACGCTCTGGTAAATGTGGGTGCGTGGGGTAGCTCAAATATTCAAAAGGGATAGTCGTGAAAATCTTTTGGTTATCAGGCAAAGGGTCAAATTTTACCACTTAGTGGCTGCTTCATAACTTTTCACACTCTCGGACACAGTGTTGTCAAAATTTAAATTGAATACATGGAGTTCGAACATGACACTGTTGGTTTGTTATTTTCTCTTTCGACCCCTGGGTAATGAAAGTGCTTTAAACTGCGACGAATTTGTGAGCTTAGGAAAATTCAGTTAACGTCATCTTGAAAAAGTGGTTATCCTATATATTTCATACAATTTTTACACTCTGGTCTTATTTCTGAAAAAGTTATATAGAAATTTCCGATCGTTGTAGTAAGAACATTGGGGTAGTGTGTAAGCGACTATGATATACATTTCTGCTAAGCCTTTGAAAACGTATGAAATTTTTCGATCTATTATATAAAAAATGTTTTTTCAAGATTACACCATTCTCTTCAAGCCATCAAATTGTAAAGCTTCTTATACCTCTCTGGTGGATCGAATGGTTTATCACACAGCTCCTGGAACTCTTTCCAGGCCTTGTCTAAATTATTGGCAAATGTCAGGAAGGACGACACAACATTGGAATCCAAACTGTCATGGTTTTTTAGGAAGATATTCGCGATCTCTCGTCTTCTTTTGGCCATCCATTTACGATCACCTAGGTTTGTCCTTGTCTGTCGAAGAGACAGTGTCTGTATTTGGTCTGCTGTAGCCAAATCATTCTTAACTATATGTAGCTCTTGAGTCAGCCAGGCACCAGACTTAGGAACATTAGTATCAAAGCGTTCCCACTTCAGGACCCATTTTCTGAATATAGAAGGGTCGTCAACTGCCAAGGGAAATATAACTTTGTTTGGATCCGTCTTGTAATTCGACAGCTTGTTTGGTATTTGAATGTTTGGGTATTTTCGGAGCCATCGAGAGAGCTGTCGATTGTAATGAAATAATCCCTCCCCACCGCCCCCGTTGTCATCAGCCAGAACTAGCTGTACATCCTGTTTTATTCTAGATAGGTATTCACCGGATGGTAAATCAACAAAGTTACCAACTTGACACACTAGCAACAATTGATCGAATTCTTCACGGGTGATTCTCTTCAGGTCAACTTCCCATTTTAAATTACTCATGGCAGAGAAGTTATGAAGATCATGCCTTATCCGTTTCTGTAAAATATAAACATATGGATATATTATAGTAACAAACGAAAATGAATTTCATATTGTAGAATCTACTAGGATATACTGAAGTGCCGTGAAATGACAATGTGTTGTACAAGAGTGAAAAAAAAACTTTAATAATTTTACAGATCCTTGCTGGGATATATCACGATTAACTCCCGGCTGGGAAAAATGATGTCATCCGAGCCGCAGGCGAGGTTTGACAGCATTTTTTCACTGCCGGTAATCTACGATTAAATTACATTTCAAAGTTTTAGAAAAAATATTTATCCTTTTATATATTTTAATGCCTTGTTATAAACCGAGTGGGAAACTGCCAATATCCCCCCAAAGCGCCCTGAAGGAAAAGTAGTCGTATAGTGACGTCACAGGTATAGAAGTGACGTCACATCACTACATCCTTCGACGTTATCAATGTTTATAACATGAACGCGGTTCTTAGCTGAACCTGCGAGAAAGTCAGATTTTTTAATTGACAGAATGGTAGAATTGATAGGTATTTGTATATGTTTTTATATAATTGTATATTATGAACTGACATGCTTTGAACTGTAAGATAATGTGTATACTCGGGTCGCGTTATCAGCTAAGTGAGAGAATCGTGGCTGCCATTACCGGTTCAAATTTTATGTGCCCTGCGAAGCGCATTAAGGAAACCTTAGAAGTAACATCGGAACGGCCGTAGATATCAATGTTTGCCAGGTCAGCATTAACCAATGCAAATGCTAGAATTTTCCGTATAGTATGATAATGTTTTCTATAATTTTATAGGACAGTGCTATATTAGGAGACCACAGCTAGTCTGAACGGCCACATTTTATTTTACTTTTGATTTTCAGAAAGACTTCAAAAGATATTTTACCAAAAGATGAAAAGTCGAAATGGTCTAACTTGTGCCGTGCCAGAGTTAATCCGGCCTTCAACAGGGGCAAAATCGGCCTCATAGAACATATTTATAATTTTCCATTTCCAATGCTATGAACATTCTCTTGAGCCTGAGTTCATTGATTTTTAAATCGGACTGCGAAGCAGTCGATTTATATCTACCGTTTTCCAGAAATCCAGTCTATTTGACCCACTACATTTTTACGGTTGAGTAAAGGAGTTGAAACGTACAATAGGTTAACTGTATAATTAATTTGTAGCACTTACAATATTACTGCTCTGAACTTTCTCGAACGGTCATTTACCAGTTGTAGGGCAGACAACCAATCAAATTCTGTTATGATTATCACTCGGTCAAAACCCACGCGTAAATTCAGACCACGTGGTAGATGCAAATGGACATCGTCTGCTCGAAATGTGTCAATTAACTTTGTCATTAGTCAATACTCGTCTGCACTCAAACAGGGAGCGTGGGAAGTTTACTTTTTGTTCGCATGTGTTGACAAATAGAAATAATTTTGTAATTTTGAAATATTTGATTTCAATGAGCACTCTGATCCTATTTTCAATAAATTCAAATTTGAGTATGAAGAAAAATTATTCAACAACAAATAAACCGACAAAAACATACGATAAACTGATATAAGATAGCAGTAAGAGCGATCTAGTTTTTGAACAACTCATGAATAATCATAGAGTGCTGCTAGATTTAATCGATTGGTCAGAAACCAAAGATATTAATAGCATAGTTGGCGATTTCACGAGGGAAAATGCATTTTCAGTATTTGGGAAAACCCAATGCTTGAAATACAAACATGTTGGTAATCAAAATTGTAAATAGTTTAATGAAAAATGTTTGTTGCTAAACAGGCTTTTAAATTCTATAGAGAGAGGAATAATATCAACAGACAAGCTTTTAGCTTGGCGCGTGCTCATTATAACAACGTAAAGAATCTGCTAAGAAATAATTTAGACTAGCAGAGGGCTATCGAATCAGCAAACTTTCAAAATCGGACCCACGAGGTTGGATGAGCTGGCGATGTCCTCGAAAAGATGGAGTGTTAAGACAAAAAACTCACAAATTGGGCAAAGATTTTACCAACTTTATTGTCCAAATTTGAGCCCTTATGATTGGCGAACTATTGCACTATCCCAGCCTCTCAATGATGTCCGATTTACAGTGCTGACAGCACTTTGATTAAACATATTTTGTTTTTATCATTCTTTATATTGTATATCAAAAATCTTCAAGTCAGCAGACGAATTAGAAAAAAAATGCATAAAATTATTGTTAAATCGCCGATGTTCAGTCCGTCTATTGAATTATTGTTTTCCATTATCATCATTTATTATTTACCTTGATATCATAATTGCCATAATCTTTTAACAAAACTAGATATATTAAAACTCCTGAATCAACAATAACAGGTCCAGTCATTTAGTACCGCACAATTACAGTGCATACCAGAATTTCTCACGAACTAACACTGGTAGACGTAAAAACGCCCACAAATAAAATCAATGAAGGCTTAAAACAGGGCATTTAATTATCTGATAACAAAACGTTTATTAAACTATATACAGTTAATTAAAATATGCCCAAAAAATCTTCACTTACGTCCGAGGTACTTTCCAGTTTACGGAAAAGTCAGAGCGATGTTGCCCGGTTTACCAAAGAAACATTTAAATGTGGGCATTCAAGACATATCGGGGCAAACTTAGAGCTCAGATGAGCGAGTCATACCTATCGGGAAAAAAATGAATCGTTTTTGCGTACGTTGCCTTTGTTGTATTAATTCCTGTTATAACACGCAGTAAGAAGAACCCTTACCGATATTATTGGCTGTAGAAGAGGGATGCTGTATATTTTCCGCCCATATTTGAAAATAGTTTTATCTCTGACTAGATCATCAATGTTATAATCCTTCATCTCTCTTGTTTCATCTAATTCGGGTATAACCAACGGCTCTAATACTTCCTCTTCACTATTCTTCTCACCGATCAGTTCTCTAACTCTAGCTAAAACTTCTTCTGTCGAAGTACTATATATATAATACGTACTTCGTGTATTATATGAAAAAAAATAACCAGCGAGGTTGGGAGAATTGATAATTGTTGAGGCTCTGCCGAGACAATTATCAATTATCACAACCGAGTTAGATATCTTTTCATATAATACACTAAGTATGTATTATATTTATCTTATAACCTCTTTTTGTCTTGTTTTCGTCAACGTTTCTACCTGAAATGCATGTTTCTAAAAATAACTGCATGATATTATTGTTCTAAAAATAACTATGTTATATCATAAAAAATATCATACGGGAAGTTATCACACGGATGTTTGTATAGTTATAAGATAATATGGTATTCCAACCAGTTGGGTATAATAACCTTCATTTTCCGAACAGATTTTCTTCCTGGACGATTGTTAGATCGTCCTTTCCCTCGAGTCTGTGTTGTCTGGATACTTTCTGTCGAACTTCCACATCCCATCTTGGCAATCGTTGTTATATGCTGAACTAAAACGAAAACTATGAATTGTAATAGTCTTTATTATGTCCACATTGTTCTAAAAACAACTATGTGATATCATAAAAAATATCATACGGGGTGTTATCACACAGATATTTGTACAGTTATAAGATAAAAATCCCAATCAGATCGATATGTTTCCCGTCATACCAAAAGGATATGTCAACGAATTGCTTAAAGGAATTGTCGTTCAGACTACAATAAAACATTTCTATTAATTTTTTCACCACACTGAATCAAAATATAGCTTTCTAAAATACAGCCAACCCTGTTCTAGTGTCCACATGTATTCGGGAAGCAACTTGTACAATCATTAGTCAGGCATCCTCTTATATTCCAAAACTGAAGCAAATGTACCTATTTTTCACTATTAGCACAAACTTTTGCGCTTCCATGACGACGGTCCCTTTTCACCTGGTACTTTACAAATGTCAATCGATTTATTCGGTAAGAGATAACAAATATTCTCAATTTATTTATTTTTCCTCAAAGCCTTGTTTAAGGGTAGTACTGATAAGATACCAAATTACTGTGCGTATATATCAAAATATGTCAAAAGATCAATGTTTTTCCCCTTTCTCGCAGTATTGAACATTCCGAAAGATATAAACCGAAAATTGAGAAATTTTGAAATTCAATTTAATTTATATATCTAATCATTTATTCTCAATTTAAGAAAGGGGTCGGGCTTGCTATTTATATCAATTTCATTTGTACAAAGGTGTGGTTTTTTTTATTTTTACTTCATCAAGATTCAATAATTTCAAATAACTAGTATGTGTTGATCAATGTTTTGAAATGATCCGTCTCTTTGCACGCTAATAAACATGAGAAATGGGGTACTGCTAGAGTTATCTGCCTTAAGATGGTACTGACCTTTTTTTATTTAATTTATTAATTTAAAGGTTTATATTCGCTCTAGGCCTAGTATAAGCTCACTGCCAGATGATATCTATAAAATACTACTTACCTGTTGATGGACCTTATACATATGCACAATGTCGTTTGCTAGATACCCTTTTTCTTTGACCGATTAAATTTCCATACTATGTTTTAAAAACTTACAAATGATATTATTTGTAATCCGTCACGCGAAAAGGAACCATCTGGGTTTGCGTAAAGTGTAGATCCTTGTCAGACTGCGGAGACTACAAAGACTAACAAGGGGCGAAACTTTTGCACATTTTCTGAACCTAGAATGATCAAAGTACTTTCCAATGAAAATGATTTGAAATGCAACCTCTGGTTGGTATATGCTGGAACCAATCTCTTTTTCAAATATTTATTTTACAGAGTTTGCATATGATCCCTTTTTACGTGACGGGTCACATTTTGTTAAAAGAGAAAAAATTTCACTTAAACATTCACTTTTGAAGGATAAGTCTCATATTTTTTTCGATATGTTTGAAAGCCATTGTTTTTATTTGGTAAAAATGAGTATATGATATTGTTGGATCATATTTGTAACAAATCATATATGTAACACCTGAAATTGACCGCCCATCTACGAAAATAAATGAATCAAAGTGTCGGAAAATGTCCGAGGGCTAATTGTCGGAGGTCAACGATCAATGCCTCATTATTAACATATTCAATATTGTCAGTTTCTTCATAATCAACACATTAGTTCAATCATAATCAAGTTTCTATTTGCTAACACTTTGACTAATTGCAGCCCTTTTATCACTTCAGACTAATCGTTTAAAATAATGCAAGAATCAACGACACACATTTAAGAAAAATATATCCTTCAACAAAATTCAAGAGATGAAGAGAATATTTGTTGATTTCATGGAGGTATTAAACTAAAAACATAATCACACTGTATTTTTTCGCGAAACATCTGTATATCACATACTCGTTAAATGTAAATATGTATCGATTATAAAATAGATTTTCAATGGGCTTCTTTTCGCGGAAGCTTACAAAATAGCTGTGAAAATTGTTTTCGCAAAAGGATGAAACCATTGTTTAAGTCTTTCAGAATACACAAATCTTGATGGAAACAAAAACATTGATTTAAAAAAACATTTTGAATAAAATGAAACTGTCAATATACAATCATCTTACTACACACAGAGCTAATTTTAAAGAGTTTAATATGTGATCCGCATAGCGAAAAAGGACCATCTGGGAACTCTGCTAGATAATTTTTTGAAAAAGATGTTGGTTCTAGTACAGGTCAAGCAAATGTCGCAATTCATGGGAAGGTAGATTATTCATTCTGATTCAGATAGTTATTTTAGTGCTTAGTTCGTCGACATTTTGTGAAATGCCCACATGGTCCTTTTTCGCGTGAACGGTCTCATAGGTTAACCGATCATTGCTTAAAGGGAGACAAGAAGTCTAACACAAATTTAGTTGTAACAATGATTGATATTCTCCCCTGCAAGACGTATTTTCCAGATATATGGGTCGATTGTGTTGTGAGTATTGGAGTTCTTTTATAATATTATCAAATTGGGGCGCATAGTGAAGTTTCTGGTCAGATTTTACGAACTATAAAGAATGGCTAAAGGCTTCGTTTAGCGCTTACTGTGCACGTGTTGGAAATATCAAGCATATGCTCAATACTTGAATGGTATAGCAAAACACGTTACTTGAATGCGAGCCCTTTGCTTATGAGAATATTTAGACGGCAGACCGCGTTAAAAAAGCTCATGGTTAACCAAGTTAATGAATCTGCGAGAGTTTCATATAATCAAATCACTGAAAGTAATCATGTTGGACGTTTCTGTTGCCATACTAGAGTGATTCTTCCATTTGTTGAGAAAAGAGAAATTTTTCATGTAAAATTACGATAAAAGGAAAATGACCTGACAATGTTCGCATCTTGCTTCAGATATACATTTCTCAACATGTATCGTCGATCGTCATCCAAAGTTCTTTAATTACAAGGTTTCTATAACTTTCGGCATTATGCCGGGTGTAATTAAAACAGTGATTGTCTGATCCATTGGGTATAAAAGGAAAGAAATGACATTTCGTCGGCTCCATTTCTATAAGGACGTATAGGCCAATTTCCATTTTTTTTCTTTTATTGCGTTTTCGCACACATATGATATTCCGCGTCTTTTGCGAAAATGCTGGACCTGATAGCTAATCGTATCCCCCCCCCCCCCCAAAAAAAAGCTTCATGGACATGTAAGATACGTCAAATTCGCACCGGAAGTTGTCGAAAAGTGAAGTTCGAAAATGACGTATTGACAAATATGATAATTGTTCATGATTCCGTATGATAAAAGTTTATTTTTAAAGATCAGTTTGAAAAAAAATTCACAAACCTTAAAGTAGGCTTTTCCCGTATTCGTCCTTATAGAACGGAGCCGACGATTTAGATTATCTAGGTATCATTATTTCTTGCAACACTAATCTATTCTCCGTGGTCAAAATAAAAATTCTGTTGTTATCTGCTTGAAAAGTCCAATAAAGAGATAATCAATTAATGTTCCGCGATTTTCATTTTCGAATGAAAAAAAGAAAGGGTAAGCACGAAAAATAATTGTAGACACTCTCCAAATTGAATTTCGTGTGTTGAGAAGTAGTGTAAAACCCCATTGCCTTTATCGCACTACCTAACTGCTTTACACTACCTGCCAGCGTTGTATTCGTATTCATGTGTGTGGTCTATGTTATTAATCTATTATTAGTAGTAGTGTCAGGGGAGGTTACCATTCCAGTAATTTCATTTACCAAGTTTTCATAAGTGACCTCCCATAGACCATTGGGAAACAAGGGGCAAATTACTCACTCTGCCTTAGAAGTAGTTCAACGTAAGCAAAACGTTCACCCGATCTCAAAATTGCATATGATTTCGCACTTAGAAGATGTCTTTGAGGTTTCAACAAATTATGTAGAATTCTTGTTTTACTCCATTTCTAAAATGCATAATTGTCAGACGGACACAATGCTTGAAAAAGAGTAAATTGAATCTAAGTGCGCACTACTGTTTTGAAAACCTATCAACATCTGACAGGATTGTTCTTACGCGGTATTAACACTGGTGAACGTAAACCTCCACCAATAAAAATTATATATAATAAATTACGTATATGTTAATGAAGCAAAAGATGTTTTGTGTAGATCAACGTTAGTCTTCTCCAGACCAGGGGCCGTATTAAAATTAATATTTTTGTTTTTTCGTTGTAGAATTTCGAATATTTGAGCAAAATATCCGTATTAGAAAATCTGGTAGTAAGAAACGCAACTCTGAACTGAAAGACTTCCAATTTGTTATCAGGAAAGCTAAATATGGGTGTTCTGTTTTCGTTTATGATCCATAATTTAGCTAGAGTAAACATGTACATAATCTCCCGAGGAGGAACATTTATCAAAAAATCCATCCAAATTCATGAAATGTTACAACAAAGTAATACCACAAGGGGACAGCAAAGTTCTGTGCGAGTTCAATGCAGATCTGGGTATAAATTTGGGCTGAACCGTAAAAGTTCGGCAGTGTTTCGAAAGTTATAACTTTAACAGTGTTACTAGGTTACAGCAAACCGCAGTTAACAAGATCATGAGTTCCGAAATGTGGCGGAACAATTACTGGCCCTTTACCTTAAAATGAATTTTTTACGTCCAATTCATTTTAATTTTTTTTTTAGATTTTTTGCCGGGTTACCTCAATCCGCGCCGAAGGATTACAGCTAAATCGCGCTATATATCTCGACGAAAGGTCTTTTGAAATCCGTTATTTTCAAATCTGAAAAAAAAAACAAAACAAACAAAAAAAAAAAAAAAAACCACGCACATCAAAATTTAACCCCTTACATGTCCGAAAACGCAACTCTTAGTTTTAACGAATTTGGCTACCCGTCACTTAGGCGTTACTAGGATGTTGAAATTTAAACGCAATCAGAAGGCGACCAACATAGAATATATAGGATAAAGACGATCCTCCGTCCGCTCCCCTTTTCTATGATTTGAGCGTAGGTGAGTAATCAAAACATCGGAATTACAGCTTGGATAAGCTGTAGTTCTGATGTTATGATCATTCATCAACGAAATTTTTCGAAAGAGGATTTATTTCTATTACGCACTTGTGTAATCTGCTTAATTATAGTTACGCCCATGCGTCATACCAAAGGGACAATCTCCATGCTCCGTAAAAAAATATTTATAGAAATGGTTGGTTCCAAAAGAGGTCAGTCTGATGTTATTTTTTATATGGGAACAGTCAAAAGGTAGATCTAGGTTGATTGTTAATACATGTAGCTTTAAAAAATCCACAAAGTACGAAAAGCTTTGTTTCTAATGGATTAGCCTTTGCATTGCTTCAAAGATGGTCCATTTTTCCCCAGACGTGTTTCATTTATTTATCATTCTCGGCGTTTCGGAATAGAGAACAGGGAGAATATGGAATTCAATTTCCATATTTACGTTCCTCTGTCATTTCGCAAAAAAAAAAAAAAAAAAAAAAAATCCGGGACATATCTCTGTCAGTATAGTAGCTATCAATATGAGATGGGCATATCAGCATACTCTTACCAGCCGGAAATAAATCGTCGAGTACAAGGTCAAAACCCCTTACAACTAATAATGTGTACGTTGTTACCATACAATACTGATGGTTTGACATATGTAGGTTGCAAGGAGCCTTTGTGTTCGTTCCAAAGCACAATACGTGGTTCAGTTATGCTCTCTTCTTTTGAAGACATTTGCAGCTGTTGGCTTGGACGACAAATCACTGTGGTTGTACTGGTGACAGCAAACGACAGGAAACCATGGGTAGGTGCACCACCTGCGCGATATAACTACTATTACTACTGAAAAACCTAGAACTCCTAGAAATCCTAAAATCGTGCATTCTCACATAGGATGTCAGTTTCTCTAAGTTTTAAAACACGCGAGTATATCGTTGATGGTTTACCAACACCTCACAACTACAGATCTGTTCAATCTTAAGGTAGTGGAACCGTAATAATTCCACAACATTTCGGAACTAATGATTTTTCAAAATGTTGACTGAGGTTTCCTAATGAAATTCATTAGGAAACCATGGTTAACATTGTTGAAGCTTATTAAACGTTTCAGAACTATTACGCTTCCACTTTCTTACGTTTCAATGATTTGGTGGACAACCGACGATACAACGAAAAACATCCTTGAAATGATTAACAGTTTTAACACACATAAAAATGGATTTCAATCAATTTTCTTCTTTAAAACCAAAAAAGCATGCATTTATGATAAGACGAATGCTATCACATAAGATATATATGAGTTTATGCACGACATTTCCAACAATGCACATGTACAGAAAGCAAGACAACAGGTATGCATGTGCATCCGAAAGGGCTGACCATGGTCTATGCGCTCTGTGAATAGATAGAGTCTCAACCCTGCTTCATACAGACAATGTTCTAATTGTGTTTTCTGGTTGTGCAGGCTGCTCAATATTTGCACTGCGCCTATCTAAGAAATAATTGGAAATGTCACACAGGGACTCATATTGAAATAGCTTATTTGTAAAAAGCATCGGATGTGTCAAGTTCTAATCCACTGTCCATTGTTTCCATTTGTGGTCTCCCCTCGCCTTGTACGGCATTTTCGACAGGTGTACTTAGTACATTATCACGTCCGTCAACACCAACTTCGTTTGATTTATTATCATTCGATTCAATTAATCCTTCGTCAGTCTTTGGACCATCTGGCTCGTTATTAAGATTATTAGAATCTTCTGAATGTTCCCCGGAGTTTTCTAACTTTAGAATATTTTGTGAATTGTTATTAATCTGATCACTCTGAACACTAGGACCATCCTGTGATAAGTTTAAAATGTTTTGGTCACCTTTGGCTAAGTATAAAATCTTATATTTCTCCGGTGGATCAAACGGTTTGTCGCATATCTCCTGGAGACCTTTCCATGCCTCTTCCAAATTTTCTGCAAATGACATATAAGGTGTAACAACATCTGCATCCCACGAGTCGTGCCTTTGTAAGAAGATATCAGCGATCTCGCGTCTACGTTGAGCCATCCATTCAGTGTCACCAAGGTTTGTCCTTTTCTCTCGCAGTGACCATATCTTTATCTGGCTTTCCGTGGCCGTATCGTTCTTCACTATATCTAGTTCTATAACGAACCAAGCGGCTTCACCGTCGATTGTCATATTAAGAGCTTCAATGGACTTATCTTCACGCAATTCAACCATTGAAGCAAACTGTTCGTGCACTTGTTTGGCGAGGTCTGGATCTTGTATCGGTTTAAACTCGTATGAACTCCAGGCACCATCCTCGGGAACTTCTGTATCGAACGATTCCCAATCGACGATCCATTTTCTGAATTCTGATGGATCATCAATTACAACCGGGAAAGACACTTCATTCGGATCTGTTTGATAATTTGACAATTTGTTTTCAGATCCGACGTTTGGATATTTTTGTAACCACCTAGATAGTTGCTGTTTGTAATCACCTAAACCTTCGCCGCTGTCTTCTTCTGGTTCTTCTTCAAGGATTTGTTGTACGTCTTGCTTCATTCGAGACAGATATTGATCTGGAGGTAAATTAACATAACGTCCAACCTGACACACTGGTAACAGTTGTTTCATTTCTTTTCGAGTGACCCCACTGTTTCTAGCCACAAACACGGGGTAGACAACGCCATACATATACGGTACCGTAGCAACTTCTTTATACTGCCGAATACGTTCCTGTAAAGGAAAAAGGTTAAACACATAGAATCTGTCATAAGTGTTTGTATGTGATAAGCTGATCTTAACCGATTCATGAATTAAAATGGTATAAAGCGAGCCTTTGTGAGCTTACATTACTTTTCAATTCTAGACGAAGTTACGATCAACTTGTCTCAAACGAAATCGATTTAGAGATTTTTCTGACATAAACATTTTTAAAAAGCTATGACGACAGAATAAGAGCGACAACTTTCCTTGGATAACGTCATTGTTATATCAGTTAGGCTTTTATTTTACACATATGTACAAAATACGATATCTTTGACTGCTGTTCATTAGACAATGGGTTTGGGCTACGTTTAGGCGGTATTTCTTTGATAAATGGGAATAGTCATGCGTTTAAAAGTTAAAGAATCTGCGACTCGTTATTTTTGACAAGCTGATCTTAACATCACCAAGAACAGAAGCCTCATAAAGCTTACTAGAGTCGCCAAATCTAGGCTAGCCAAAGAAATCCTGAAGACAGATCATTTTAACCCTTTCCTGTTTTACAAAATTTTGGACCTGTCCAAATTACAAAGGTTTTGCAGACGAAAATTTTTAGTGGATATAATTTGAAAAATAACCATACAGTAAGGTAGAAAATAGTGTGGAAAAAGAAGAAATTGCTTGTCAGAAGCAATTTCTTCTTTTTGCACAATGTTTTCCCAATCATAAAATCACAGGCACGTAAAAAGCAGGGATTAAACAACAAAGGGTTAAACAAACTGTGTTTTATTTTAAGAAAAAAATGTAAGTAAATTTATAATATTTCGCCACTCAGGTATCAATATCCGTTTCTCAATAAAAGTAAAAATTGTTTCTAGGAGAGGCTCTTTTGGCATCTTAAGACAGAATTAGGGTTTTACATATATCCGTGTAAATGATTTAAATAAAGTACGTTTCAAATAAAAAAAATTGTAAAATAAAGTCAGGGGGTGATCGTAACTACAACACAAAATACTATCAATAGAGGAACCCCTCTTATAGACCCAAGTATATTATGGCCAAATTCATGGATCCAAACGTACTCTTTTTATCGGCTACTCGTTTTTGACTTGGTGGTGATCTTTGTATATTTCGATGAATGGATGTCACATTTCTTTGTTTTCAGTTATCTTTACGACGTAATAAAATATTGTCATTTAAAGTTGAATTAATGATAATTTTCAATCTAGTAACTCATTCTAAATACATTTCATTGTTGTTTGTTAAAAGCGCATCTTTAATTGTTAGCGTTTTTTCGGGGTAAGTTTACAGAACAGGTTAATGTATATTAGGCAACCATTACGGCATCGCTAAAAAAGATCGTTCAAGAGAAGGTTCGCTTAGGTAATGTTTTCTTTACAAATTAGAAACAGTATTTTGATAGAATATGTATTTTATTTCTAATTTCCCAATTATCCTATGTTATTAAAACTCAAAGAAACCGTATCATTGAGACGCTTCTAATGAGTCAAGCAACGCAGGATTTACATTTATTTTTAAACCAATAACATCTACTTTTTCAAATTCTTGATTTAGATAAGGGTCGGTTGAAAACAGTCGCTTTATAAAAATGGTCGCTTGATAAACTTGGTCGCATGAGCAAGATTAACTGTATTTTCTCACCTGTATAATTGGCTGCATGATATCGTTACTGTACACGTTTTGCCCATATTTAAACAAGGTTTTGTCGTTGATGAGATCATCTATAGTATAGTCTTTCATCGCTCGAGTTTCGTCTACTTCGGGAATGTCTAAAGGACTAAGACCGTTCTCTAGTATTATTTGTTCATCTTCGTCTAAAATATTTGATACTGTCTTTGTTTCTTGATCTTCGTGTTTATCATTGTTATCGTTATTTATTTTTTGGAAGTCACCAAAGTGTTCTTCCGATTCTTTATTTGTTATAAAAATGTTTGTTTGTGGAGTGAAATGGTGGTCTATTTCGTTATGTATCTCCTCTAACTTATCAATATCTTCTTCCGAATCTTTGCTCGTTATAAATATGTTTGTTTGTGGAGTAAAATCGTGTTCTATGTTGTCATTTTGGGGGACATGTTCAAGCTGGAGTGTATTGCCGTCTTCATGTTCATGATCACCTTCCTCACCGATAGCGATCACGTTACCATCTATATTATGGTCTAGAATATATGTACGTTTTGTATTAGCACTACTGTTTCGACTAAATTGTTCTATGTTATTGTCTACAGTTTCTTCGTGCTTTGTCTTCTTGCTCTTGGATGAAGCTGTTGACGATCGTGATGGTAATGAGTGAGTGCTATCTTTAGATTTTGGACGTGTCTGCGCTAGAACTATTTTAGGACTGGAATGGCGTCTGGTGTTTTCGTCTGGTTCTCTGAATGTCTGTACTTGTGTGGATGAACTTCCGCATCCCATCCTGACATTTCAAAGTAAATCTGAAAATACATGAAAAAAGAGATCGACTGTATATATAGAGGATAATCGTTTGTTTCAGTGTAAGATCGATCAATAATCATTGAGTGAACAACAAAAGCTATATTTACGAGAGTGAACATATAGCTTTTGTTGTTCACGAAATGAAATATTAATCGATCTTACTCTAAAAACAAACGATTATTCTATTTCTTTATAGCAAAAATGAGACAAAATTAGAAATTTCTAGGACATATTTTCGTAAAGCGCGTCATATTGCACGTGATTGCTATGCAACGTTCATTGTGACGTCACTTATTTCGCCCCGCATAGATGACGTCAGAAAGAGTGAAATGCACAAAAGCAGGGTATAAAATTCAAATAATTTCACTGCTTTTGCGGTGAGATAATCAAGTGATAATCTACCGTTATTTCTCGATAAACCACCGAAAAGCATTAAAGAAAAAGTGTTTTGTTTCTCGCTGATTACGGAGTGGAAAAAATATATTGCCAAAACAGAAGAGTACATTAAATGCATAACAGGTCAATGATATTATGTAGTCTTCAAAGAGATATTTTTGAATGTGGTCTTACGCCACTTTCTTCATTTTTTTCAATAACATTTCGGCGGCTGGATTACATAACAATGGATTACTAGTATTTCTCAAACCAAAACTATCATTACATCTTTTCCTATCCCCCAGCTGCTATCCCATAGAGGTCTACGAATATCAATCAATTGGTGGAAGACAAATAGTCGGAAAGGATGATTGTCACCGTCGGGACTCGAACCTTGGACCTTTTGAATTATAGCTCGACGCGCTATCACTGCGCTATGACGCAGGAAAAAGGCTTTACCTGACAAATCGGTCTAAAATGTTTTCAAATTAAACCCCGCTTTGCACGCCAAGTGCAAACTTGGACTCCTTTAAATATTTCTCAAAAAACAAAAGGGTAAAAAAAGGTGATCGGATTACAGCGGTGTTAAGTATACCCTATATAATGTATGTTGTAAATTGTTCACCTTTGATCAATATCGGGTTATTGTTTGTCTAATACAATAAACAAAGTTTGTTATTGCGACACACCAGGGCTCTTTTAAAATATGTCAATAAATAATCCAATAAATAATACCATTACTGTCATAATGCAGAAAGTCTTATTTTTATTCTTATTTGTCTAAGAGGTCTTCTAACTTTTTTAATTGCCGATCAGGGTACAGTTAACAACATCGTGAAATTGACACGGTGAATGATTTTGGAATGATTAAGGAATGAAATTGAATGAGTGTGTGGAGTGAGTTTTGAGTGAATTTAATGGTAGGTAATGTTATATCGCAAATTTTGTTCAGGATGAACAAAATTATGGATATTGATTACCTCCCTTTAATGAACAATGCATACAAGTTTTATACATAGCTTCCTATTTCTTCGAGAACCTATCAGGCGCTAACAATTTGAATTATGTCAGTGAAATCGCGATTTTTCTCTATCAAAATTTATTTTGAATGACGTTCTTGATTCTATATTTTTCAATGGGTTTGAGCGTTTTTGAATGGTTTATGTGAGTGTTTGGAATGAATGAATGGAGCGCTGAGTGAGCGATTTAGAATGGTTTTGATTGTCAATTTCACGATGTTTTTAACTCTAGCAATGATACGGATTTTCTTCCAATCGAAAACGATTTTTTTTCTTTCTGAATAAATACGTATATTTAATATAATGAATATACATTTGCATTATTTGTATCTTGTCTACGAAAAGAAAACAATCAGAAAATACCTATTTTTAGACCAAGATATCTCATTATCTTTGAAGCAGCCAAGAGTCGACCATACAACTTTTTTACTCTTTCCTCATGGAATATGTCAATTTTCGAGCCAATTTTGACAACACGGCGAATGATATTTGTATGTACAGAAATTTGATCACATCTTTTATTTCTTCTTCTTCTTTTTTCGAAAAAAAAATCACGTGTACGCAAAAGTTTTCATGCATACGAATATATAAATATATTGAAAATTGTATGTACAGAATTTTGATCACATCTGTTTTTTGTTGTGTGTGTGTGTGTTTTTTTTTTTTTTTTTTTTTTTTTTTTTGCAGATAATGTTTTTCATGCATACACTTATTTATGCAATCATTAAGAAAAACAATAATACATTGCGCATTAAAAATACTGATTGGTTCGATACCGAATGCAAAAATGCAAAACAACTCTACTTGTAATCATTATATGAATATAATAAATGTAAAACTAACCACAAACGTACAGAAATGTGTAATAAAAAAGCATTATATAAAAAATTGATAACCAAATAGAGGAGACAATATGAATATAAAAAAAGATGAAACAGATCGAACTATTGAAAAACTCAAATCCAAGAAATTTCTGGAAATTATTAAGTAAAAAGAAATCAGTCGATGGTTGTGATATAAGCTTAGAAGATTTTTACAAGCATTTTTCTAGCTTCGATGATAATCTGGGTTATGTTAAAAACCAGGCTGCAGAAGAGTTTGTCGCTGAACACGATTTTGATTCTGAATATTCGAATTTCGAAGAACTTGATCGTACTATTACACACTTAGAAATTGAATCAGTGGTGCGGGAATTAAAGAGGAATAAATCATATGCATGTGATAATCTTCTTAATGAATACTTCATCGAATCTATTGACATTCTTTCGTCACATTTGGTAGACATATCTAACTCTATTTTTAACTCAGGTCACTTCCCAGAAAGCTGGTGTGAGGGTACCATCATACCGATTTTCAAAAAGAATGACAGAAATGACGTAAATAATTATCGGGGCATAACCTTAGTAAGCTGTTTTTCAAAAATATTTACCGGTGTTTTGAATAATCGATTAAAAATGTAAGTGGATTGAAGATAATAATGTTCTTAGCGATTCGCAATTTGGATTTCGCAAAAATCGATCAACCACAGACGCTGTATTTGTTCTGCATTCTGTAATTAATCATATCATAAATCGTAATGGAAGGCTTTATTGTGCCTTCATAGATTTAAAAAAAGCATTTGACAGTGTTTACCATAACGGTTTATGTTACAAATTATTTAACTTAGGGCTTAAAGGGAAAGTTCTGAAAATAATATGCAGTATGTACGCAGCAGTTAAACTACGGGTAAGAAGCCTTAATAGTTACTCGGACATATTTGATTGCGCAGTCGGTTTGAAACAAGGGGAGGTTATTTCGCCCTTATTGTTTTCACTATTTTTAGATGACCTTTAGTTATTCCTAGCAGATGATATCAATTCTGGCATAACAATTGATGAAATTATGTTCATACTACTATTATTTGCAGACGGCATGGTTATTTTAGGTAATAGTCCCGATGATCTCCAAAAAAGCCTTAATCACTTGCATTCATACTGCCAAAATTGGGGTTTAACTGTAAATGCAGATAAAACGAAGATTGTTGTTTTTAGGAAAAGGGGCGGTTTAAAACAGACGAGCTCTGGTATTTCGATAATAATATTATAGAAATAGTAGACAATTTTAATTATCTGGGAACAGTCAATTATACAGGGTCATTTATATTAAATAATGAGTACATAGTTGGAAAAGGATTAAAAGCCCTGCATACACTTATTGCAAATACAAATAAATTTGATTTTAATGCTAAAACTTTATTGCAACTTTTCTATTCCTTTGTAGGAGCCACTTTAAATTACGGGTGTGAAATAACTGGTTTTTCTAAAAACAAACAGATAGAGAGGGTGCATCTCAAGTTCCTTAAATACATTCTTAATGTTAAGCAATCAACATGTACAATGAGTCTTTATGGAGAATTGGGTCGCCATCCCTTGTATATATCAAGGCATTCGCGAATTATCAAATACTGGTGCAAGATACTTAAATCTGAAAATGTACTCATTCAAAAAATATATATCAGACTATGCTACATGATTGTGAAAGCGGTTTTAGTAATTGGGTATCGAATGTAAAAACTATTCTTGATAATACCGGGTTTACTGATATATGGAATAATCAATCAAATGTTAATCATAAATCATTCCCTTCAATCTTTAAAAGGAGAATTCTAGATATATTCATCCAAAACTGGAGCTGTTCGATTAGAGAAGTCAATTCTACAAGGATTTATAAAAGCATTAAGGATTTAATCTTCATCGAAGAGTATATTACCTTATTACCTAGAAAACTTTTTTTAAATATATTGCAAAAATTAGATTATCCTCAAACAATTTAAAAGTAGAAACGGGTCGTTACGGTGCACACCGAATGGAATATAATGAACGTATTTGTCCTTATTGTGATACAGGTGAAGTTGAAGATGAATACCATTTAATCCTCATTTGCTCATCTTATTTTGATCTGCGAAAAAACCTATATTAAAAAAATATTTTAGAAACAAACCATCCATGTTAAAGTTAGTTGAGCTACTGAATAGCAATAATAAAATAATATTAATGAATCTAGCTAAATTTTTACAAGAGGCCTTTTAACGAAGAATAATGTTCGAAAATGGATAATTCACACTAATCTAGATGTTGTTTTTTTATATTTTATGGAAATCTAAATATTTGAAAAAAATACTAAATGTCAACGAAGAAAAATAATAATTTGTCATCAGTTCCTATGCTATAAACTTTATTCAATTTATAATTATCTCTCAAATTAATGTTTCTTTACTATACTTCATACAGATAACCAGGATTCGCACTTATGAGCAGTGATAACCGTACATTTGTATGGAAACCACTGGTCAAATTAGCGAATTTGGTCTATACATGCTTCTTATATTATCCTTAGTGTTTGAAATGTATTTGTCAAGTTGTTTGTTTGTATATATGTTTGTTTGACCTTGTTGATTTATTGTAAATCATTGTTGTGTAACAAGAAACTGTATAGTTTACGTTACTACAATAAAACATCTATCTATCTATTAAAAAAAAAACAACAACAACAAAAAAACACGTCATTGTCCCTTTGTACATAATAAAATACTCTGTTAAATCGAATGACGATTGATAAGATCGATACTGAAAATATGATCGATACAAAAAAAAGATAAAAATGATGGCTACTTTTACTTAGTGCCCATAATGTTTCCAAAACACAATTCATATCCATCTACAATTGCTAATATTTTCTGTTATGAATCGTCTCTAATGTTAATTAATATATTGTATGTTTTCATGCGATGAATTAGCATTACAAAGGCGGATATTGTATGTAATCAACCGTCATTAGAATAATCAGAAGTTATCCGAGTCATCACTAAACATTCTGCGAAGTTGAAATGAAATATATTTGGGGAATCGCTGTGTTCTTATTTCTAGGTTTTATACCTTGCGTTATTTATTGGATGTACAATCAATTTGTGTATTAGTCTTAAGTCTCTAACAAATGAATACTTTGCTTAATGATGTGACTTACCTCACCGGAGTGAAATACTCGCCCCCCCCCCCCCGTTTAAAAATTTTCATATCACATGGGTGTTATTAAACAAATGGCGTTAAAATGACGTCACATAGCGGATGCGATTGCGTCAGTTTACACATAGTGTTATATATACGTACTACTCAACTTTTGCTATTGATCAAAATGAAAGCCAAAACAATTTCATTAAGAAATGCGATTCTAAATAAGACAAGTTATACAGTTAAAATAATTGTCGTGAAATTGACAAGGTGATCGATTTTGGAATGATTTTGGAATAAAACTGAATGGGTGCGATGAGTGGGTTTTGCATAAAATTAGAGGGAAGTAGTCCAATATCGCTAATTTTGTTCAGAATAAAATCTTCACACCTTCCTGTTTGTGTGTCTTCTTGGACCAATCAACCCCTTTAAGAATAACATCAGCCATAAAATCGAAGAATAAATTGATCGATTTGAATTTAATGTTTTCTAATGATTTCGCAGCGTTTTGATCGATTTGAGTGAGTGTTTGGATAAAATGAATAGAGCGCTGGTTTTGGTCAGAATGAGAGTCAATTTTACGATGTTTTAATTGTAATTCGTACAAAAAAGATTTCAGAAGTATCCAAGTTATCCCCTGTGAAGGTCTGAATGGCTCTTGTGATGATGAACATACACGCAAAGTTAAAATCTTTGTCATGCTGAATAGAAAACCTTGGCAAAATTATATATAAATCAAAGTGCTGAAAACTCTGAATTTTCGAATTGTGAGTCAGGTTTTGATTTTGAAAATATAATTTCTGAAACTTTTCTGGTTTAATAAGGAAAATAAGGTCGTATGAACTAAGATCAGACTGCACATGTGTGCAGGCTGATGTTTGTCCATACCTCCTACCAAAGCAGGAATATTCCGGGACCAGCATGACGAGGGTTAAAAGGGTTTCTTAAAGAGCAAATATTGAAGTTTACTACTCTGACGTCAACGTCGTCTAACGCACTTACGCTTACGACGTCAAAGTGATAACAATTGCTCAACTTTTGGTTCCAGGGAATATCCAAGCTGAGAAATAGATGGATGACAAACACAAACTTAAAATTGATTGGGTATACTTCTTGGGGAACAAAGTATAATCCTTCCATTAATCCATGTTAATTCATTCCAAAAAAGGTCATGTTCAGAATAGAATATCAAATTTGTGATAAAATACAAAATTTACCATAACTCGACATCTTATCAAGATAAAAAAGCCGCCACCATAGCGCAGTTGGTTTGGCATAAGACTTTCAATCTGGAAGTCGTGGGTTCGATCCCCGGTGGCGGCAAATATTCTTTCCGACGTTTGTCTTTCACCAATGGGTAGATTATCGTAAACCTAAGTGAAATAGCAGTCGGAGGCTAGGAAAGGGTGTAATGGTAGCACAGGTGAAAGAAATACCAGGAATCCATTGTTAGGTGCTCCGACCGCCGCGATATAACTGCAAGATTGTTGAAAGCGGCGTTAAACCCATTCAAACAAACAAACAAACAAATCAAGATAAAAAAAATCGGCATAGTCTCGATAATTATCTGTTTATAGACGACTCTTTATAAAATTGGTAGGATTTTTTCATGACACCTAATTAAATATCTTCAATAAAAGATACGAAAGAGGTAAAATCCTATATATATATATTTTTTTCAATGAAAACTGACATTGTTTATCCCCTTTTGAACCGTCTAAACGTGTGATTTGAGGAAGTTTTGTTGGAATATTTCCAGTCTGAAATGTAGAATATCCCATTTATGTGTAACCCAGCATATTCTCTCTTTGAATATCTCTTATATGTGTAACTCAGCATATTCTCTCTTTGAATATCTCTTATATGTGTAACTCAGCATATTCTCTCTTTGAATATCTCTAATATGTGTAACTCATTATAATCTCTCTTTGTCTTAAAGTCTCTTGTCTCCAAAAGAAATACATGTACAAACTTAACGAACGATTTCTCTTCTCTTTTTTTAGTTAATTCTCTTTATTATCGCTACCCCGTCCCTGATTTTA